>CM024605.1:3359075-3764534 GCA_014182555.1 Eucalyptus erythrocorys | reverse complement strand
CTCTCTCACCTCCCTCCTCCTTCCCTCCATCTTCGGCTCCGGTCGACCCGGGGGAGGGCTGGCCGATCCCCCGAGCCAGGCGGTCGGGCAAGCTTGTCTGACCAGCGGCGAGGTGAGCCCTTGCCAAATCTAGCAGGGGCTCGCCTCGCCATTGTTGGACCAAGGCGAGCTCACTAGCCACTTTGCTAGATTTGGCAAGGGCTCACTTGGTTGTCGCTAGGCAAGGGCGAGCTTGCCCACGCCCTCCCAAACCCAACAATGGCGAGACAAGCTCACCTAGCCGTCTCAACCCGACGGCGTCGACCCTCTCTTCTAGCCGATTGCTAAAGTCGAAGAAGAGGGAGGGAGGAGGGAGGAGAAAAGAATTTTAAAAAAAAAATCAATAAAATAATTCAAAAAATAAAATATTATTAAAAAATTATCGCAAGCACCGGTCGGCTAATCTTGGCCGGAATGACTAAATTGGCACGATTGTAAAGGTTTATGACTAAATTAATCAAAAATAAGTTTATGATTTTATTGGCATAATTATAGTAGATTTATGATTTTTTAGCTAATTATCCCAATAATGAGGTAATAGCCTAAACTTGCTCAAACCATTTATTGTTTCACTTTCATTATGCCGATCAACTGGAAAGCTTTGAGAGTTATGGCTCAATGGAAAAATAAAATAAAAAAAAAAAAGGAAAAGAAAAACAATCCTCTTCATTCAAATAAAGGTTAATGCTATTAAAAATTCCAAACCAATATATTTGAACAAATTTACCTTTCATTAGTTTTCAATTTGATTAGTATTATGAAAAACCACAAATTGATACACCTAAAAAATCCCAAATCGGTATACTGTCAATCGTCATATGTCATATAACTTATCAATTTGATAGTAAAATTTATGAAAACTAACAAAAGGGTAAATTTGTCATATGTGTACCAATTTGAAATTTTTAATGGTCAAAGATTAAGTTGGGACAAATTTATTACGTGTGTATTAATTTGAAAATTTTCATGATATTAACCCTTCAAACAAACATAATGATATCATAGTAAACACATTGGAACATCACCCGATATCAATGAAGGTAAAAAGAGCACACCACAAGGCAAAAAGAAATTGCTTGGAAAACCCACAAGCACGCAAATAACAAGATGAGAAATTGTCAAAAAATGCTAAACCTATTAGATATTTACCAATTTAGTCTTAAATCTTTTTTTTTAATTGTGCTAATTGAGTTATAGGCCCGTTTGGCTTAGCATTCAAATAGGCTTTGGGACTCTAAAGTCCCTTGGACAAATAAAAATAGCATTTGGTTCATTTTTTACTCAACTTTGGGGAAATGCAATTGTATTTCCAAATGTTCCAAAGGACTCTAAGGGCCTTTAGACTAAAGCAAGTCTAGAGGTCCTTTGGAAAGTAGCATTTTTGGAATGCAAGTCTTGGCCCCTCATTCACAGTTCATCTTCTCCATGGTTTGCACGAAAAAGCCAGACGGAGGTCGACAACTACTAGCCAAGAGGTCGCGCATGCTAGCTATTACCGCGTGAGGTGTCGCACAACCTCGAAGCGAGGCTATTCGGCAACTAAATCTGCCGCCAATGGTGGACTCCATCGAAAAATATGCAACAGTCCTCTAAAAAATTTAATTTTCACCAATGACATTTAAGCCAAAGTTATTTCCCATTATACTTTAAAATTACAATTTATTAAACGTTATTTACATTTTCTCAAAGACATTTCCCCCATTCATAAATCTTTTCAAATTTTATCAATGAGTTTTATCTAACCAATTTTGGTCGGAAATTATCAGCATGAATATCAATCGTCTTATATATGCCACCTGGCCCAGCTTAGGATGACCAGTGCTAATATAGATAATTTTTAATAATATTTTTCTATATTTTTTTTTTTATCTCTTTTCTTTGTTCATTTTTTTTTTCTTTTTTTTTGGGCTACCTTGGCCAAGAAGATCGGACCATCGTGACCCTCGCCTGGGTTGGGCGAGGGCCAGCCAAAGTTGGAAATCCATCGTGCTGCACACCAATGAAATCCCCCAAGCATGGACCTTAGTCAATGCATTCATCTTATATACAATCTCCATTGAACAGATGAAAGCTAATATCACAACTAATTTCGTGATGACAAATCTACAGTCTCATGTACACGCGGTCGGCAACGGTCCAGATGGTCCTGGATAATGAGTTAAAGACATCAAAAAATCCACAACCAACGCAACATCATCTTCTGTGTCTTTTAAAGGAAGAATTCTCTGATGTGAAATCCAATCCTAAGCACTTGAGGAACGCCATCCTCGCTAGCCTAACTATGGAGCAAGGGTGATGATCCATGTAGCCATGACTCGAGTTATCTCCTTCCATTTCATCTTCTTCAACGGCTACTCTTCTGCTAGCGCTCGTCGCGATGAAGCCCTTGACGCTCTGGCTTTCGCTGACCTGCAAGTTTTCGGTTCAAAGAGGAGGTTAGGCACCGTTATGAAAGCAGGCTCATTGCACAAGATACACGATGACCAAGAGCCTCAGCTCACGTGTGCAGAGCAAGAATCAGTTCCTTTAAGGCAGGCACATAAAACGCATGAACTCGGTTGGACTCAGCATCTGATTTTTTTCTTCTTTTTTTGGTTGGACCAACTTTCACGCACCTCAACTAATTTACTTCCACAGGCAATCTAGATAGCTCACTCACCAATGTCGAAATACAGCATTTAAGCTAATACCCAAATAGAAGATACTAGCTCTCTCGCTATTTAAGCCAACACATTATAGTCCTTTTGTAATCTCTTACAAATTGGAGATTCTAAGCACATGGAAATTTGTGCACTTTGATTACGACTTCCAAGATTATTAACAGACCGGCATTGAAATCCTCCCTATTTTTTGTGGGGTTTCTTTTGGCAGATGCGCGGAAAGTGATTCCCCAGTACATTTACTCAATATATCAAACGCGAGAAACGAGGCGATGCAAAAGGGCAACAGAGAAAAGGTGCGTGCGAGATTGAAGTAATGATGCAACACAATGACAAAGGACCAACGAGAAAGCATCCTGATGCACACCGCAATCCTCCATGTGGAAATTATTGGAGAGCTATAATTGCACACTCAATAACCAACAGAAAAAAGAACATTTAAGGCCTATATTAAATTTGCTATAAAAAATCAATACCCATTGATTAAAAAGGAAATCATAGTTCCTGTCCTAATCCATGTCTTTTATTTTATTATATTATATTTTATTCATCAGCCTTTTCGATACCTATCCTGGACACACCGAAGCTTTGGCTGGCGGCGTTTCCTTGTGATTGATTATTCCTAAAACCGTCCAATTTTCGAAGCAAGGTGAAGGAGGCACGTCTCTGGTGGAGACAACTTGTCTTGACCTCGAAGGCAAAAAAACCTTTCGGTACCTCATTTCCCACCTAATACCCACAAAGCCCCAAATCTTCAATTTTAACCAAAGGCGAAAGCTGATGTGCCCCCACTGATTCGAATCTCATCGTAGAAAAGTTGAATTTAAGGGCCTATTCCACCGACTAACATCAGATGCTCCAACACAAAAAACAAAAAAACTCCCGCATCGCACGTCAACACAACTATTGAGATATGGCACCAGCTCATCCTTACGTTGGCAAGGCAATGCTTGTCGTCCTGCCTCACCATAATAATATAGGAGAAAACATAACTTAAACCCATTGCATAAACCAGTCCAAATTCGAACCCCTAATAAAAAGTTTGAGCTTTTCCATGAGACAAAGAAAAATCGAACCATAATTAAGATTTGCGAAAGTTGTTTTTACAGGAAATGAGCAAAATTTAGACTCACGATATAAGTCACTGCCATTTTACCAAACTTAAACCCATTGCATAAACTGGTCCAAATTCGGACCCCAAAACCCCCAAACCGAAAGCTTGTGCTTTTCCATAAGACAAATAGAATTTTTAACGATTCAGCAAAGTTAGTGTTTTTACGGGAAACAAAAAACTGGTACAGAGCACAATTAAGACCGAAGCTAAAGTTACCACCTTTTTACCAAACTTAGAACCCGGCCTAAAGTTTGCAACTTTAAGGAAATTAGGCCTTCACGGACAAATCGCAAGCAGACAACGTATGTATAAACTGGGCATACATCAAGGATCGTAACAATGACATTCAAGTGGGGACATATGCATAAGTTCAGTCGACATGACCCCAAGAAGCGAAAAAGGAAGAACGATTATTAAACAGGCGGTGGGGTCCGAAATCAAGGCAGGGAAGGCCCGGATGAGATTCCCCCGATCGGAGGGTCCGGAATCGATCAGATGTTATCGATCAATCCAAATCGGATGAAGATTTCGCACCGCCCCACCATCATTATTCCCCCACTTTGCAGCGAAATCCCATCGCCAGTCCAGTCGAAGTTCTACCTTCCAATCCGCGCGTTTGGAGAACGATAAGGTCAGAATCGGCCGTTGAGAATCGTTTCGTTTCCGAGGAGGGGGCATATCCGCACACGCAAAAGTCGGGATTTCCGACGCTTTACGACGAAGCTTCGTCGGGTCAAGTAATGCCAGCAAGGCAGCGACGGATTTCCGATTGGGGGAATTTTTACTGGGAAAAGCGACTGCGACACCAGTTCTTTTCGCAAGTTGAATTTTGATTTTTTTTCCCTTTTTTTTGGTGGGGAGAAGGAGGAGGACGAAGCCGGCGATGATGCAGAAAGAGTTCTGGAAGGTGGGGCCCATTTCCAGTCGTTCCTGTCGGCGACCGTGAACTGGCCCAAGGCAGTTGAAGACGGACGGACGGTTTTCGAAAACTCTTTGACCGGTCTGCGTTCCCGATCGTCTGAATCACCGCGATCCGAACGAGAACGAGCAGAGCATCATCGATTCGAGCGCACGGAGCAGCAGAGAACCAAGTTCTATCGTTCCGCAAAAGGAGCCATTCGCTCCGTAACCGTATCTCTAATCAACTCCACGAATCGAAACATCGGAATCGCAAGCGAGCGACGGCGGAAAGAAGAGTCGAGGGAGCCGTGCGCGTACCTGGTGAGCGCCGTGGACGACGAACTGCTGCTTGCGGGAGCGAGGAGGAGATCCGCACGGCTCCGCCGGAGGGAGGCGAGACGACGACGACGACGAGGGGGCGTCGGCCGCGGCGGCGGCGGCGGCGGTGGAGGAGGAGGAGGAGGAGGGGGCGGCGGAGGAAGGGTCGTCGGAGGGGGAGGAGGTGAGGGAGCAGAGGAGGAGGAGGAGGAGGAACATGACGAGGAGCTGGATCCATATGAGCCACGGGATCCTCAAGCTCTGGACCACCAGCTCGTCCCCGAATTCCACCATTGACGCCCGTCCGGAAGAAACCTTCGCCTTCGGCTGGCGGCTCTCTTTCTCTTTCTCTCTCTTCTTTCTTCTTCTTCTTTTTCTTCTCTTCTTCAGCTTCAGTAGAGAGAGAGAGAGAGAGAGAAGTAAAAAGGAATATTTTTCTCGGAGGGGGCATTTGATGGAGGTGAAGAGCGGAGGGTCGTTTTTGATGCGCGTGAGGGTGCGCCACTCGTGTGAAGCTGACTCGACCGCCACATGAATGGGCACTCCCTCTTCCTTTCTTTTTCTTCTTCTTTTTTTTTTTTTCCCATTTTTATTATAATCACATAATGAATAATATTATAATAAAATATTATTCGTTCATTTATATTTTAAGCTATGTAAATAACGGTTATTTTTTAAAAATATTTTCTAAATAATTTTTTTTTTTGTGATCCGATCCTACGTAACTCCGTAGAAACGACAGCCGAAAGAAACCACTGTCTTGTGACACGCACTGGCCGTGTCACTTGTGCCACCAACTCGCCACCCGGCAATGACTTAGGAATCGACCTTCCCTTGCATTAGGGGGAGAAGCTCGTTGTCGGCAGCACCACCCGGGCGGGTGGTTTGTTTTCTAAATAATTCGTTTTCCAACTAATAAACAAATCATAAATGGGCCATTACATTACATGAACTTTTTATGGCATGAGTTATCACATCAAGGTTTGTCAGGTCTATCACTTTTTTTTTTTTTTTTTAATTTCAAATTGGCAAATCCTTTCTCCTTTATTTTTCAGGGCAAAATAATGAGAGAGATGTAATGTGTAGGAAAAGTGGAAGCAACTAAAATGCCAGCATGGCAATTCTAACATCGAGTTGAAAGAAGCTATGGTCGCATCATTTGATGGTGTTAGAATTGTTAACGCAAGGATTAAATTGAGTGGGTTTTCGAATGTTTAAGGACTAGATCGAAAAAAAAAAAATCATGAACCAAATTAAATATCGAAGATAATGTTGAGGCACCATTCATGTTTGTACCTTCTTTTTTAGTATCTTTTTTTCCTCTTTAGTGAACTCTCTCAATATGAACAAATGAGGAAGTAAAAATCTTATGGAGACTAGAGAGAGAGAGAGAGAGAATTTATTATTTGGATAGGCCATGTTTTCATCAGTTTCCAATTTTCTCACAAGTCAGGTACAAGTATCAACATCATCCACATTTATATTTAGTTACATTGGCTTGTAAGTGATATTTATAACTTCCAGTCACAGATGTATGAAAATGTTAACCCTTTCTAGAATTACCAGAGACGGCTAAAACCGGCCCAAAATAAATTCTAAAATTACATACTGAAAAAACAACAAATTTATAATAAAAAATAAGAGGAAAAGTAAATTATTTACTCTCTAGATGCTTTAATAAATTCATAAACAAGACAAGAAAAGCGTGATGAAAAATAAAATGAGCTAGAAAATACATGGTGGTAATATATAATTAAAAAAAAAAAAAAAACAGAGAGAGATTGAAAATGACCGTAGTTCAGCCTTTCGGGTCAAGAGTGTTGGACTCCAAATGAGCTTCCCGAATTGTACTTAGTGTTCTCATAACTCCACTCGCATAAAAAAGGTATGGCCTATCGTTTCATAGATGGTAAGAGAGACTATTATTTATTGTTTTAGTTAGGCGTTTGACTATGAATACAATTATTAATTTTATTTGTTTTATTTTAACTTAAATTTAATAAAATTCGGCCTAGGCCCGAAGCGGCCTGGACCGAACCGATTCAGCAGTTCGGTTCGAGCCATATTCCCAAGGGGCAAGACCCAATCTTCAAGACGGGCCTAGAAATCCCACGATGGGTTCGGGCCGAGCAACTTCATCATCCTTAAACTCCACAAGGAACGGATTCCCACATTTCGCCATTTCGTCGGGAGTAGATCTTCTTCCTGTTCCAAGCATAGACAAAGCAGCCAGAGAGAACCAAGTTGCAGAAACTGGCTCTTACATTTGACCAATCCTCAGTTCATTTCAGCCCATCGCCACCTTTGTTGGTTCCAAAGAAGTATCAAAAAAATCATAAACTTATTATATTAATACTAATTAAATCCCGAAACTTTCGATTAGGCATATTTATTCATAAACATTTTTATATTAATACCACTTTAATTTATTCAATCAATTTTAAGCTGGAAATTACTGACGTGAACGCTGATCATCCTATGTGATAGGACTTGCACTAACATGGATTTTTTTTTATTATAATTTTTAGTAACTTTTTCTTTCCTTTACTTTTTTGCGGTGGTCAACAAGGGCTAGCCTTGCTTGGGCAAGGATCGCCCTTTGCTAGCCATAGTTGAGGTCAAACTCGTCGGGCCGTGCCTGAGTGATAGCGAGCATCGGCGAGGTCCCCCTCACTAGATATGGCGAGATTGACCCTCGGTTAGGCCAAGATGGCCTCACTGAGCCTTGTCTAGGTGAGGATCAACCACCTCGACATGGGGCCTCGCCGATGTTGGCTCTCGTCGACTATAGACTAAGGCCAATGGCCAATCACCAGCCAAAAGAAAAGGGAAAAAAAAATATTTAAAAAACACTTAAAAATCTATGTTAGTACCCAGCCATGCCATATAAGATGATCGACATCTACTTTAGTAATTTTTGATCTAAATTAACTGGATGGATTGAATTGGTATTATTGCAATATGTTTAGGAATAATTTAGTACTTTTCCCATTCTTTTCACTGGGCAAGCAAACACCTCTCGAGCTTGCTAAAGTATGAGTAGCTTTTCAAGCTCCACATCTTTCCATGGTACCTAGTAGGGATGATAGGTCTTCAAGTGGTTTGATTCCCACCTTGGAACTGGGAATCTAACCAAGAGGACCGATTCCAAGTTTCTGGAATCAAGAATCAAGAATCAAGGCAACCTAGTCTTGGGAGCGACCAGTTCGGTCCGATTCCTAGACGATCCAAATATTCACAATAATTATGACAAATTTCAATTTAAAACACCATCGGATGGTCATTGCCACGTTATCAGTGACCACCAATCATTGTCAAATAGCACTATGACCCATGAGAATACAGAAATAGGGCAAGGCTAGGACATACAACTGTAAACTCGAATACCATGAAAGGGAATGCAAAATAGATGAACCAAAGACGAATGTGAGATGAACATTCAAGTGTTCTGATTATAAAGATTTTCCTTAAACAAGAAAATAGTTTTGTTTAAGCATCATTACAAACACGTAGCAGCCAGCTCGGATACATAGCAGAGAGACAAGTTTGCTTGAGTTTGGTTCAAGGATTTCATAGAGAATGTGGTTGAGTGCGGAGTTTGGAGAAGATGTCGACCATTATTTGGAACTCAAACCCAGACTAAGACTCAAACGACCATTAGGAAATGCTCAATATCAAAGAAACCAACTCAATAATGTTGAAAATATCCTATAATATGGGCTTACATTAATTAATTGATTTCCTATTTTAAATAATCAGGTTAATTGATATTCCAATATTTGTTGAACCCTACAGTGATATGATTAAATTGGGTATTGACATCTATTTGATAACGGACCTAGTTGAGCAGCAAAGTATAGGCAATTGTGTTTAACTGAAACCCGTAATGGGAAGGGCCCAGTTGACACGTTATTGATTAGGGTTTGCTAGGTCCCCTCTCTAGCCTATAAAAGGATGGGTTATACTTATCAGTTACTTTAATCCCATTAAAAGCTGTTATACTGAAATAAGTCATAGAGAGGAAGATCGACATTCTAATAAATCCTTGATCATCGAGTGATCTACTTTTCTTCAAGTGAAGCAATGGCTCAAACAGGTACACTTTAATTTCGCTGTGTTTATTGATATCAGTGTTTTACAATCATATATGGATTCGTTTCTTCTTGATTGATTAGTTGTTTACATGAATAATTTTTTACATGTGGTATCAGAGCTTGTCATATATAATTGTAGAACCCAATTTTTTTTTTTTTTTTCATATTGAAAAATTCGAAATTTTCCTCTTTGAGCCGAATATGGGTGTTATTTTTTCATGTGAATTTTTTGCTCGATTGATCTTGAAATCATAGGGTTTTTGTTCTACATGTCAAGATCTTTCAAACCATATATAATTTGTATAATATCGTTGCATGGGCATTGTTATATATATATATAAAAGCATCCTTTTATTGCATTAAAGTAAGCCCCATCTTCCTCTTCATTCTCTAAATTTCGAAATCTTAATATGGAAAACCGTTGCTTCATGCTCGTTCCTTTAATGACATGATTGTTTTGGTGTGAGCGGCAGGATACTTATAGTTTTGACCAATTGGTAGCATATTCTAGTTCTTTTAGATACCGATGCGATATCAATTGCTTGGAGTAATTGTGTGCATAGTAGCAATAATTTATCTAAAGTCTGTTTCAGTCTTTCATGTACAGCTACTATGTTCACAATGAATTTATCTCTAGAACTAGTGGCTGCCTAGCATGTGTGGGTATTGCTAGGATTTATATACAGAAGTTGTCAACTAACTTGACATGTGCATCCTTTATCTATAGAATTGTGTTTTTTTTTTTTTATGTTTTTTTTTTTTTACAATTCTGTCGATTGAAGTGTTGAACAGTAATGGTTTGACTATCGGTAGTTGATTACTCGATAGATATTTATGCAGCTCCCAGTAAAAGAACTCAAATCTTTTTGTTTTTTTTTTAGCGTGGTTTATGCTTTGCAGTTAATCATCTGCTTGTTTGGAAAGCGGCGGTGAAATCCCAAGGGAGGTTACAATCACAGTAGCTGGCCCTCCAAAATTTGTCATTTTTTTAATGGGTTTTGTCAGTTTTTGAATCGGCTTGATGAAATCTTTGGCAACGAACTATTAAGCAAATTGCCCATCGTTTTACCTTTTGGCATGGAACCAATGCAATCATTAAAATCCTGTAGCAGTACAGGTTTTATTGAACTAGACGTTTCTTGAGCAATATTGCCCAGCTCTTCCTCTTTCTGAGTGAAACCAACTCTGCCCTTTTTTGTTTTTTGTTTTCTTTTTTTATTACGTATGTGTGGATTTTATTATTATATTCATGGGGATAATTATGTATTTAATTTGGTTTGGGGCTTATGTGATGCTGATCTCATAAATACTATAAGGACATGCAAATTCGACGATGCAAATGCAGAGCCTCTAGATGGGGTGAAACTAGAGATACTTCTTTTCAATTGTATCTTGCTGATTTTTGAGGTTTAGAGGTTCTAGTATTATGTACTATTGTTTGAGCTTTCGAAGATGAGTAGCAGTATATTGAAGCTACAAGACAAAGAACAATAATTTCTTAAAGTTTGGACATGGACGATTTAGTTCTTCTTTTTTTCTTCTATTCTTTTCTTCGATTAATTCATCTTGAATTTTGATTGGGTGCAAGAGTGTGTTATTTATTGAAGCACCATGGAGATTGATAAAGATCCCCAATTGAGCCGCTAGCCCCACGCATACGGAATGGTGCATGGGGATGTGTTTAGGGTCCTCGTAGACCCGTTTTGTTTCAATTTTTTTAATATGCCTAATTTTTAATTTATGATTTTTTGGTATGGTAAATATTAATTTTGGCATATTTAAATATTTATTTGGAATTATTTATTGTTATCCATATTTAATTCAATGAAAAATAATTTTGTGCCTATATTTCCAATTTTAATTTATGGAAATTTATTATAGGGCATGAGGGATAGGATGACAATATCCACTTTCGCTAATTTAGTATATATTATTTATACTTTCTTGTTTTATTTTAACTAGATAATCTTACATGCTTAATTGTAGAAATAGACACATATAATTGTGGCAAAAAATTGTTATTTGATAAATGCAATATGATCTTGGGAAGCACATGTAGTAAAGTGCTTCATATTATTTGATGAATTTTTGGGCATTGATTAAATGGAACATATTACAAATTATCAAAGTTTGTAAATTGTTGAAGTTCCTTATTTATAAAAATTAGTATATACAATCACCTGCCTAAAGAGGGTTATTATGTATATTAATTTGAAAATTGTATGAAGATAAATTCCAAAATTAAAAGATGGGGATGTATGACTCAAAAAGATTTATCGCCCAAAGGCGATAAAATTTTGAAAGTTATATGTAATTCCCTTCATATTGATATATTAGAGATGGATGATGGGGATATGTGACTCAAATAGTTTATCTGCCTAAAGGGGATAAATTTTTTAGAGTTATGTGTAATTCCCTTCTATGTTGAGATAATGGAGATGTATAATTTAAAGGATTTGTCTACCCAGAGAGGATTGATCCTTGAAGATTATATGTACTTCTCTTTTATTATCTTTATATATTGATATCATGGAGATATATAATTTAAATGATTTATCTGCCCAAAGGAGATGGATCCTTAACAATTATATGTAATTCTCCTTGTTGTTACATTATAAACTTCATGCTGTAAAAAATAATTATGCATTATACACTCGCCCAAAGGGAGTTTATAATGTACTAATTATTTTTGTTAAAATACTTATTACCCATAATTGATAGTATTGCATTATGTGTGACAAACAATTACTTTTACTGTAAACAACAATAATGCCACGATTAAAATATTAACGATCAAATATTATACCGTTAAGGACTTAGTCAAAAAGGGAAACATTGTGATTAAGAATATTAGAACTGAGTCCATGTTGGCTGATTCTCTAACAAAAGGCTTACGACCCATTTTGTTTAAAGAACATGTAAAGAATATGGGTGTTTTAAAATCTTTTGATTTCTTTTGTTAGTGGGAGTTATATAATTTATATTTCTGAATATTATAGTTATATGCGGACGTAATGCTTTTATGATGTCTATTAAACTATTTATTTTCACTGATTATTATTATTGATTCTATTGTTATCATTTCTCCATTAATTGAGAAATAGAGATATTAATTAGTATCTTTAAACAAATTTTAGTTTAAAGATAACTAGATATCACTGATTATGAGATCTCATGTTAGATTGTGACATAATTGTGCAATTTCATGTTGTTTAGAAATTGCGTTGATGCGGTTTCATGTCGTTGATAAATTGCATTGAGGACCGATAAGAAATAGTGTATATTTTGATCACATGTTGACACTATTTCTTACTACACTACTAGGTTCATGATCCATGAAAATATAATACTTATTATATGTGATTATGGAAGATCATGTGTTATGGTAATTTCTTAACACATTGATCTCCATAGTCCTATACTGAGGTTATATAGGATTAGATTGGTTTTGAGATACCATTATTGGAATATTATTTTTTAAAGTTGTGATCACATAAAACAAAATTTTCAGTTATTAACCCGATAATGTCGTTTTCAATATAAAATCTTTTTCAAAATAAAATAAGTTAATTAATGTAGCCCAGGTGGGAGATTGTTGGAAATACCTTATAACATGGGCTTACATTAATTAATTGATATCCTATTTTAAATAATCAGGTTAATGGATATTCCAATATTTGTTGAACCCTACAGTGATATGATTAAATTGGATATTGGCATCTATTGATAACGGGCCTAGTTGAGCGTGAAAGTGTAGCGAATGTGTCTAACTGAAGCCCGTAATAGGAATGGCCCAGTTGACACGTTATTGATTTGGGTTTGCTAGGTTTCTCTCTAGCCTATAAAAGGATAAGTTATATCTATTGGTTGTTTTAATCCCATTGAAAGCTGTTATACTGAAATAAGTTATAGAGAGGAAGATCTGGTATTCCAATAGATCCCTTATTATCAGAGTGATCTACTTTTCTTCAAGTGAAGCAATAGCTTAAACATGTATGCTTTAATTCCATTGTGTTTATTGATGTCGGTGTTTTACAATCATATATGGATCTATTTTTTCTTGATTGATTAGTTGTTTACGTGAATAATTTTCTACAAATAAAACACTCGAAAACTAGAGAAACCGAGCTCGGCTCATCCTTTAAACAAAACTAGGTGAAGCAAAAGGGGGTCATAGGGACGAGCTTTTAATTGTTGGGTTCGCTACTTGGTTCAAAGATGGTGAGGGTGAGTTTGAGATTAATCGAACAACTGTCGATGGCCTCGCCATGTTTTGTACTAGGCTTCTCAGGAAAGAGTGAGCACGAAAGGCTGAGGCGTAAGAGCTTGAGGGAAAACACTAGCGTGAAACTGGAGAGGGAACGACTGAATTGTAAAGAAAAGAGGGCTTGGGTTTCTGTGAAGAATTTTAAGAAAAAAAAATAGTCAGATCCAATCCGGATGCGCAGTTCCACCTTGAAAATCATTGGTTCCAAGCCATGCTCCGAGCTGGGCTTCTTAGGAAAGAGCGAGTACGCGAGGTTGAGGGAAAGAACTAGCACGAAATTAGAGAGGGAACAACCGAACTGCAAAGAAAAGGGCTTATAGTTTCTATGAAGAATTTGAAAAGAAAAAAATAGTCGATCCAATCTAGGTGCGCAGTTCCACACAAAAATTGAGAACGGGATCGAAAATCACCAGTTCCAAGTGATGTTTCAAGCTGGGCTTCTCAAGAAAGAGCGAGCAAGAGTGGCTGAGGCGAGAAAGAACTAGCATGAAACTAGAGAAGGAACAACCAAACTGTAAAGAAAAGAGGGCTTAAGGTTTTCATGAAGAATTTCAAGAAATAAAGAAAAATATAGTCGATCCAATCCGGGTGGGTAGTTCCACCCTGAAATCGAGAACTTGATCGAAAATCACCGATTCCAAGCCATGTTTCAAGCTAGGCTTCTCAAGAAAGAGCAAGCGTGAGAGGTTGAGGCATGAGAGGCTAAGGGAAAGAACTAACATGAAACTAGAGAGCAAACAACCGAACTGTAAAGAAAAGAAGGCTTAGGGTTTCCGTGAAGAATATTGAGAAATTGAAAAAAAAAAATAGCCGATCCAATCCAGGTGGGCAATTCCACCTTGAAATTGAGAATGGGACCGAAATTCACCGGTTCCAATTTAATGAAACCGAGACCCTAAAAAACCCTTCAAAACCAGCCCGTTTGGTCTTTTCCAGGTGTTTCTTAGTCCAGATGGTTCTTTTTGCACACCCTTATACGAGGAGCCCTCGTTTGAGCCAATCTAATAGAAAAACGAAGACCATCCAAACCACTTATGAGATAATACTAGACCACCATGTCTGCATCCTCTTACGGCTAGATCGTGTGGCGCCATGTCGAAACCGTGTTGTGCCATTTGATTTATAACAGCCTCCGGCCGATGCCACATCAATCTTCCTGGCATTGATTGCGTTATGGCTACCAAAAATTCATTCCACACAAGTAATTAAGGCTCCGGCATGATTGATATAGATCGGTTAATCAATTTCCGTTGCTTTGTGATTGCATTATATATGCATGGCCTCTTGTATGCATATTTGTTGCACACAATTCATGCAGATTCGGAATTACTTGAAGCTAAAATTGGGTACGTTCAAACTTCCCCAATTTTAGGATCGGAAGGCTCTCTCCAACCTCATGCCCATACCAACCTTAACGAAGCAAAACCTGTTCCCTCTCTTTCTCTCTCTCCCTCCCTCTCTCTCTCTCTCTCTCTCTCTCTCTCATGGCATCCTTCCATTGCCGGTCCAAGAACATCCAATAATGGGGGAGCCACGGTTCTCAACCGCCGACTCCTCCGATGACCACTGGCACAGACCGGGGCCTCCCTCGCCACCGCCGCCACCGCCCCACCAGCCGCTCTCCCTTGTCCAGCCCTCCCAGAAGAAAAGGCACAAGACCAAGGTGTTCCGCGTCTTCCGCTCCGTGTTCCGGTCGCTCCCCATCATCACCCCGATGTGCAAGCTCCCGTCCCTCCCGATGGGAATCCCCGACCCCACCGGTCGGCCCTGGGGGCCCGCGTGACCGGCACGCTGTTCGGGTACCGGAAAGGGAGGGTCAGCCTGTCCATGCAGGAGACCCCTAAATGCCTCCCCACGCTGGTGGTGGAGCTCGCCATGCAGACCAACGTGCTGCAGAGGGAGCTGAGCACGGGCATGGTGAGGATCGCCCTGGAATGCGAGAAGAGACCGGACAAGGACAAGACCAAGATCCTGGACGAGCCCCTGTGGACCATGTACTGCAACGGGAAGAAGGCCGGGTACGGCGTCAAGCGGGAGGCCTCGCCGGAGGACCTCAGCGTGATGGAGCTCCTCAAGCCCGTGTCAATGGGCGCCGGGGTCCTGCCGGGCAACTCCGACGTGGAGGGACCCGACGGCGAGCTGGCCTACATGCGGGCACACTTTGAGCGGGTCGTCGGGTCGAAGGACTCCGAGACGCTGTATATGCTGAGCCCGGAGGGCAACACCGGGCCGGAGCTTAGCATATTCTTTGTGAGGATTTGAGTTTTTGATGTGAAATCCCGGGTCGAATCATCTGGCGAAGGGTTACGAATGATCGTGTGACGCTGCTTCCGGCGATGGCCGTTTGATCTTCATCGTCGGCTTCACGGCGGCAACACGCCATGGATCATCGCTTGGATGAGTTAAGGTAGAAAATGAGGGCAAAAGGAGCGAAGAGAGTTCAGGGGGAAGGCGAGTGCCTAATGAATCATTCGATCTAAGACAACTTTTTTCTCATAGATCTACGTAGCAAGTCTTTTGATGTAATTCTCTTTTGTTTTCGTTTCTTTTGTATATCGTCCATGGTCATGAGCAACAAAGAAAGAAGTTCTCGACATATGTTCAAATTCTCATCGTGTAGTTGTAGGCTTCTGTAGCTTTACCCAGATTTCCTTCGTTTCGATTGTTTTGTTCTTTGTGTTTTTCGACAAGCCATTGAGTTTCTAGCGCCGGATGGGCTAAACCCCGGCCATAGTTTGAAAAACTTTAGGTGCCCGTGATCGGTATAAAGCTTGTAATATAGTCCATCAGATCATATGAGTCTCACTTGGGATCCACAAAATCTAACGGCTCACATGTGCTGGACCGACTGGATTGGGTGCAATTATTGACTTTACCAATAGATGTGGCAACTTCACCATTGCACAAAGATCGTTTCATTACGAAGTACATCGAGTTATGCTTTTATGTTGCGTTTGGACACCAAGGCAAGAATTATGGTATGATAATGAGAAGAAATATGACGAACTTTCAATATCATGTCTATCAACTTATAGAACATAATATCACGACCGATATAATCATAAAAAATGAAAAATGAAAAGTAATAAAAATTATGTAAAAAAAAGTGAAATGAAATTGAACAAGAGGTCGTCGGCCTAGTGAGTGCACGACTGCCTCAAATGCTGGCCGGTTCTCCGAATGAACTTGTCTTAAAAAAAAAAAAAAAAACAAAAACATTTTTGCGCATATGGAAAATCGAACCACGGTCTTCAATATGAATTAATAACAATGTAACCACTAGACGAATATATATTTTTATAATGAAATGATGCAACATCAATATTTTATTATTAAGAATTTGATTTTTGGACAAAATAAAATTTTAATTAGTTTCAATTTTTTGGAACCAAGAGTCACGGAGTCAATTTCCAATTCTAAGCCTGAACCGATCCCGTAGGAACCAATCACCCCTACTCAAAGGAGTCCCCCATTATCATTCATAGTGTTGCCTACCAAATTTCATGTGAATCTACATGTTAACATCTATATGTTTAATATACTTCATGTATTTTGTGCTAAGAAAAAGTGCCCGCCACAAGGTTTAATCATAAAAAGTGAAACTATAACAACACACTCTATAAAACTCATTACAGTTATTTTACGAACTCATAAAGATACAAACCCGTTTTTCTCGTTATGTTAGGTTAAATTTTAAAGACCATTTTGTGCTAACTTTTAGGGTTAATATCATGAAAAACTCTAAACTAGTACACTCGTGATAAATTTACCATAAACTAATTACAAAAAATTATAAACTAATACACTTATGATAATTTTATCCTCCATTGGTTTTCGTTAAATTTTACTGTCAAACTACTAAGTTGATGACATGTGCTAGTAAATGGATTTAGGGTAGCCCTCCATTTGTTACAAGAGTATTGGTTTGTGATTTTTCATGTTATTAATTTTTATTTAATGAAAACTAATAGATAATAAATTTGTCACAAATGTATAAGTTTGAGATTTTTTATTGTCAAAAATTAATTTAAGGTAAACATGTCACAGATGTATTTAGGGTTTTTCATTGTCAAAGTTAAATTGAGCTAAATTTATTGCAAGTGTACTAATTTGGAAATTTTTATAGTATTTAAAACTTACCATTCACTAACTTTGACTTTTAAAATTTGAGATTTTCCAAATACATAAAAACTGTAGTATGCATCTAGTTTTTTGTAAAAGGTATGGAAAACCATCACAAGTTTCTATATGAATACATTTTTGCTTTCTCTATTAAAATAAAAAGGATAAATGCACTGAAATTCTTAAAATATAAAAGTGTAATTAAATCTTAAAAATTACAAAAAAGTGCAATCACATTCTTCTACAAATTCTACCCAATTTGGCTAGTGAAAAATATTGATGTGGTATTTTTTATTATTATTGTCCCTCTCCTACATAGCGCCGACATGTCTAAAACATGAATAGAATGGTAAAATGACGTTATTTTGGTCCAAATATCATTTTTTAAATCTAAATATTATTTTAAATTAGATTAAAAAAATTTTAGAAAGGTAAGGCAAAACATGCCCCTGATAGGAATGGCTGGCGATAATGGAGGATGGTCAACCAAAAGGTGACTTTCGTCTGATCTAAGGCCCAATTTTGGGCAAGAACCCATGTTTTACAAGGATGGCTGCATACTGGCTCGGGCTCGACTATCCTCGCCTACCCTTGGCTGGCCATCCCCTACCATTGCCAACCCTTTTAGCATTGTTTGCATGGTGACAACGAGGGCTTGCGATCGTTGCCCATTTTTCTTTATCTTTATCTTCTTCTTTTTTTCATTTAAAGTTACCTTACTTTTTAAATATAATTTAGATAAAAAATTTATTAAAAAATCAAATTAGACTCAAACAATGTCATGTTAGCCATATCAATGTCGTGCACGAGTTAAAAAAAAAAGAAGAAGTCATATCAGCATTTTTTGTGATCAAGTCGGACAGAATTAATGGAATAATTTGATTACACAAATTTGACAAGTTTCTAGATTTAGTTATATTTTTTTTTATAAATGTTAACACTCAATTATACTTTTATAATAAATTTTATGATTTAATACAGTTATCCTTAAAATAAACATCTTTTGTTTCCTTACCTTTCTGATTACGCATCACATCATCTCATAAGAAACAACTTTTTACCTAATCGCCACTTTTTCCCTAAAATATTGTTGTCACTTCCCTATGTCCATACAAATTAGCTATTTTGCACGCTTGGGTCATGGACCCATTTTGCTTCAGATGAACATGCAAATCGAGCACTTCATGAATGGACAAAAATAAACGAGGTTAGACGATGATTTCACACATATTCTGAGGTTGTATTTTGTTTCTGAAGGCGATTTCGAGGTTTTCTACGGGACATCTGAAGAACGACCCATCATTTTGAAAGCACCCGCTCCAGATCAGGAAGAAAGCAACCAGTAGCCGCAAAATCAAGACGCCATTTGGAATCCATGCGGTTCGAATATAATGCCTCGGGCCTATAGAGATTCTTGTGGCCCGACCCGAACAGGCCAAACCCGACACTTTTTTGGGCCGGTATGTTGGCTCGGCTCGGGAAAAATGGCCCAGACCGTAGCTGTATGATTCGGGCTTTATGCCTCTTTTTTTTTTTTTTTTTTTTTTTTTTTTTCAAATTCGTTTCGAGAATATTAGTTATTATTGAATTTCCAAACTCCAACATATAATTATTTAGATACCTAACATAAGTTTACTTTGTATCACAAATTTCATCGAAAGAAACGAAGTTCGTCGGTCTCATCTTGTCTAATAGAGTATAACTTTTTGTATCCCGTTTGATACTTGTCAATTGATTATTAAATGACTATTGTTGTAAAATATTGCGTTACGAATATATAATAGAGAAGAGATTGAAAAGAGAAAGCAAATGAACACCAGAAATAGTAGGGAAAGTAAGATGAGAGAGCTTTATTTCCTGTATCTCACTTTATCGTATTTCGTGTGTTTGGGTATTGTACATCAAAATTAAACTCCTATTTATAGGAGAATAAAAATGTATTAATCGTTAATATCAATGTATTGAATGATACATGTACAAGATAAGAAAGACGAACGTTCATTGTATAGGGAGATATACTTAAAACATTTGGTACAAATGTACCATAATAAGTACATTGGATAAGATGAAGATAATGAATATTCATTCATGTATTTCATAACAACTATTGTATATTAATGTAGGCTAGTGTTTTTGGTATAATATATAGCTAAAAATTGTTTATTTAGAGTGTGAATAATAACCATTCTATTCTTAAGACTAATTTCGATTAGAAATAAGTTTTTCAATTTCCATTCTCTAGACGAGTTTTTTGATAGAAAAATACATTTGATAATAAAATAAAATTTTTATTTTCAAAATAGGAAGTCATTTAATAACAATATAGAATTTCCAACCCCTCCTCCCGCTGCCCCCATTGGACCCGCTTGCTCTTGGAGCATGTTGTTCTTGTCTAACTCCTCACACAGCTAGGCAATCCTAAAGTGGCAAACACAATGATGCTACTCTTGATGTGGTTGTGGACGAGGATCACATTGCAAGACTGTGATATTGGCCATTTTAGGGTTTTGTAGGTTGTCGACGAACTTGTAGACCAAGAAGATGTTGCTAAAGTTGAAGGCGTCGAGTAGCTTCACGATTTGATCGGGTGGCTTTGATAGGTCGCCCAAGAAGGTCCTCGAGGTGTCCCATGTCGATCTCGCTTCTCCTTGCTACAGGGGAAGCAGTGCGACGAGGAGGAGGAGGAGGAGGGAGGAGGAGAAGTAGTGGGGCTTGACGAGGAAGTTGTCGGTGATAGAGTGGAGCTCGGAGAGGTTGTAGAAGATGGGATGGTCTGGGAGGGAATGGAAAAAGTTGCAGAGAGATGTGCTACTAGAGAGGGAGGAGGTGTTGGTGCCGATGCCGGTGTTGGAGGAGAGCTTAGGGAAGGAGGTGATGGGGTAATAGCTGTCGCTAGCAAAGTTATCTTGTGAGAGAACGAGCTTGAGAGAGAGAGGAGCGAGTGATAAGAAGAGTTTTTATTTTTATTTCTATTTCAAAATCGAAAGTAGAAAAGTAAAAAAAAAAAAAATTATACTTTTCATTTTTATTTTAAACCTATTTTTGGACATAGAATTTGTTTTGTGAAATTGAAACATGAAATTATTTTACTAAAAAAATTTCTTTTGTAAACCTATTTCAAGAAATATTTAAAAAAAAAAAAAAAACAGCGAAGCAAAATAGCTATCGTGTACGACCTTAGACAAATATGAGTGTAAATAAGATAACCTTGCCCTAAAAACTACCCGAGACGGATTCGATCCTCCAAGGGTAGCTTATATAAGATGCACGAGATCAGGCTAGTAGCTGCTCTAGCTACCAAAACAATGTCCCCTCTGCACCCACTCCTACTTGCTCCTACCGGGAAGGAAGGAGGTATTGTTAGTCACATGTGAACTTCAGTGCGTATTATTCGTTAAACTTCCTGGGCCGCACGTGAAATTCACGTGATCCGACGGATCACGCGCGCCGGGCCTACCGCTCCGGTACGTGCGGTAATTTTGGAGCACCCGCACGAAAGAGCAAATTGCCTTCCACGATGGGAGAAAATAGAAACGTGAGGCCGCCGGTAGCCAACCACTCCCCGCCACGATATCCTACCAAGTACGATTGCCGCGTGACCTGACAGCCACGTTACCGACCCGCCCTCCGCCACGCCGGCACGTCACCCCTCCCCTCCGGACCTCACGCATAAACGACAGACGTGTCATTCCACTGCACCACGAAGATTCCAAAACACTACCTCGACGCCACCCCGGAAGCTAGAGCAGACCCCAGATTCTTGGAATCCCACCCGCGTTCCGGAGCGCATGGCGACGGCGGCAGCGGCGCGTGCGGTGCACTGCCGGCTGTCGGGGAGAAGCGGGAGTTGGCGGCGAGGAGGGAGCCGGCCGGCGGCCCGGTCCAGCTCTCAGTGCAGAGGCTGAAGCAGGCGGCGCCCGACGGCGGTAGCGGCAATGGGAAGATCCTGCTGCAGCCCCGGCTGTGCAACTTGAGATCCTACGGTTCTGGTCCGGTGGGGATCATTAAGACCAAGAGGGTTGACGGCAGCGGCGGCAGCGGTGGCGACTGCGACACGGTGTCGCCCTTCTTCGAGACGCTGTCGGAGTACATCGAGAGCTCCAAGAAGAGCCAGGACTTCGAGATCATCTCCGGTCGATTGGCCATGGTCGGTTTTTACTTGATCTCCCATCTTTTCCTTTGAAAAGAAACTAACTAGCTTGATGTGACTGTTCTTGGCACAAGTTTCAGTTCAACAGCAGCTTTTCTGAATCTATGTATCTGTATATACACCTGGAAATATTGTGTGCGAGCAACTAGATTCGATTGTTCTGCTTGATCGAAGTGAAGATCCATGGTTTTGCTTGTGTCTCTGTTTATTGTTGATAGATTTGTAGTCCTCTATTCCTTTACTGTAGCAGAAGATATTTTCAGTGGCAAGGTGAATAGTACAAGTTGAATTCTTCATCAAACTAGGGTGTACAGTTTCAGATTCTAACCATGGATTCGGATTCTACTCGTGTTTTGCCTGATTCATGATATTACATGTACTTAAGGTGAATTTACTTGTGCTGATGTAGTTCGGAGGTTGTTATGGTTGGTGGGTTGTCTGCAATTTCTTGGATGTAGATACAAGGAGAGTTGTTTGTCAATTCTTCAGTCGAAAGTTATAGGAATGAGTCATGTAAGGCCAAATTTTACAGATTTCTTCTTGGGATTGGAGAGTGCCCAATTTGTACTGAAGCTCGGAGCTACTCATCCTAGAAAATTACAAGATTTTTCTAAAGTTGAAAGGTTAAATATGAATTAAGCATCGAAATGTCCGGTTACTGATGTCCCGTTTGTACCGTGTGTACAATACGGGTGCTCCGTCTAGACTAGGTTAGCTCATTTCGCATCGAAACGGTTATTGCCTTGTCTCGTGCTGTGCTGATCTGCTTCCCCAGAATTTGCTCGTTGACTGATATGAAGCAGGAAGTGCATGATCTGACCTTACGAAAGTGGATGTTATTGTCGACCAGATTGTCTTTGCGGCAACATTGGCAGAGGAGGCGGTCACTGGAAACTCCCTGTTCAGGAAGATGGATGTCCAAGGAATCGCCGAAGCAGCAGGGGTGTGCCTCGAGCTGTCGCCTGCGCCGCATTCTTTGCTTGGTTCTCTAGTGCCCGGACCAGAGTAGGTCGTATCTTCTCCCTCAGCTGCAACACACTCATCGACTCCCTCATCGACCAGATCATTGACGGGCTGTTCTATGAAAGTGAGCTCAGTGATTGGTCCGACGAGATGTGAAGCAAGGATTGGACAACGCAGGATCATGCAGCCATGCACCATTCGAGGTTTCCGGGAATTCATAGCCCTTCTCTTGTGTGTGAAAATTCTAGCTGATATATACCAAGAAAGTAGGAAAGAACAGCGAGAACGAGAAGTCCAGCCGGGAATTAGGCATATAGTATTATAAGATAATGATAATTCGCTGCGAATAACGAGATCGGCATGTGAAGAAACAAGCCATCGAGGCAGAATTCGATGCTGCCGCGAGAGAGCTGATACTGTAATCTGATCTGATATAATTGGGTTGGGGTATGTAATAGATTTGATTAGGTGGTTAACTATATATAAACAGCTTAATTTGCTCTCGAGTGTTAAAAACGGTGGTCATAGTGCACTTTGTTGTTCGATGTTCTTTGTTTTCAAGTACTAGCTGCGCAGGGTACTTGGTTTTTGCACTCTTGAAATACCACTCTGCAATGGAGGTCTTGTACACGCATCGCCCCGATCACGTCGAGGAATGAGGAGATATTCTCCGGTCGGAGATCGAGAAAAGCATAGCTCCAAGGCCCGACAACTCTTCTTGCTAACCTTGTGAACGAGATTGGGAAGCTTATACGGACAGACGTGACGGCGAGTCGAGCTGAGAGCGAGTCAGCCACAGGAAAAGGTTATCTATCTTTCATCCAGCAAGTTCATTGGGGACTTGATCCACATTGATTGAATATGGGGAAAAGTACCCAACAAATAGTCTTAAATCTATCGTAACCTTTTAATTAGACTAATTTAATCTTAAACATTTTATCGTATTGTTTCAGTCCATTAACGAGATCATTCGTGGCATGCCATTGCAAGCCACGCTCTGTAGTAAAGCTATGGGTAACCGCTGTCCTGACCTCAAATTTGCGCCGCGGCGGAGGGAAGCAGACGTCATGGGAGTGTCCGACTCGGCAGGACTCTCGGATTGGGGGAGAGAATGTGAGTGGATGTTAGATTTTTATGTGTTGTGGAGATAATTTGGAAAATAAAATGGTGATTTGATGAATTATGTTAGAGTGAGAGATCCGATTTGAAATTTATTATTAAAATTGAGGATAAATTATAGGCTTTGAAATTTGACATGAGAAGCAAAGTTGAAGATAAATTTGTTGTAATTCCAACTTTAGAAGACTTCATAAAGCATATACTAATTGCCCAAAAAGGAAAAAAAAAGGAAAAAAAAAAAAAAAGAATAAAGGGTAGTTGCGTTGTTTTGTATGAGATAGCACTATGCCATAAAAAGTATAAGGCATTGCCCACGTTAGAGTAACTTTAAAAACAATTGATCTCGCCTGGCCACCGGACTTGCGCAGTAGATTCCGCTCCATTTTCATGGCGATCTCTATCTCTCTCTCGTCCTCTCTCGCTTCTGAACTTTTTTTTATTTTTCTACTCTACTACTACTCTAACTCTCACTCACATACTTTTGTTATGTTTCTTTATAGGACGTAGAATTCGAAATCCACACTTGAAACTAAATCGTCCCCACCCCAATTCCTCTAAGAATGAAGGATTCAAACTCTCCACCTCCCCTTTCCATATAGAAAGTGCGGCCATCGGGGCAAACCCCAGTGGTTCTCTCACTCCCAAACTATATGGCTTCTCCGCATGCCCTCCCAAATACACAGCCTCGCCCAACTTCACTTGCAATCCGAGGCCATTGGCCTGGAGCTAGGTTCTTCGGGTTTGCTATGTGAAGGGTGCCACCTAAGCTGCCACCGGTGAGGACTTGCCCGTCGACTTCGGCGAGAGGTTCCCTGAGGCCGACTCGAGCAATCAAAGGTCCACTAGCATGCTCCGCCACCTGACGTTGTTATGAGGCTTGTATGGGATTGGAGTACTGGGCAAGGAGGCGTTCTACTTCCTGGACTGGCTTCATGCCTCTGGTTGCTCCGTTTGCAGCGGCCTAATAACCTCAAAAAGCTGAAACTCTATGTCCAATCCCAATTTAACTTTCTTTGTGTCTTAAAAAACACCTTAGCTTTAGTTCTAGTTATAAATTTATCCTAATTTCTTTTGTATGATTAAAAATCACCAACTTTTACATGGGTCTCAAATTTGCTTCTATTAACCCTAGGGGTGTGCAACTGGATCGGGTATACCCGGTTCCCAAACTGGCCCAACCGAAAAACAAAGTCGGGAACTGGTTCCCGTTGAAATCGGTCCGGAACCAGTTTCCAAAATTTGGAACCGGTTTAAACCAGTTTGGGAACAAGTTCCGAGTGATTACCCACCCAGAAACCGGTTCCTAGATTGGTTTCGGAACCGGTTCTCGAACCGGTTTTATAAATAGAGGTCAAAAACCTTTTTTTCCCCCTGATTTCTATTCTTATTCCTACAATCACACAACGTTTTTCCTCTTGGCTCTCTCAAACATGCATGGAAAGACATTCCTCTTCCTCACTTGCTTCCTTCCCTCACCGGCTCTCTCTCGCACCATTCGATGGACAGACGATGTTTGTTGTCGCCAAATTCTTGTGTATCACATAGATTGGCTCTTCTAATTTCTCTTTTGTAGGAGGAGTTATGCTTGCATAAATAAGTATTCATGTAGTAATTGTGGGAATACGACTAATATTAGACTCATGTTTGTTGCTAATTCTTTGCCTTATGATTTTATTTATCATAATTAGCCTTATGGATCCTTAATTTTTCGTTTAGTCACAAAGTTCATGTATTTATTTATTATAAGTGCTTAATATTTCAATACAAATTAGAAAGATTGCGTTATTTTATTAATATAAAATTCGAAGTTGTATAAGATATCAGGATATTGCAAAGCAGGTTCTAGTTGAAATAGGGTTGATCCTGGAATCGGATCGGAAAAACAGGATGGATCGGGTACAGAGTCCAATACAAACTGGGTCGGATATAGGGTCTAGAAAAGAGGAACCGGTTATAACAGGATCTAGATCTAGACCCTACCCATCTTGGACCCGATCACCCCTAATTAACCCTATGTCCAAAATCCCCCTTTATAATCTAAAGTGGCATTAACACGTTACTATTCTAGTTTTTTCCCCCCGAATTTTATATCTAAGAAGATGTTTTCTAAGATGAATTTCCTTACAAGCTCAAACAACGTCATCTTAGATCTAAAATTTGGGTAAAAACAAGAGCAAGTAGGGTCAACTTTCTTCTATTACTGTTACTCTTAAAAGAGTCTTCTTTCCATCTCATTCAAGGATCTTCAATTTTGCGCTTGGTCTTTAATCTCTTTTGTTTAGGAGTGTTCTATCTATCATGGTTAGAGAGCCTGTGCTCGGGACACTTGGCTTGGGATGCTCGAACAGCTCATGCTTGGGAGTTTTCCATCCCTGGATTGTCAATGAGAAATTTTAAACGGAGGGTTAACTAGATAAATTTGTGACTCGAGTAATAGTTGGCTTTATTATATTTTAGGGTAACATTGGGACTTGACGGTAGAATTGGAACATAACATAAGGTTGAGAGTTTTTCACGGGACAAAAAAAGTTTAAGATGGAATTAAGAATGGACCTAAAGTTAGGTATATTTTATAAGAAAAAAATTATAATAAAATTGAAACTGGACATAAAATTAATGATTTTTCAGGGTCTTAGGCTGTTTGGCAGGTTCGCGTGAAGCAAGGCTTTCTCTTTTATTACCCGCAGAATGAAGTTTCTTTCTATTTCTTTATTCGCTGAAATATTGGATGTTCTTTTGTCAATTTCATTCCTCAAGAAGTGGAGTGCATCAAGTCAATCGAGGAATTCAGTTCATGATTCAGCACAACGATGGCGACCTTGTCGGGATCGAGATCTCGAGATCTCGATTCCAGCCTTGAGGTCGTCGACCTCAAATCTGACTCCGTAAGACTCTCAAATGGGGGAAAAGAGAGCACGAGGGAATGCTGGATTTTTTAATGTGGAGAAAATTCGGAAAATGAAACGGCATTAATTTGATGGACTATGGATGAACGAGAGATCCGATCTGAAAGTTATTATAAAAGATTAAGGATAAATTACAAAATTTTGAAATGTGAGGATAGTAATTAACATAGGTTTTTTTTTTAATAAAAAATAATACCCGAAAAACCTCAAACCGGATATATGTGATAAATTTACTAAAAACTAATTTTTTAACCACAAAAAACCCAAACCGGTATATTTGTGATAAATTTATTTTAAGCTAATTTTTTACTGTAAAAAACCTAAACTAGAATACAATCATGATAAATTTACCTAAAATTAATTTTTTTACTATCGTAAACCCTAAATTGGTACATTTATAATAAATTTATTTTCTATTAATTTCCATCAAATTTTACTGTTAAATTTACTAACATGAATGCCACATGGTGTCATGATATGAAATCTTCAAAGTTAATGCGACGAAAAATTTCAAATTTGTCACCTGTGTACCTTAAATTTATCATAGGAGTATCATTAAATTTACCACACGTGAATCAATTTGAGATTTTTCGTGATATTTACCCTATGGATTTCCATGTGGATTTTCCATGTCACTATACTATGTCGTCATATGTTATTTAGGTCAACAAATTTAACCTTTAAATTTAATAGAAGTTAATAGAGTGTAAATTTATCATAATAGCACCAATTAGGGATAGCTAGTGATCAAAAAATTAACTTGAGACAAATGTATCGGTTTGGGATTTTTAATGGTTAAAAAATAAATTTGAGAAAAATTTATCACAAACATGAGGGCAGACGCCATGTAACTCGGCAAAGTAGGTTTTTTTTTTTTTTTTTTATAATTAGGGAGTTAAACCTAAATTACTACTCTATTCTAATCAATGAATAAGTCCATGACATTAAATTCGAGACTAAAATTCTGCGATGGCCAGCTGCCAAGGAAAGGGGTAGCATGTGATTGAATGTAGTCTTACCCTCTCTCTCCATGAATGCAATTTGTTGTCTGAAATTTGCTTTTACAGTGAATTTGATATTCTCGGAAATGATATTGGACATTCAAAATGAAAGAGGTGAGGGTGAAGAACACAAGCCCTTTCTCCGAACCCAAATCCATAGGAGATGGGGCAGTTGTCCTGAAGGAGATGAGGGACTCCTACATCGGAAACAGAGCAACCATCCTTCAAATTCAGCGGAGGTACGATGGTGTTATGGTTTAGATTACATTTTGTTAGGGGTTAAAAAAATAAAAATGAAAAGGCCATAGGTAGAAGATGGGTGGAAAAATAGAGAAAATTTGCATATTTTAGTTAATTTTGTTTTCAACGCTTTTTTTTTCCTTTTTTTGAAATTAAATTTATTTTGGCACGTTGCCACCTTTGCCAAGTGAAGGGGCAATAGGTGGTTGAATATATTACATGAATGCAATTTATTGTCTGGAATTTGCTTTTACAAGTAATTTGATTTTCTAGGAAGTAATAATAGACATTAAAAATGGAAGTAGTGAGGAAAAAGAGCCACTAGTCCCTTCTCCATACTCAATTCCAGAGGATATGGCTTTCAGAAAAGGATGATGGTGGCAGTCCTGAAGGAGATGAGGACGTGCATTAGAAATAGATCAGCCATCCTCTATAAATAGATCAACCATCCTCCAAATGCAACGGAGGTAAGATGGTGTTAAGTTTTACATTACGTTTTGTCAGGGTTAAAGAAAATAAAAATCTAAAGATGATGAGTAAAAGATTTGTTGATTTTGATTATTTTTTCTTTTCCCTTTTTTGGCATTGAATTTGACCTCCAAAATTGTTGAGGCCTTATCTTTATGGAGATCGTTCGCCCGAATCGTAGAAAGAAAGTATTTAGAGAGAAAATTGCGAGAGAATATTTTCTTACTCAAATATGAGAAAGAGAGAACACCCCTATTTATACAAAAATCCCTCTCATTACAATTGTTGATTGCTTTTCGATCTATCAGTGGAAATTACATTTTTCCATATGACAATTACTGCCCTTTATCACAAAAAAACTTTATAACTCAATACATTTATCGTATCCCTGTTTTCGGGAATATTTTATTGGAATCTAGAAAACGACACTTAGGGTATGTTTGATAACCATTTTGTTCATGTGAATAATTTATAATAAAAAATGATTCTTTTTTAGTTTATTTCCCAAATGAATTTCTAAGCATATGAAGATATGGTAATAGCTCAAAATTTCTATTATAAAATACAATTGTGTTTGGTACCACCTTTAAAATTTCTAATCCAAATTATATTTTAGATTTTTAGTAATTTTATTACTTTTTTTTTCTTTTTGTTTCTCTTCTTTTTCAAGCTTTGGCTAGTTGCCGACCTCTAGATGATTAGTGACTGACCGGATGAGGGTCGACGGCATTTGGAAAGCCTCGTCGGCCAGCCTCGTCGGCAATTGGACGAGGCTTGGTCGACCTCGCCTAGCCAAAGGTTGCCTGAGCCTCACTAGTGGCTAGATGAGTCTTTGGGGAGCTTGTTGAACCTTGCCCAAACTAGTCACCGACTGATCAGTGGCGATGGATGGGGCGACGGCAACAATCGATGGCGGCAGCGGTGAAAGAAGAAGAGGAAAGGAAGAATAAGAAAAAGAGAAAAAGAAATTTGGATCGACTTGATTTTGTAATTGCTCTCACAAACAAAGAAGTAATTTTTTTTTTTTTAATTCTTTGATTCTATTTCAAAATAATTTTTTTGAAAAAAATTATTTTTAAGAATAAAAATTTACTAAATGATCGGGTTATATTTGGCCGCTCGTCAAATAGATCCTTACACATGTGAGAGATTTTTATAATTTTGAACTTCAGAAGAGAGACATGCCCACGTTAGACAGAGCTTCGAAAGCAATCAATCTCTCTCGACCGACCGCCGGACCCGCGCTTCTTCACGTGCGTCCCGGTCCCCGTCCGCCACACTCCCTCTTCTCCATTCCTTCTTCCTTCTTCCTTCCACTCCTCTCTCCATCTCTCTCTCTCTCTCTACTTTCTCTCTCTACTGTGCACAGCACATTCACTCCACCACCTTCATGGCTACCTCCATCTCCCTCTCCTCCTCCTCCTCCTCCTCCCTCGCTCCCAAGCTCCGCGGCTCCCCCGCGTTCCCCTCCAAAAGCGCCGCCTCCCCGGCCTTCGCCTGCCGCCCGAGGCCGCCGGCCTGGTGCCGGGCCCTCCCGGCACGCCCCGCGAAGATGGGCGCAGAAGCACCCCGAGCCGTCGCCGCGGCCGCCGCCGTCGGCGAGGACCTCCCGGCCGACTACGCCGAGTGGCTCCCCGTGGCCGACCCGAGCGAGCGGAGGCGCGCCGGCGTGCTCCTCCACCCGACGTCGCTCCGGGGCCCGTACGGGATCGGGGACCTCGGCGAGGAGGCGTTCCGCTTCCTCGACTGGCTCCACGCCTCCGGCTGCTCCGTCTGGCAGGTTCGTGTGAAGCGAGGCTGCGCCGTTTTTACTTTTAGTTTCCCGCGCAGGATGAAGTTTCTTTCTGTTGCTTTATCTGTTTTTGAAGAAAGATTGGATATTGTCAGTCAATTTCGTTCCTTGAGAACCAGGGTGCGTCGAGTCGATTCAGGAATTCAGTTCATAATTCTATGTTTTCAGCTATGGCAATCCTGGGTTGGTGTAGTCATTAGAATTTATTGCTTTGTGACTGCATTTGGTTTTTCTTTGCTAGAATCGACCAGGGCATTAGGCTATATGTACAGTTTTGATGCGCTGCTGCAGTCTTTACTATGTTATAACTCCCTTCTGTCTTTTGGGAGTGATTATGTCGAAATTTTCCTCGGAACTGTTTGTTTAAAATATTCTATTGGTGTTGAATCTGAATTGTTTGTTTGTTTTCCACTTTTCAGGTTCTCCTCTTGTCCCCACTGTGAGGAAACCTTATAATGGGGGGTCTCCTTATTCTGGCCAGGTGACATAACCTCCTTTTGCTATCGTTTTTTTAGCTGTGAGATTTCTTTCTTTTCATTGTTTGAGTTACTTATATGTGAAATTGTGCGAAAAAATAAGGTGTTCCTTCTATGGCCGAACCTCAAAAACTTTCATGGTCCTTACTGGCTCTCTAGTTTCTTCATGAATGCCTGGGTTGATTTTAGAAAGCACCAGTCTGTGATAAATAACTGAAGGTTATTGTTTTTTTTTTCCCTTTTAGTAATTACTTTGGCTCAGATTCTTTTTTTAATTGTTGCCAATATTTAAAGTTGCGATGTTGAAGGCAACATCTAAGTTATGTCTGTCTGAATCATAATGTTATTATAGATAAAGATCAGGGTAGAGATTTTTACAATGGGCTGCAGGAGGAAAGTTGTACCATGTTCATATGAAGATTTTGAAATGCTTAAGATAATATAAACAGTTGATGGAATTCAGGCAGGTTTTTCTTTTTCTCCTTTTTCCTCATTACTATTGCAGATTGCCAGTGAGAGGCCATAAAGAAAACCTTTCATATGGACTTGTGCATGTTTATCCTTATTGCTATGTGGTGAAATGATGTGGATAAATAATGTCGCTAATTTGGGTATTTGCATTACTTTTTGAATTGGCCTTTCTGAGAGAGAGTTTATGCCACAAGAGTCAGGAATGAACAGTTTAATGTCCATTGCTGAGTGGTTGTCATATTATGGGAATGATAATTGGCCTCTGACTCTTTGATTCAGTTTGCGTGATTGGCTTTTGTCATAGTGGAATTTAAAAACTTAAACCAACAGGACTACATCCTTATAAAAAACTGGATTGATCCCCACCAGGCATGCAGTCCTGTGGATGCCATTTAAGGAGAGTTCCATTGTGGTTGACAGGATGCTAATTGTGGCAACACACTCCTGATATCTCTAGAGGAGCTTGTAAAAGAGGGTTTGCTAGAGAAGGATGAGCTTCCAGATGCGATGTAAGAAACTACATGTTGGTGTAAGGAACAAACATATTGAGGTCCTTATGATGGTTGTAGGTGTCTTGCTTACAAATTGTTACCTATATGCAGCGATGCTGACAGTGTGAATTATTCAATTGTTGCTGAGTTGAAGGATCCTTTGATAGCAAAGGTAATTAGGTAAATAATTTATAGCCATCTCTTATATACCTGTTAACTCGCATTGCATTTAAAATATTTGGGCATAGTGTAACTTTATATCTTTGTTCATGTTTCCTCCAATTGCTCTTATATGCATGCAGTCATGATATGTGTCAGTCAATCGGACTTTTTGCCCATCATACATATGTAGTTTGTATGCTACTTTTAGTGGAATTATTCCTAAGAGAGGCAGTGTGCTTAACATCATGGATGTCCACCCTATTAATTTAGTGAACAATGCAACAAAATTCTTACTTAGGTGCTTGCAACGAGATTAAAATGCATTATCAGTAATGTGTTGGTTCCTCAAGTCCTTAATTTTGAGGGAGGCAAATTCTAGATGCAGCTTTGGTTGCAAATGAATTAGAGGATTCCTAGCTTAAGATGAAGAAGAAAGGTGTTTTTGGCAAGCTTGATAAGGAGAAGGCTTATGATCATGTTTTGCAGGATTGCCTCTTGTTCGTTTTGAAGAAGATAGGCTGTGGGAGCAGTGGTGTAATTGGATAAAACTGTGTATTTCAACCCTATGCTTTTCTGTTCTAGTTAATGATTGCTCAACTGGTTCTTTTAAATGTTTTCAGGGTCATAGACAAGGTGACCCTTTATCCCCCTTGTTATGACCAATGCAGAAACTACAACAAAATTAAAATTTAGAAGAATAAAAGGACAAATAGATTTACGCGGAAAACTGTTGTGGGAAAAATTACAGGGAGAGAAGAAGCAAAGTTCTCTATGGAAATTCAATGATTACAAAAGGTGGCTTGAAAAACTTGAGACTCCTTTTGTCTCTGCTTAAGACCTAATTACTTGAGAAAATTTATGCCACTCCTGACTACGGGGGCTGCGCCCCTACACCCCCTTCGAGGATTGGTGTTGGGTTCGTTAGGCCCAACACTTCCGCTACCAATACTAAATGTCTATTTTTCACCACAAATTACAATTCGGGTATCAAAACTCAATTTGGGTTGAATGCCCAAAACAGAATTCTAGACATTCTTAACACCTCTAGATGTTTATCCTGGCGATGGAGGTACTTAGCAAAATGCAGTGGAAAAGTGTCTGAATTGGGTTGGTTTTCTGGCTTTAAAGTGGACAGTCGTAGGATAGAAATGACTTTCTATGTCATCTTGCAGAAGATACTATCATTGTCTGTGAAGATGATATTCAATAGTTACTTTGTTATATGATTGTACTCTTGGGTTTTGTGGCAATTTCTGGGTTTAACATCAATCTTAGTAAAGCAAGCATATTTGACAAGGTGAAGGAATGAAAGACACGTTGTCATCTTTGGTTGTGGGTTGTCGGCTAGGTTCTTTTTCAATCACTGTTGCTACTTTCAAGAGCAATCGTATGTTGGACCCTGTTTCGAGAAATTTGAGAGGAGGTCATCCGGTGGGAAAAGATCTTCCCAGTCCAAAGTGGGGGACTTAATCTTATTGAAAGTACTCTATCCAACCTTCCTATTTATTTCATGTCTCCCTTTCCCATCCCTGTAGGTAGCTACAAGGTTGGAAGCCATTCAAATAATATTTTGTGGGCTGAGACCAAGGAGGTTTGCAAGTTCCATTTGGTAAATTGAAAAGTAATCAAGCAACCTTTTTGCTGCAGCGGCATAGCCATTAAGTCCCTCTTTTTATTTGACTAGGCTCTTCTCAGCAAATGCCTTCCTTGTCAACATCTTTGGAATAAAGTAGTGGTTGCAAATTTTGGTCTTGAAAAGGCAGTTTGGATCACTGAGGTTGGGAGAGCTTCTCACAACACTGGTGTATGAAAGATGATTAGAGAGGATTGGAGTGAGTTCCTTCTTCTTACTTAACTTAAAGTAGGTAACGGAAATTGGGCACAGTTTTGGTCTGACGTTTGGCATGGCGACCCAGCGTTAAAAGATCAATTCCCAAATCTGGGGGGACATTTGACATCACGAGGAGCAAGGAGGCATTAAAAGTGGATGGTTATTGTTCAAACAGTGGTATGATCATTTGGAATATGAATGTTGAGGCAAGGCCAAGATTGGGAGTTCTGTGGTCTGATGTTTGGCATGGTTACACGGCTTTAAAAGATCAGTTCTCAAATCTGGTTGACATCATCAGCAAGGAGGCATTGATGGCGGATTATTATCATTGAAACCATGGTATGATCATTTCAAATATTGTGTTTTGAGGCAAGCCCAAGATTGGGAGTTTGAGGCTTTTGCTTGCTTTCTTATGTTTTGTATAATATGAAGATTTCTATGCTTCCGAGGATGCTTTGGTGTGGAAGAATTGAAGAGAAGGGATGTTTTCTGTAAATTCTTACTACGAGCTGCCAGGTATCAAGGTTGTTGGGTGGTAGAATGGATTTTCCTTGGAAAGCAATTTGGAAAGTAATTCCAAGAAGGGCTTCTTTTTTCTTGGGAAGCAACTTAGGAAAAATCCTCAGTTTAGATAACCTACAACAAAGAGACAAAGTATTGATACATAGGTGTTTCCTGTTAAAAAAAAGGATGCAGGGACCTTGCGGCATCTCCTCCTTCATTGTTCTTGGATGAGGATGGTTTGGGCAGCTTCCTGAGCTTGCACCAGGTTATTTGGGGTTATTGGAGGTTCTTTTGAGCAAAAACTATGGGCTTGGCAGGGCATTCACTTATGGTGCAACAAGACAAGAAGGTTCCTCTATTTTGATTTTTTTTTAGGTTGATTTGGTAGGAGTGGAACAAGATAGCTTGGGTTCGGGAGGGATCTTCTCCTTTTAACGGAAATTGGCTTGAAGGTTTACACTTTTGGTATAGTGGAAACTTGCACATGTATGAAAATTCTTAGACACTATAGTTGATCATTTGTCCTGTAATTGAGCTCCCGTTTTGTTTTGAGAGCTGTTTTGTGTATGGCTTTATTTTTTTGAGCTCGTTTTGGATATGGGTTTTCACCCCCTTGGTGCTCAATTGTTGATCCTTTTACCTATAGAGGGAACTCTTCTTCCTCAATTACAATATGATTCTTGCACTTTGGTTTCTTAAATACAAAATACTCCGGCTAGCAATATATATACAAATATATTGACTTTGCAGTGGCTTTTCAAGTTAAATTAATTGCTCTTTATATCCTTAGGCTGCAGAGAGGCTCCTACAGAGTGAAGGAGACCTCAAGCGTCAGTTTGAAGACTTCTGTAATGACCATCATATATCAAGTGAGACTGGTTTTAATACTTTTGCAGAGCTGAATATCGTGTCATTGACTTTGGCATGCTCTTCTCTGTGGACATTTTTTAAAATTTTGTTTACTTTTCTGAAGTCAGGAGACTGTTAAATGACTATATATACTATAATAGATTTTCTCACCATTTTCATGAATTAGTATATCGCACCATGCCAAAACAGTAAGAAAGTTTGATGCATTATTGACATTGTAAATAAAGGCTGTTTGACATTTTGTTTGCCGGGTTGCTTTTCATTTTTAAGATGGAAGATAGATCAGGTCATACTCTGTTCTTATTCCATTGTTACAGAATAAAGGATTTCTGGATAGAGGATGTCAGAAGTTAGGGTAATGATGATAAAAGAGTCAAAATCTGTCCTGATGTTCAACTTGGGCTTGACTTATAAACCTTAGTCAGATGTCCTCCTTTTCATGCTAAGCTTGAAAGGTTGGGCCAAAATCAGAAATAGGGACTGAGTTTTGGCTTTGCCCTACAGAGTGAACATAGCAAAAAATTAATTAATGCTGTTTTTGAGAGAGGTGGAATTTGTAATTGGAAGAATTGCATGGTTTAACAGCCACGCTTACTAGGAGGTTGGGTTTGAGAGAGTGGGCGGAGGGTGGATTACTACTTCAGGGAGAGAAGTCCTGTTAACCCAGTCAAATTATGAAATGGTGAGAACTTTCCAGACCCAAACAGCAATCCGGGCTTCATATAGTTTATGTTTTAACTACAATCTAGCTTATGCAGACACACGGGACCAGTTGGTGTTTACATATCAATACATACCTTTTGTCTTAAAATTTATATCAAAGTTAGAAAATAGCTTATGAAATATTTAATATGTCATAAATTTCATGACGACTTAGCTAATAGTAGATTAGACCTAAAAAAGTTGGCTACATGAAGAAACACATATAAGTCCTACTTGTAAGAAAAAATCCACATGTCACTATATTTATTTTGATTCTCTTAATGAGAAATTAGTAATAAACTTTTCTAAGCACATATACAAATGGAAAGTATTTTGTATAAGTAGCACAACCGCATTGCTTTAATTCTGTTTTATGGAGAAACAATTCAAAAAATCTTTTATATATATATATACTTGGGGAAAATAGAATTGATATAGAAACCTTTTGGTAGATTATGTTCCAACTGCACTGTCTAAATTGAAGTTTTTATCAACATATGGTCTGCTGGAGGTATAAAGCACTTCTGTATATAATTGGATAGTTATGGAGATAAAGAAAAAGATGCATATGACATTCATCAACTCAAAAAACTGAAAAAAGAGAGGAAATTATGAAACTTTAACCTCAGGTAAGTCTCCAGCAAAAACCAAAAATATTGGTTCTTATTCACCAAAAAAAAAAAAAAAAAGAAAAAAAAGGAAGACCCTGAAATAACAAAACATATAATTGGCACATCGGGAGATATTCAAAGATGGCAAAAATTGAATATTACACTTGTGTGGATGTACTTATTCATGGATGTTAAAAATTGTAATTTCCATTAGTCTTACAATTAAATTTAGAACTGCAATAAGCAAGGCAACATTTTTAATTTACTGATGAATCACTCATTATGCATGCTTAATTAGAATATCTAAGCATTGAGGATTAAATGGATAAATGACAAATTTTGCACTTCATATGGGTCATCATGAGGAAAAAAACATTAATAAGCTTAGTATTCCGCAGATTTTGATATGTGCTTTCATTCTGACTCTCAAATAGAGGTAACGATTGTTTGTTTACATACTATAAAATTTATCTACATACTTATTGGCATTGGTAATAAATCATGGTCAAGCATAGGTAAAATGATTGAATATGAAGCTCGTCATTTGATGATTAGCAATTTCTTTTTGTTAGGAAATTAGATTGGTTTTTCTTTAACAATATCTAACACTTTCTAAAATCGTGAATGAGAAAGCATTAGATCTTTTTAGTTGATGTTCTTGAACTCTTATTCTTTACATATCAAAAGTTATGTCACATCCTGTGAAATGATGTCACCTCTATGTGCATGTATTGCCAGTATTCCCAGTGGCTTTATACCTCACTCCTCAAATAATAATCCTAGTGCAAATAAGTGGATAGTTGACAAATTTTATTTTTAGAGTAATTTATTCGATATTTAAAAATAAATTTGGCTTTTTAAGTAATGAAGTTTAAGGTTAACCTTAGATTACTTATTAAAAAATGAGAAAAGGAGTGATTTGTAGTTTCCAAGCAAAAGAGCAAAAGAATAAAAAAAAGAATCTAAAAAGTAGCACCTGTGGTCCACGCTGATTTACCAACTCCAAAATTCTAAGTAAAAAGAGAAGAAATTTTTTTAAATATCCTCGAAGTGGCCACATCACCATTATTATCTCCCACTTAATCACTTTAATATTTATAGAATGTCTTCAGCATTCTCTACAGAATTTTCTGTCTCTCAAAGGTCATCAAATTTTTTTCCAGTCATAATTTATTGTGATGCTTAATGAAAGGAAACTAAAAAAATTCCCTCCAACAGAGTGCTTCTCATTTTGTGCTGGGACCGAACTGTTAGATGTGCAATCATCATGAATTAGGAGCTTATTGAAAGACTCTCCACTCCTCGTGCATTTGCTGCCCCCAATCAACAATAAATTTAATTGGAAAAAGTTTACCCAACTTGGCCATGAAAATGATAAAAACTTGCTATCTAGACAGAAAGGTATCTTCCTAGGAAAATGATTGTTCAAAATTGTGTATGGGCAAGGAAAGTAACTTTAGTCTGTTTAGCAGATTACAGATTTGTGTACCAGACCACGTGCATAATTTGAGATTCAACTGGTAGCATTTGCATAATTTCCTTGGATATTGATATGCTACATTAGCTGCTTCCGTTTTCTTCCTCCATCACTGATTCTTATCTGTATCCTCATGTTGCTCTATTCACTCGGTTCTAATTTTCCCATTTCACTTATGTTATCTCTCTTCCAATTGATAATGATTTTCTTGAACCAAATTTTGCTATTTTCACTTGGAACTAGCTTAGACATGCAAAGCTTCAGATAACTCAGTTAATCCCTTCTATCTTGCAGGTTGGCTTCAAGATGCAGCTTATTTCGCTGCTATTGATGATACTTTGGACACATTCAGCTGGTATGATTGGCCTGAACCATTAAAAAATCGCCACCTTGCTGCATTGGAAGAAATTTACCAGAGCAAAAAAGATTTTGTAAGTCCATTGAACTAGAAATTACACTTGCTTTGTGCTATAGAGCTTCCCTTCCTTAATATTATGAGCTGCTGATATAACTGTTCTTCTTTTACTGGCCCAGATAGATGTATTTGTTGCACAACAGTTTCTGTTCCAAAGGCAGTGGCAGAAAATTCGTGAGTATGCTCACATGAAGGGCATCAGAATCATGGGAGACATGCCAATTTATGTTGATTATCATAGTGCAGATGTTTGGGCAAATAAGAAACATTTTTTACTGGTGGGACATCATTTTCAGTTCTGACTAGTTCTTCTATGGGGACCATGCCAATGGGCCTGGCACTTTTTAAATTGCTTATTATTGTTTTATACTGCAGAATAGGAAAGGTTTCCCTTTGTTGGTTAGTGGCGTTCCACCGGATGCTTTCAGTGAGACTGGTCAACTGTGGAACAGGTATGTGTGGCATATAAATTCTAGCACAATTACCAGATGATTGCTTGTTTTTTTGCCACATTTTGTTCAAATTAGATGGACTTGGCTTTGCATTTACATATTATTGATTCCTCTGTAGGACACTAAGTACATAAGATAAGCTGTAAAATCTGTTGTAGATAGATGCTGCTCTGTATTTTGTTTTTATGTCCTTTATGTGTTTTTCATGAAGCAATGTGAAATAATTACCTTCAGATTTTTCTGAGCAATTGTCAATCTCTACTATGTTCATTCAAAGTTAACAATTTCACTACAGCAGGTTATCAACTGATGGATGAATGAGAAATATTCAAAAACTGGTTATCAGAGACGAATTGTGGCAAACAAAGTGAAAAGCTGATAAGGAAAACACATCAGCCATTAAGTTGGCACTGAAACGTCCAACACTCGACAAGTGGCGCATCAAGAATTTGGGGTTGGGGACATAAAATTTCATTAAAATATCAATAAATAAAATTTTAATTTGAATAACAACATACCTAGGGGGTGCAGGCTGGGGTGCGGGGGCCACCACTACCATCGCTAGGCCTGCCAGTGCCCAGATTCTTACTCTTGAGATGAATTTAGTTGGCTGAAAAAAGTAACCAAAGTCAGAGGGTTCTAGAGGTATTGACTTGTCTTGTCAGGACACCATTGCTTAACATTCCTTTTAAATATCACCGAAAGCAAACCAAACAGCAGTAAAAAAAAAAAGGGGAAAATTTTTCAACCAGTCAACATGTGGAAATATACAGCTGCCTACATCAGGAGGCAACTAGTGCCCTTTATATTCTCCAGGATATGAGAGGTTGCTTCTTTCTTGCTAATTAGGCATACCTAGTTATCTGTCCATCACTGGGAGGCTATCCGCATGTCTGCCTGAAGCGATATATCTCCAGGACATATTTCTCAAGTGGTGTCGTTGTCCATGATCAGTAGTTTAGCTGGACTGCATGGAACTTAGATTCGTGCTCAGAAATTCAAGTTGCAAGGCTAGCTATATGAATATTTTTCTATAATCATGCATCTTGTTGCCAACATGCTTTGCCTCACTTATATGCACTACATGTTGCCATTTGTCTGCTATATACTAATATACTAATTGACTGTGTGCCTGAATTAAGCCCTCTATATGACTGGAAAGCAATGGATAATGAAGGATTCTCATGGTGGATACGGAGGTTGCGAAGAGCTCAGAGTCTTTATGATGAATTCAGGATAGACCATTTTAGAGGATTTGCTGGATTTTGGGCTGTTCCTGCAGGTGAGTTATCATAGATTAATGAAATATAACCTCTGTTGTTTTGTTTAATCTAATCTTATACTCTTACCTGAACAGAGGCAAAAGTTGCAATGGTTGGGCAATGGAAGGTTAGTTTTAAAAGTGAAGTTTCTTAAGTTATCTTTTTCGTATATGTCCACTATACTTCTTCACTTGATGGCAGTAGGTGGGACCTGGAAAGCCTTTGTTTGATGCCATCTCCAAAGCTCTTGGAAAGATGAACATAATAGCAGAAGATTTGGTACGTCTTCTTTCACTGGTAGAGTAGTCATGACATTTTTTATTATATTAGCCTGTAATTACCTTTTATTTGTCTAGTCAGTATATGGTTAACTCCTATGTGAGACTTAAAAACCATTGACAGTCATTCTAGGATGAAACCTTCTTAGGTATGGAGTTTGATATTGATGCTTAGTGGTCAGCTGATGGGTTGTGATATTCGTTCAGTTTCTTTGTTTTCTCATTGATGTCCTGTTCTGGGATTTTAGAGTCAGCCCTCTGTGGGAGTTATATGTTTATATCTCAATGTGTCAAGAATTTTTCAGTCCTATAGCTCGTTTATCTCAGTATATTATGCGTTTGATCTGCACTGAAGTTAGTTACATCTCCCATCTGCATGTGCTCATAAGAGTTGTTTGACAACCTGCTATCTTAGCTCTGTTGTTGTCATTAACTAAAGATGTTTAGAATGGAAATGCTGAATGATTCCAGATGGTATTACATCGGTGGGGCTTTGCACCACTAAAGATCAGTTGATGACATTTCAGATAGTTTATTGCACTGTTGAGGGCTTGGGTTTGACTTTTTGTGGAAATTTTGATTGGCTGCTTAGTGGTTAACATTTCTGGAGTAACAAGAGCTTCACCAGATTGAATTAGGCACACATAAAATGGAATCATCATGCATAAACATCATTCCATGGGAATAATGCCTTCTACTTCGTTTGAAAATTGTCTTTTGGGCTCTATAGGCCATTCTTAAGAATTCAATTCATGCTCATCGGTAGTTGGAAGAAAGTTTTAACCAAAAAAGAAAAAGGGGAAAAAAAGAAACAAGAGAGGATTCAGTATGAAGTTAATTCACTAAATAGGAGAGGTAAGGCGGAGCAGCCATTGCAACTGCTGCTAATTTCCCACGCACATTCTTCTTTTAGTCAATCACTATTGTGTAACTTGGTTCTCATATGCTTTAAGAGATACAATCCATGTAACTGTTAATAAAGGCATCTGTTGTCCAAGAAATTTGTGCAAATCTCAGTTAAATTGGTTCAGCTTCCTGAAAAGATTATGCTATTGCAGGGCGTTATCACGGAGGATGTAGTTAAGCTAAGAAAGTCCATTGGTGCTCCTGGAATGGCTGTGCTCCAGTTTGGTAAAGAACCCTAATCATATCGACTTTCCGGTTCTTTCACCTGCAAATGACAATCTTTGTTTTTTGTGTCTAACACCTAAGGTCCTTCCATTCTCTTGTTGTGCAGCTTTTGGAGGTGACGCTGACAATCCTCACTTGCCTCATAACCATGAGAGCAACCAAGTTGTTTATACAGGGACACATGATAATGACACGGTATACATGTTTTATGAAATACACTTTTCTTTATGGGCTATGCTGGGTCAGATCAATATTATTTGGATATCCAATCGAAAAGTTCAAGCTTGTAGGTGCATAGAGACCACTTGTAGTAGGACCCATTATAATCCCACAGACAATGAACTCGGGAGATTTAGACACCTACTCTCATGTGCAAACATGTAGAATTGACAAATGGGGAGCCATATAGGTGAAATAAACCGAGCGAAACCTATTTCTCGTACCATGTTCAGCAAGTCCAACCTAAACACTTAATCTCATCGGGAAGGAAATTGAAACTCCATAGCCTAGCAATATGGGATACTTTAACTATATGGGGATTGGGATTTTATTTTTTATTTTTTCACTGCGGGGGGGGTTGGTTTGGGTGTTGGGGTCTGTGGTGTATGGAAGATTTCTCCAATTTTGTGTTAGATAATCTGTCACACTATATCCCATCAAGCTTAAGAAGCATTCTATCATTTGAGACCAGAAATTAGGCTTGATGATGGTGGAAACCCACACATATGGCCCAAGTTGAACAGATAAGACCTGAAAGCATTTCTTCTGTCTGAGATGAGGGGGGAAAAAGAGTACAGAATGTTTGACCTTTGCTGGTTTGAGAGAGAGAGAGAGAGAGAGAGCAGCCCTTATACCATGGTAGTGTCCCAAGCTTCCATTGACCTTGTTGACAATATCACCAAATGGTTTCTCTCTTTAAGTTGTTTCAGTTCATGCCAACATTCTTTTTACATGGCTAAAGATGCAATATGAGAAATGCGGGGGTTAACTTAGTCTGGTCCTGTCCTATGTTACGAGTGATGAAACAACTATCGCTCTCAAATTCTGTTAGATCTCTTGACCTATCTAAATGATTCAGTACCAGTTGATTTTGTTTTGCCATATCCTAGTTCCTCTTTGCTATGCTATTGCACTGTTAATGGCAAGTAATGTCTGCTTTTGGAAATAGATACAAGGTTGGTGGGACAATTTGAATCACGATGAGAAGTCCCATGTAAGTTATTGTCCTTGAAGGAGTGCCCTTTCTAACGTTAATTATCCTCTTGCAAGAAGTTTCTAGGATCAATGCAGTTTGTTTTTGTTTCTTCCCTTCTCATTGGCTACACTTTTCAGGTTCTTCAATATCTTGCAACTGATGGAGAGATTGACATGGCATGGATATTGATTCAGGCTGTTCTTTCTTCTGTTGCAAGAACTGCAATCATACCAATGCAAGATATCCTTTGTCTGGGAAGTTCTGCAAGGATGAATACCCCTGCAACTGTGGTAATTCATAATTTGATAGTCTTATTGTTCAAGAAGATGATGCTCACTTGGTTGGCCAAGACATTTTTTGAAAGCAAAACTAGTTACTTTCTTGCAGCCCTAGGGAGCCATTTTCTCATATTTGCTTTTTGGGGAGCTAACAAAACCTATCCAACTCTTGCATTACGCGTTGCACTTGGTGCCCTCTTGTTTCAAAACTTACACTTATACCTTCTAGATTTTAAGACTACTGTGAACCCCAAAGATTGAAGAGAACCTACACTTCAGCCCCTCTAGTTTCTGTTATTATTTTAGTCTTTTCCTAACGTTAGATTCCAAATAATAAACTGGGTGGGATTCTGAGATTTTTCCAGATGTCTCATGTGGTTCATTAAAATTGGAGACTTGATCATGGGCGAAATATTATGCTTGATACGACTAACCAATCTGGACGAACGTTTTAATAGGGTAAGGTGCTTTGATAGTTAAACTCGTGAAAAATTGAGTTGGTTCAATTTGGCGACTAGCTGGCTGAAACTATTGGAATATTTTTGGATTATAATTTATTTTCTCAATGGCTTGGGTGAAGTTCTCTAGAGGGGGCCCATTTGATGACTGACCCTATACTTGTAGACAAGCCTGACCCAAACTCACCAAGAACTAACGAGGGAGCAGAGCAATCTTACATGAGATAAAGGATTAACAGCCTAATTTTTTCTGTATGCTTTGAGTTTTCCACTCAGTATGTGTATATGACCAATTGGAAAGTAGGGAAATGGACCTTCTTCCTTATCAGTGTTGGGATTTCCTCTAGTCTAACTACGGATGAAATGAATACTCTACTTGAGACCAATCAAGTACTTATTTCTCTTTCATGTTTTCCTTGTCACCACATGCAGCTTGGAAACTGGTCTTGGAGATTACCAAGTTCCTTGAGCTTTGAGAGCTTGGACAAAGAAGCCACGAAGCTCAAGGACCTGCTTTCACTGTATGGGCGGCTGTAGGGGAAAGTTCAGATATATTGTCCCCCGCAATCTTACACAAGAACACTCAATAATTGGCCTACATACAAATCAGTAGCTACACTGGAGATATAGAGAAGCTTTGCATCTACTTTGTATCCCAGTTGCATAATAAAGAGCCAGGGAAAGATTGCAACAGGGGACTCTTGTTCTTTGATATCAATAAGGAAATAAGGAAATAAGGAAATATGTTTCAGTTTATTTTGTAGACATTGTTATTACAAGCTGTAAAATTTTGTGCTCATAAGTAAGTTATGCATAAGTTTAGTTTGTATGCGTGCAGAGTTGCAGAGTCCTTACGAGTTACAAGCTGCCGACACGAAAGGTCCGATCAGTGGATCGGGTTCCTTTTCAGTCTTGCAAGTATCAGGAAACGTGTTGGTCTCAAATCTGCTGAAACTTGTGATACATTGTTAATTTGATGGTGTTGATTGCACGCGCTTTTTCTCAGCTTAATTTTGTTTGTTTAGGCAAATGTTTTGCTTGAGAAAAAGGGAAAGCTTAACCTTTTTAAACCATTTTTTTCCCAGTTAGGTTAACTTGTTGTGGAGAAAAGTTGTCATTGATTTGTCATGGTCCTATTAATCCTGAGAGCTTCGGTCCTCTCCAATGAGAATTTGTCTATCAATGACTGTCAATGCTGCTACTCCGCAACACAAAATCTACCAATATGATTGGGAACAAATGTGACAGAGATGGATTGTGGTAGTATTGCTATCGATTGGTCATTTATCAGGGCATCTTGGGCAAATTACATATAACTTACATAAATTCTAAGCCATCTAAGGGTAGTGCACGTTTATCCCGAACTTTCAATAGGTATATAGTGTCCTCCGGGTATTTTATTTTGTTATAGCCGTTGGCTCTTCCTTTTTTATTTGTTAGCATGTTTACTGTACATAGTTTGTAGAAAGTAGAAGTACGTTTTCATCTCATCTCTTGATGGTGGGCATTGTGAAATAGTTTGAAGTTCCGGGGCGGAACTACACTACCCTAAAGTTCAGGGGGGGTTTTGCGTAATTTTCTCTTAAAACAATCAAACTGGCATTGGTACTTTCACAAAACAATCAAACTGGCCTCGCTACCGAGGCCACCGGTGAGGCTTAGCCTCGCTGGGCCACCGCTAAGCGACGCCGACCTGGCGGTGCCAAGCCTCGCCGGGGGCGGGCGATGCTTCGGCGAGGTCGCCGACCCTCATCGGTCGGTTGCCGGCCATGGTCAAGGTCGGCGATTGGCCAAAAGGAAGAAAGAAGAAAAAAACAAAGAAGAAAAAAGAAGTATTTCTCAAAATTATTCCTAGAATAAGAAATAATTTTTTTCTACTTCTTGTTTCTGTTCTAAATTTGTTCCTGGAAACAAAAAAATAGATTTTTTGTTCCCCAAAACAAAAGTTTTACCAAACGCGTTTCTGTTCTTTTTTTTTCCTGGAACAAAACAACAAATATTAATATATATTTTTTTTGGTAAAGACAAATATTAATATTTTTGTTCCTGGGATCATAAATAAAAATAAACAAACAGGCCCTTTTAACCCACTCCGGCTAAATAATCTCTAGAGAACATTTTGATGATGGACTTGATAGTTGCAACTCTGTTATTGGCTCGGAAGATGTGAAACCACGAGTCTCTTTTCACAGAATCAGTGATCTGCGTCCTATTGAGAGAACACTCGTGGAGCTCTGCAATTTGTATAAGATGAAAAATATATAATAATGTCTTAAAAGGGCCAAAAAGCTAAACCAAGTGCTGGAAATTTATCTCAGGTGCAGAAATTGCATCATCTATATAAAGCTCCAAATATCCGGCTTCATGCAGCTTGCTCAATCGCCTCAATGCACTCCAATACGGAGGCCTTCCTCGACATGGCCGCCATAAGGGCTTCGTACAAGACAACATTGTTTTTCAAGAGAGATCCAGCAAACAAAACCTGCGTTTGTTTTTTTTTTTTAACCATCAGCAGCATCGTAGAATTAAAATAAATTTCTCTTGTACAAAGTTTCAGTTCGCTAGTTCATTGTCATCTTCTGAAATACAGAAAGTCCGTGTCGTTAAGGAGCAAGGAAAATCGAAGGGTTCGCAAGATTTATTCAGTTTGAAGGACACAAAAAACTTACTGCCCATCTGGTAAGATTCTGTTGCTGGTCTTTGCTGAGCTGTGGCTTGCTCCTGTTGATGAATCTCTGCATAAAAATTTCATGCAATTACTGGATGCTACGGGCCAGCAAAAGGACACTTGATGTAATGCAGAAAGGAACAAAAACCTGGAGAGTGAACAGATCTGCAGATTGGCCGACCACTTTGTCGTACTTCAGACCTTCAGCTGCTAATCCAGCCATTGCAACGACAGCCAACCTGTGTAAAGGCATCATTGCTGTTTGCTTTGTTGGATTCTCCAACGTTAAATATTCTTAAATATAGCTAGGATTGATGTTTTTCCACCTGGTCTCTAAGTCTCTAAGAGCATCACAACTTCATACTAGACACCAGAAGAGGTCAAAATACTCTTTGGGACACTCATCCGATTTAGGCTCTGACAAAGATGACCAACTACATTCTTGAACTTGGGATTGTTCCCACTTTGAAGCCATGGTTTTGGAACTGTTAAAGCTTGTCATTCAAGAACTCTGAGAATCTTGTCTCGATGGTGCAGTTGGTTACGCCTTTGTAAGGTACAATTGGTTCAAGTGTTGAATTGAACTCATTGTGTAAGTTTCTCAGGTTGCTCCATTTTCTTGTAATAGGATTCAGGCATGAGAGGATATGAATATTATGATCATCTTGATGAGAACAGCACAGAGAGCAGTGTATTCACAGAACTAAATCTTTCAGAGACTTGTCAAAGCTAAGCAAATATGAGATCTGACCTGTCGAGTTCCTTTGAATCAAGCTGACCACTGTATATGAGCTTCTCCAGCCTTTCATCGATCAGATTGACATGCTCCTTTCCTATGTCCAACGAGTACCCCAAAATCGGAAGGCCAATGAGATACGCCACTGAAAAGCAGAAAATATACACGAGAATTTCATTTGAAGAGCGTTGATTCCAGTGAAATATGCCGGTTCCAATTTATTCGGGCATCCTCTATTTTGATGCCTCCAAAAGCTCCTCCAAGAAGGGAGAACATAATGCAAAAGACGATATAACGTACCTAAAAAGTGCGCTGCTTCATGTCTTGCAATCCGCTCCTGATAGTCTGGAAACACCGATGAAAAGCCACCGATAGCAGCTTGAAGAAGACTTAAAGTAGAACATTGAACAATAGATTAGAACTCACGAACAAGGGATCTCTCTCTCTCTCTCTCTCTCTCTCTCTCTCTGTGCCAAGACTAGTACCAGGCATATCAAACTGATGGAAATGACGTAGACTTTTGTGAAGATACCAGTTCTTACCCAGGCGCAGTGCTCCCCACTGCCAAAACTATCAAAGAGATGCTTCCAACCAAGTATGGCACAAAGAATCCCCAATCCTAGAAACAGAGATTCAATCCAAAAGGCAGGTTATTTGCCGTGTGTCATTCATCGTGACTCATTGTTTGCAAGAGAATGATGATATGATGGATATTAGATGCATTTGAGGTTGAAATTAACGTGATAAAAAGCTGAGTAAGTAGCTTCAAATGCAAATGACAAAAATCTCCATTGCCAGGAAGCTGCATGAGTACAAAGCCAGGCTGCATTTGATATCTTGCCGTTTTACACAAACGATTAGGGGTGTTTCTATCCCCTACAGCTAGCTTGACGCGATGCTTAAACGAAATGAATCCTTGCAAGCTCGCATGGTCCATTGCATTAGTATTTCTAACGCACCAATTTCTCTAAAAGACGTTTTCTTAGCTAAATTTTCACAATATCCAACCACAATCTTACACAATTCACAATATGCCATCTCGTCTTAACATAACAAATACTCAAGCTGACAACAGTGGCCGAAAACAGGAGCACCAGCAGGAAGCCAAAGGGCAATGGTGAGAAGTCAACGGCATCCATGGGATATCCACGAGGCAACATAACTGGGCGTAGGTGAAGAGTACAGACGGTGGAGAGGCAAACAAAGATGATGCGGAGGCTCCATGGCAGGAGATGGCGCTCAATTGCAACGGCAACTAAGATGACCGAGTGATGGCATCGACACAATAGAGGCTTGGTCGTTGGACATAGCCTGACTGTGGCCAGGTCAATCTCCCGTGGAGATTGTGACCCTCCTTGGAAGTTGCAGGAAATGACCTCAGATCTGGACAAGGCGACCTCAGATTCTAGAGAAGCTAGAATTGAATTACGGAGCACCCCTCATTTAATTATAACTTTTATCATAAACTCAATACTGTTTATAATATATACCAGTGCAGACACAAGCACTAATAAGCACAATAATTCCTCGGGACGACTCATATTCTGACAGGGTATTGCACCAAATAGATAATGATCATACAGACTACAAAAGCTCAAAACTCTAATAACAGCAGTTTAAGAGCAGCTATGCTCATTAGCTGAGCCAAAATGCAACATAAACCGGCAAAGTACAGTTGCCGGCTGGTAATTTCAATTCTGATGTTGAGCATATGATTCAACTGTTTCACACAAACTCATTTTCTTTTACTTCCCACACTTTGAGTACAACATTTCTTGGCAATTTACAGGCAGAGACAAGAACAAAACATCAAACAGAAGACATGGTAGTTACCCCAGGAAGCTGGCCGGCGAGAACACCCAAGAATCCAGTTGTCCCCACCACTGTGAAAAGAAAAGCCGCCTGCACCACTGAAGATATCGAAATTATGAAAAAATAAAATAAATTAAGCAGCGAAAATGAATCCTCCGATTTTTTAAAAGAAAAATGAAGATGAAGATCGAAAGAAAAGTACTTTACCAAAAAAAAAAAAAAAAAAAGATCGAAAGAAAAGTATTGTAATTAGCAATTACTCTTCACATTGTGGAAATGTTTCGCTCTTGACGAAGGACATTATTGCTTCAATACTCACATCGTTTCTAACGCTAGGGATGGCAAGATTCTCTGCGTTCTTCATGCCGAGAGTTGTCAGCTCGCGAAGAGACGTCTGCCACACGAGCATCGCAGAAGTTACCCTCCAACAAATGACAAATTAATGAATCTAATGAAACATCTAAGCCTCTATGAGGCATGAAGTTCAAAACCTAAAGAAAGGATCACGAATCCTTCCTTCTTTGTAGTACAAAGCTTAACCCATTTCTCTGCAAAGCGTGGAAGCAAAAATGGAGACCGACCGTGCGGCGAGAGACATAGGGCTGGGAACCCCACTTCTTGGCCCAACCGAGTTCGCTCAGCTGGTTGAGAGCGTCCTTAACTGCATCGCTGTCTTTCTGTTGCAAAGATCCATCGATTAAGCATCATATAACCCGAAACGAACCAAGAACAACCAGGAAGATCAAAACCATGTTCCTCAATGACAATGCATCAGTGCTGAGTGTCAACTGAATCTTGCTTCGCAGCATTCAGGCGACCCAATTCAATCACGTAAACGGTCGGGTAAATTAGAAAAAGGAACGAGACAGTTCCGAAGTCAGGGTTCAATAGAAACAGCTCCACCTTAGCGATGGCGGACTCGAGGGCGTTGAGGTCGACTCCAGGCGCAGCGGAGGAAGCGCTAATCCGCCATTGCAGTTGGCGTGGCGGCTTGAAGAAGTTAAAGCTCTGATTATGATGGTGATGGTGGTGGTGGTGGTGAAGCTCACAGGGAGAGAAGAGCGCGGCGCCGATGCCGAGGTCGGAGAGAGAGGCCATGCCCATGGAAGTTGGTGTGGACATGCTCTAGGCCTCAGGAAACTGAGAAGATAAGGTATGGTTTTTTCAGTTCTTTTTTTGGCGCGAGGATTGTGTGAAAAATAAATAAAATAATGAGCAAATATAAAATTAAATGAAAAAAAAAAAAAAGGTTATGGATTGTTGAGAGTGGGATTTGAACCCACGCCCTTTCGGACCAGAACCTTAATCTGGCGCCTTAGACCAACTCGGCCATCTCAACTTGTGGTAGTGGTTCGCTAACCAATAATATATAACTTTTATTTGCATAATAAATTGGATTATATTTTGAACCAATTTTCTTATGTTAAATTCACCTTTTCATGCCCTCAACAGTGGATTGATTATACGAAGTATTTGTCTACAAGACCTAAACTATATGATAAGTAATTAATCTCATGATATTTGTTGTAAATCATTTAGAATTTTTCTTTCTTGACTTTTGGGCTTCAATTCATGTGGCTCATCATTCTCTTACTTCAAATATTATAAAAATGAATTATCAAAGGCTTTAGAACTACTTTTGTTTTTATGGTGATGATGTACTTCACTTATATGTGATCGACATATAAAATGAAACGACATTAGGGAATAAAATTCAAAATATGACAATTCATATAATCGATTTTGCTATTAACTACATTTCTGATGACGAAACGGATCTCAAAAAAAGCGATTACTAGTTACTCAGAGTTCTTTATGATTGATTGAGAATCGTTATTATCTGAACTCATTTATAAATGAGCCACGTTGAGAAAATCGACAATTACTTAGGGATACCTTGAAAGGAAAATATGAACCTTCGCAAAATTTTGTCCTCTGTACTGACAATAAAGCAAGTGAAAAGCTCCAAAAATTCCTCAAAAGACAATTTCTCAAAATTCCCTCTAAATTCAACTTCGTTTGGAATATCTTTAAACTTGATCATTTTATCCAATAATTCCCCGAACTCGTACAGTTGAAAATAATTGATGGCCAAAAATAGCTGCTCATCATTCCCATGTTAAAAAAAAAAAAAAAAAATCATCCCCATGTTTCGTCCAATTGCTAAGGTCATTTTTACCCAAAAAAAGTTAGCATTTCGTCTATGCCATTCACTTGCACCATTGTGAATCTGAAAACCCCCAATTTTTTTCCACAATTTTTCAGATTGAAAAAAAAAAAAAAAAAAAGACTAAGGTTTCTCCAATATAGATGAAATAATTGGAGATGAAGGACCACTGCATTTATGAGAGGAGAGTTGAGACAAGCACGGTATCAGCTGAAGCAAATCTAGTTAGGCACTTCCTTGTTTGCGAGAAGTTCGGGGTAAGCATGTGTTTATTGTTTGGCAATTATAATTACTGAATCAAAGTAATCAAATTCTTAAGATATTTTGAAAATTCCATCGAAGTAACTATTTCAATGAGGCTTGGACCTGACTTGATCTTGTTTTAGGCCCATGCCATCTTTGGATGATATTAGGTCAAGTATTGGACAAACTAGTCGAATCTGACGATACTAGTTGCGTCACTTTACTTGAAGTCGGATCAAGACGAAAAAAGATGAATACGACATGAGTCCCTTTCAAATTCCAATAGCTTTGATTATGCAACACGCGCTTAGAGCCAAACATCACAATTCACAATAGAATTGGAAATTATTTGCATGTGCAATCCATGATTTTTGATTGCACAATCAACCAAAAATAATTCAAATGTTTGAACCATATGAAAATGAGTAAATAACCTCTCTTTGTGATATATTACATAGTATACATTGTTGATTTATTTGAAGTAGTCAATTTTATCGGTTCAACCAACCAAACCGTATGTATATTAATCGATCATCCAATATAGTTTTCAACACAATTTTTTAAAATATTGACATTCCGAGATTAAATCAAGTCTCTTACTAAACCAAAGTAGAACCACAAGAGTGTCCCCCCCAAAAAAAAATAATCAAGTGTGAGGAGATTTTTGAAAAAAATGGTCTCCACTTGAGAAGAATTTTTGGAGATTTCTCTATATAAAGATCATTTTCTTTTTTTTTTTTTAAAAAAAAAATAAAGTTTGGGAAGGATTTTGAAAAAAGGGGCTCCAATTGAGAAGAATTTTAGGAGATTTCTCTTAATAAAATAATCATTTTCTTCTTATTTTTTTAATAAAAAATAATAATTTTGATGGAATTTGGTAGTTGGACAGACGAGACTGCCAACGTGCCTCGCTCCCGGCTACCTCCGCCCTTCTAAGTGAGGCTCCGATCCCGATCCCAGCCCCACCATTTCCCGGATGATGTCCGGCGCCGCCTCCTCCTCCGCCGCTCCGGCCGCCGCGGCCCCACCGCCGGCCACGCCGCCGCCGCTGATCCCTTCCCTCCCGGACGACGTCGCCGTGAACATCATCGCCCGCGTGCCCAGCTCACACGACCCCACCCTCGCCCTCGTCTCCCGGAGCTTCCGCTCCCTCCTCTCCTCCCCTCTCCTCTCCTCCGCCCGCCGCCTCCTCCGCCGCACCCAGCCCTCCCTCTACCTCGTCCTCCGCCACCCTTCCCCCTCTTCCCCCTCCTCCCCGGCTTCCCACCGCTGGTTCACCCTCCACTCCAGCCGCCGCCTCGTCCCCATCGCCCCCATCCCCTCCCCCTCCATCGGCTCCGCCTTCGCCGTCGTCGGCCCCCGCATCTACGTCCTCGGCGGCTCCGTCAACGACGTCGCCTCGCCCCGCGTCTGGGTCCTCGACTGCCGGTTCCACCGGTGGGAGCCCGGCCCCACCATGCGGGTGGGCCGGGAGTTCGCCGCCGCGGGGGTGGTGGGCGAGAAGCTGTACGTCATGGGCGGGTGCACCCTCGACACCTGGTCCCGCGCCGCCCACTGGGCGGAGGTGCTGCACCCGGGGGCCGCGTCGTGGGCAGCCGTCCCGTCCGAGTCGCTCGAGGTGCGGGAAAAGTGGATGCACGCCAGCGCGGTCGTGGACGGGAGGATCTACGCGATGGCGGACCGTGGCGGGGTCGTGTACGACGTGGACAGGGAGGTCTGGGACAGTGTGGAGAGTGAGCTCGACATGGGGTGGAGAGGGAGGGCTTGTGTGATTGATGGGGTTTTGTATTGCTATGACTACTTGGGGAAGATTAGAGGGTTTGATGTGAAGGCAGGGGTTTGGAAGGAGTTGAAGGGCGTGGAGAGCGGGCTGCCAAAGTTCTTGTGTGGTGCGACAATGACGAATCTGGGCGGGAATTTGGTGGTGGTTTGGGAGGGAAAGGGTGGTGGGAAGGAGATGGAGGTCTGGTGTGCTGAGATTGCTGTGAAGAAGGATGAGCATGGGGAACTAGTGGGGTGTATTTGCTGGTCGGATTTGGTTCTCAAGGTATCCAATGGGTCTTCGATCGTCAATTGCTTGGCGGTGGCATTGTCATCCTGGTCGGATTAATGGTATGCTTGAACAATTGTCTTTTCTCATTACTGTGTGGTTTCTATGTTTATTAATAAGCCAGTCATTTCAATTAAGTTTGTTAGCCTATATGAATGACGATACATTATGGGAGCAATGTATAATGCAGTAGCTGACTTCTGCACTCAAATTGGTGGATTCATCGTATAAATGTAGCTCCTTTACTCACGTATGGAACCATTCATGCAGAACTTATCTAATTAAAAGTTCTCTTATGGATGATCTGCTTTCGGAGGGACACCTTTGGTGTCTGCAATACTAGGGTGAGTGTGTTAGGGAAGTTAAACATCTGTTGCTTCCTGCAATTGTGATGGTTCTTTGATAGTACTCAGTAGAGGCACTCTTGTAGAGAGAATCTGTTTGCTTGGGAGATGATCGTGTAACTTTGCAGCTTCGCTAACTTGATGTTGTGACATCATCGTCATGGTCATTCAAAATCTAAATTTTCTTTTGTACCTGTTGTTGCTTGGTTTTCTTTTAACTTTTTTGTACCTGTTACTAATTTGAGCAAGAGGAGAAATGAAAGCTTTTGTGCTGCTGATGACTTGATAATTCCTCGCTGGTCGTAGAACAGAGGATATAGCAGGGGTTCCCACCATTTGTAAAATTTTTAGGTGATGTCTGGACTGAAAGGAAAGAAGTTCGAGATGTTTCTGCTGGGATGATTGCAGCTTGTTGATATTAGCAACTTTTGGCAGGATTGTCTTCCAGTGAGATATTTGAGATTGTTCTTTATCCCTGGGATGCTTAACAATAGGGATTGTCAATTGTAAATTTATTGAATTTTGTCAAGAATCAGAGCTTGGTCTGCTAAGAGTCTCTATTGCTGGCTGACTTTAGCTTATTCAAATGTGTCATTCAAAGAAATGCAAATTGCTGGTGTCAATTTTACCTCTTCCCCATGAAAGTTGTCCATGCCGATTGATTATTGAGCAGCATTGTCATGCTTATTTGTGGAAGGGTAGTGATGGAACTGCAATGGGTGCCAAAATAAAATGCCTAATAGTCTGTATGCTAATGGGAAAGGGTGCGCAATAACTTTGGGATAAGAATATTAGGAGTGTCATAACTTTCATGTGGTGCATACTTTAGTACCATAACATTCTTTTCTGCTCATTTGAGTGTCACATCGGTGTAAGATCATTCATTTGAGTGTCCTTTCCAGCAAATTGTCCTACATTGATTTTTTACTTAATTTTCTATTCTGACTTGGAATTTTTAATATAAATTAAAGTCCAATGTGGAAATTTTAGCATGGTAAGAGTACAAATAAACATTGTTGTTTCTCTCTTTAAATGCTTGCCACGGGAAGGACGATGTTTTCATTCTCTCTCTTCCTTAAACAACCACATTTTTTCTCTTTCTCTCTCTCAACGCTTATTCACTGCAACTTGTACACCTATAGACTTGCAAGAAAAAAGCTAATCGAGCTCTTTCAAAAAAATTAGGGCTTTGTCTTCTGCTTTGCTCACGCTTGCTCTTTGTCTATTGAGTGAGCTCTTGCTTGTTCAGTGTCATCTTTTCTCACTGGATAAAGACTTAAAAAAGTGATGGCGTGGAGAGAAAATTTAGGGCTTGTCATGCAATAAATCTTGGTCAGTAGAGACTAAAGGCGAGTGATTTGTTGTGTTTCATGAGGTATATTTGTTGTTTTGTGTCCACTGACTGACAAAATCAACGATTGCTTATTTAATTGGTATTGTTGACAGAGACTAACGATGTCGGAAAAGGCGTTAGCTTGGAGGGCAAATGTTACGGTTTGGTTCCATAAAGGTGATGGATTTATTGTATTTGGTGACGTACTTTCTCATTTTGTGTCCAATGACCAATGCCTCAAGTTATTGTTTATTGAAAGTGGTGGGTTTGTGGGGACCGATTGCTGAAATTGAGTCTCTTTGTGTTGTGGTTCTTGTTACAAATTCATTTATTTGTTTTGGTGCAACATTAACATGAGTGATACCAGCACCCATTAATGTTTATTACGATGGGGAGTTTGTTATTGGCAATGAGCGTGACTTTGTTAGTGGAAATGTTGTCGTTATCCTCATCATTATGAGTAGGCTATCATATAAAGACTTTGTTAGAGATGTAGTGGAAAAGCTATGATGCAAAATAAGGAAATTGCATTACAAGGTACTTGGTAAGAGTTTTAGGAATCGTTTGAGATATCCATATGATGTTAATAGTGTGAGGCATCTTGTTTACTATTATCTCCATGGTCAAGATATTTATGTGTACGTTGAATATCACAGTGATGAAGATGAGGATATAGTATCGAAAGCCGGTATTGAAACCCAGGCTGGTAATAAATCTGTTTTAAAAGGAGATTTCATAGCAGAGGAGATCGAGGCTTTGTATACAGCTCTTGCTTTAGAGACATGTAAGTAGATTGAGAGAGGTAGTGAGATATTCGATGGTGGAGACACACTTCCTAAATAGGAGACTAGAGTAAACTAGGGCAGTTGAACTGTCCGGTGATGAAGATGAAGAAACTTTAGTGCATACAATTTGCCCAAATGATGTTGATGATGAGGACATTGCTCAAGTAAGGCAAGAAGTGAGGGCATTTCAGCAAAGGAAGAATTCACCATTTGGGAAGTGGCTGAAAACGTAGACAGGAGCTCATGGTCATGATGAGAAAAGTGGTGATGATGACAGCGGTAGCTTTGAGGATTATGATAATAGAGGTGTTGCATTTTTGCTTAGAAGAAAAAATAAGTATCCTTTTTATAATTCAACTAGTTCAAGTTTTGTGCTTTGCATAGCGGTGAGATTTGATGATAGAAAACAACTTAGAGATTCTATTGTGAAATACTCAATCACTCAACAGTAGAATATTCAATTCACCACAAATGCCAAAGATTATATTAAAGCAAAGTGTGCACAAAAGAATTATCCATGGAAGATATGTGGTGCATTGAGGAAGAAAACTAAGCCATATCAGGTCATTTCAGGGGGAACGTACATGCTGTATTGTATTTGAGAATAAAATAATTATGTGTGCTTGGGCCCACTTAAACATCATTAAGGCCATACTAGAAATCAAGTGTTCTCAATTAAAACAGTTAGTGAAAGAACAAATAGGTGTTAATATGTCTAGATTTTTATGTGAAAGGGCCAAGTACAAAGTGATGGTACATTGATGGGTACATACAAGGAAGAATATGTATGGATCTGGGACTATGCTAGTGAATGTAGACTTCGCAATCCACCTATTAGAATTCGTGTAGAAGTTGTGGAGAAGCCATTGCCTGATTTTGGGATAATTTTTCTACGATATATATAGGTTTTGATGGATGTAGAAATGGATTCTTGGTTGGTTGTAGAAAAGTGATAGGGTTATATTGGTGTTTTATAAAGGGGTTATGCAAATGAGAGTTATTGGCTGCCATTGGGAGTGATGGAAATAACCAAATGGTTCCAATAGCCTTGGTTTTGTTGTGAAGGTAAAGGACGAAGGTACTTGGTTATGATATGACTGACCTTGGTATCACTGATGAAAGAGGTTGGGTATTCATGAAATAAAAGGTAATGTTGTTAATTATTGTCTTTCTAATAACATTCACATATTCAATTTAGCTATTACCAAATGAAATGCCTACAAAAATTGAAACCAGCAAACATTTGTAATATGTCAATGATAGAATAATAACAATATATTTCAATGACATTATCTTTTATTTGGTCTCTCATAAATGCCCAAGGTCTTATGCTAGTAATGCCAAGGTCAGCCGTTAGATTTTTTAGATACTTAATAATCGTGCTATTGAAACATTTTGTTGTTTTCATCTCTCCAAATGGCGGCCAATAATTCTCCTCTGCGTAACCTGTTTAGAAAACACCCATCTAACCCCATCACTTTTCTATAAGAATCCATTTCTGCATGCATCAAAACATATATACATTCTACCAAACTGTGTCCTAGAATTAAGCGGTGATTTCTCCACAACCTTTACATAATTCTACTAAGTGGATTCTGAAGCCTACATTCCCTGATATAGTCCTAAACCTGTGCATAATATTCTTTGGATGTAACGATCGATGTACTCATCACCTTGTTTTTGGCCCTTTTGCATTGATTTCTAGACACACTAACACCTGTTTGTTTCTTCACTAGCTGTTTCAATTGAGGACTCAATTTCTAGCATGACCCTAACGGTTTTGAAGCTTGGCCAATTATATATTAGTAATTCTCTTATTGTCAAATACGATACCACAATTATGCTCCTTCTAGAGTGAATAGATTTGAAATGAACCCAGTCTTCTTACTCAATGCACCATATATCTTCCATGGACAATTATTTTGTGCATACTTGCTCTTATACAATTCTTGGTATTTCTAGTGAATTGAATATTCCTTGTTAAGTGATTGAGTACTTAAGAACAACATCTCCAAATTGTTTTGCATAATCAAATCTCATTGATATGCAAAACGCAAGACTTGTACCAGTTGAACATGTTTCCCTTCTATGCAGAATTGCAACATCTTCATTTTCATCATCCTCTGAGCTATTGTTGTCATCATCATCACTTTCCCCATATTCAATATCATTACCGTCGACCATCTGAGCTCCTTTATCCATGATTATAGAGTCATCCGCTTCCCTAAATGGTGCATTCCTCCTTTGCTGAAATGCCCTTACTTCTTGCCTTGCTTGTGCAATGTCCTCCTCCTCATCATCACTTGGGGAGTTTGTATGCACTAAAGTTTCCTCATTTCGATAGTGCAACTTCCCTAGAGCTCTAGTTTACTCTAGACCTCTTCATGAAGTGTGTATCTAGCATCAAATATGCCACGACCTCTCTCAAGTTGCTCACATACTTCTAAAACACGAGCTGTATGCAAAGCCTTAGTCTCCTTTGCTTCTCTCCTTCTAAAACAAATCTAGCACCAACTTGGGTTTCAATACTAGCTTCCAATATTGTTTCCTCATCTTCATCACCGTGATATTCAACATACACATAAACATATTGACCATGGAGATAATAGTAGAGGATCCCTCGCACCATTATCGCCATACAAATATCTCAAATCATCCTTAAAGTTCTAGGTACCTTATAATGCAATTTCACTATTTTGCCTCGCACCATTATTGTCATACAGATATCTCAAACCATCCTTAAGGTTCTTACTAGGTACCTTGTAATGCAATTTCTCTATTTTGCATCATAGCTGGTCCACTATATCCCTCACACACTCTTTCTATAACGGTCTACTCACACTAACGAGGATAATAGCAACATTTGAACCAAAATTTCCCACTCATCACCAATAACAATCTCCCATTGTAGCAAACATTAAGGGTGCAATGGTATCATCTGTGTTAATACTTCAGTTTTCAGTCACCACAACCACACCACTTTCAATAAACAATAATTTAGGGTGTCGATTAGTGGACACAAAACGACAGAGTGCCTCATCAAATACAATAAATGACTCACCTTGGCACTAAAAGTCTAATTTTTTTGTCCAAGTTATTGCCTTTTCCTGCACCTTTAATCTTTGTGAACAACATGAAATTGAGTAAGCAATCACTGATTTTGTCGGTCAGTGGGCACAAAACAACAAACGTGCTCCACGAAACACAATAAATCACTCGTCTTTGGTCTCTGTTGATCAAGATCATTGTGCAACAAGGCCTAATTTCCCTCCACGTTGTCGCCTTTTTTAGTCTCTGTCCAGTGAGAAAGGACAACACTAAGTGAGCAAGAGCTCAAACAGCGAGGTTTATTTAGTCTCTATATGACCTTTTTTTTTTGGTTCTCTCAATGCTTCCTCACTCGAGTCAGCGAAAATAAGTTATAGTACTCGAGTGAACGCTGTATGAATATTATGGCACTTCTAGTATTCTTATCCCCAATAACTTTAAAAAAGTTTGGCTCATTTTTGAGATGGCCTCTTGCTTGAGCAGATTGTGCCATGAAGGGCAATTCAGTCCGCACTTTGTTGCACTTTGCAACCTTCTGATGGACGTGATAAACTCACATGGACTGCAGCTTGTAATGGGGTTGTTTGTAGTTAGAACTGTCTTAGAGAAAAATGAAGAAAAGCTCCATGGTGTAAGTTGAAATGGTCACTACCTAGTGTCTCAAACACTACATTTCAGGTCTCACTAGATGGATACTTGGTATGAGTATTGACTGTTTATTCTGTGGCAATTTCATTGATGGCGAGATCATTCGTTGTTCCAAATGTCAGTCTGCTGCAATTTGGGACAGAGTCTGGTGGTTATATGATCTTAGTTAGATGGGTCTGCTATGCATTTCAAGGAGAAGAATCTTCATTCTCTGGTTTCTAAGTTAGAACAGAGTGCTTATCTATGTCATTTATGAAGAGCTAGGAACATGAAACTACGTGGCTGTTGTTACAGTTTCTAGGGTTGTCCAGCTACTCAAACATAATGTAGGTGCTGGTGGTTGACTCCAAAGAAAGGCCTAGAAGAATCTGATTTTTGCAGCTCATTGTGTCAATTCTTTCATTAAGAACCAGAGGAATCATGTCGAAATGAGGATTTCTTTGTGTGATGGAATGCTGTAGTGGACCAGTAGTAGAACATATTCTGTGAGGATGCACATTGACATCGAGGAGGATGTTTGTTTGGTCGGAAGATTGGGTATGCCTTATATGGATGGATGGCCGTCAATAGATCAAGGAATAAGTGGTTCAACATGGTGTTAATATGTTTGAACAGTTGATGTAGAACGACGTGAGTCATTTACTGTCTCAGATCATGGATTTATGTTATTACGCTCTATCCATAGGTACTGAATAGCTGATGCTAGTGAGTTACATCCACGTGGTGAATAATCATTCCAGCCTGAGGGGTACCTTACTATCTGTAGTGGGATGTGTAAGCAAGTACATTTGGATGGGCAGCCAATTTTTTTATCATCTTGTAATCTATAATATATGGTTTTTCCACTCAACGGAGAGTACAAATTATTCTCAAGAATAACGTTATAGATTTGATACCTTCATCCTTGTGAACTATGGAACTAGTAAACTTTTGAGCCGTTCTTGTTAGACAATGGGATAGGAACCAAATGGACGTGGCCCAAAGTAGTTGTGCTTGGCTCAAGAAACTGCAAGAAGATGAGTCAGAAGGCATGACTTTATGGACATGGATTCTCTTGAAGGATGAGGAGATGATAGAAAGGACGTTAATAGAATTTACAGAGAGAGAGTTTTGAAGAACATGAGTGATGAACCAAAGTTATCCTTGCAGTCAACCTAGTCAAAGATGACAAATGTGCTTGTTGTCTTTTCTTGTGTGATTTATTAAGTTCACAATTCTACTATTAATACTTGTTATGGTCCACTCTCTTGCCTAATACAGCTTACTGTCTAAGAAAGCACTCATAAGCAGTGTGATGGCTTTTTTTCATAAGAAAAAGGTCAAGCATCCCTGTCAATTGTTGGTGGTTCGATCATGGTGCATCAGTTATTGCTGCTGCTGCTGCGGTCATTATGATTGTTTTGCACAGCTTATTATGTGAGTTAGAATGAACAAATCAGATGACAGACCATGAAGTTTGGAAAAAGGGGAGAACCCCAAAGAACATTGTGACCAGCATCCAGATGGACCCTTTTTTCTTTTTCTTTGCTTTTGTTTCCATTTACTTAGCTGATAATATGCATGGGAAAGCTACAGCACTATGTCAATAAGATGGCGCCCTAGGTTTTTAGTTCATTTTGGGCATGCTTGCTTTCTTTGGTTCTCCTATTATCTTTTATCTGTCCCCTCATGAGTTGCTTATTATTATCGCCATTCCCACTACAGGGTGTTGAAAAATTGACAGTGAGTAAATGGATCATTCAATGACCCTACTCTGAAGCTGTCATTCGAGACTCTGAAAGGCAACAAGTGCACAACCTCGCTACCTTTTTTGGTGCCTAATTGTGATATGATTTTAAGACAACTTGAAGGAGATGTTCGCTTATGTACAGCTTGTGTCTTTTGTATATTATGACATCATCTTGCTGGATGATCCATCTCGTATCAAGTGCAATAAATTTTGGATCACTTTTGTATAAATCATGACACAACGTATATGAAAACCAAACAAACCTTTCTACTCTTTTTGTTCTTAATATGACAACACTTCATATGAAGTTTGGAGCATTGTTCATAGTCGCTATGGTATTTGCAGAATTAAGCAGAGTTATGGTGATGAGTTGCAGTGATTGTTGCTAGTTGAAAGCTTGCTGAAATATCATCTTTATCACCAAATATTAGCTGCTGCTTGGTATTGTGGAGTAAAGTTTATCACTATGTATATTGACGCAGCTTCAACGACTGTTTGGTCTCCAAATGATTTGCATAAAGTTCATGGTTTTTCATTGTCTGGCGGCTTGCTTGTTAGTTATGGTCTTTCATTCGGCGTGGTGTTTTCTTAATGCATTCTGTGGGAATTAACTATGCCACATATGCTACGTGAATATTAGATTACTCTCATAAAGGTTACTTATGCTAAACAATTGTTTAAGATGTAGCTTTGGCTGGCCAATGAAAATTTATGTTATGTAAATCGATAAATTTCTTGTTTTTGCACCAAGAGTTGTAAGTCTAATTAATTGTGAAGGTTTTCAAGTATACTTATGCATGATAATGATATTTTTATGGAGATAAGATCGACGTTATTTCATGGACAATACGTAGGGCGTATATGTAATTTATATTGATATCTAGATTCTGCCAAACACTGGATGGAATCTGACATTAAAATATCTGAGTTTAAATAAACGGTAGATAAGATATGACAAAATATTAAGATTATTTATCTTAGCATATTTATTTGTATCTTACCAAAAATCCAGACGATACACAGCCACGACACAGCCATGGTGCCAAGTTGGCTACCCAACTCCACATCAGCAGGAGGACCACCAGATCGGCTTTGGGCTTTGGCGGCTCTTGCACAATATGAATGAGGACAAGCGAGTCTGTTTCTCTGACGGCATTTGGGGGTGATGAAGGGCCAATGACCTCAGGATACGTCCTTTTCCTTCTTTGCGGGGACCGAACATCCGGTCAAGTGTATGGATACGTATTATGACTCGTAGTCAGATCCTATCCATAATCTCTCCAGACGTCTACCAATGAGGTCGCTGTACCATAGGTCGATGCACCAGGCTACATGGTACCGCGATAAAACTTTATAGTTGGTCCCGACTAAATTGGAATACTACCGACGTGGATTAGTAGGCCAGGTCCCATTGCTGTCTGTGCCAGTTCAGCTTCTTTAAAGCTGTCTCGGCGTCGAGTAGAAAAAAGATCACTTCAAGAGGCATTCCGTTGGAAGCCTACCTGGCCCAATGATTGTATGATATCCATTTCACTATGGAGAGATACGTGCCCTGATCTTTTGTGTCCTCATATCTTGTAATTTGCGCAGATGTCCACCAGCTTTAAGGGGATAATATCTCTGGAAGTGTAAGCAGTTCCTCACACCAGAACTTCTGGCTTTGGTCATTTTAGCCGTGATCCTGTGTTTCCCAATCCAAGCTCAATCCATTCATCGCTTTTGAAGTATATATAATGAGAATTTACAGAAGAAAAAAAGGGTAGGATGAAAGAAACAGAGAATGCAACCTTGCCAACGGTAATGTATATTCAAGATTATTCAATTTTCCTTACATTGATGGGGTAACATATCATCATACTGGTATAAAGACAAGGACTCTATATCCACTTGTGTCTAAGTCCCCATTCTCATTTTGCCTAAAACATATTGCTTCACCTCAAGTCCAGCATAAGTACACCGAAGTACTCGGCTCTCTCATACTATGGAACCACCGTACATGACGATATGAACAAACAACACAACGCCACGTCTTGACGATAAAATTACAGACGCGGCATGTGCAATGCCCCAACCACAAAAGAGTCTGAAATGAATACAAAAAATGATATTGTGCCCCAAAGAGCGAGGTTTGCGACTACAATGTCCCAAACGCCATGCCATCTTCCTCCCTGAGGAAACCCCCGATTTGTTCAAGTGCCTGGAATTGCAGAATAGATAATTCCCAAGTGAGCAAATTGCAAAAGGCAGGCAAAGTATTAAGTGCGCACATGCGTGAGTAGGAGATTGAGCTTTTGAGAGAGAGAGAGAGAGAGAGAGAGAGAGAGAGAGAGGGACCTCAATAGCAATAGCAGTTGGTGAGATGTGTGACACGTCTCTGTAACCTAGCTTAGCCGCAATTTCTGCAAAGAGTGGACCATCTCATTATACAATCAAGGCATCGAAGGCAGAAAGTAGCAAACTATAAATTAACAGAACTGCACCACCTCATGGTTCATAATGAAAAAGTGCATAGATGCTTGTGCATTGGAAATTGAAGTGAGCATACCTTCCAAAGAAACGCGAGCATTGGCATATGCATATGATTCACTCCTCTCTTCCAAAAGATTAGACAAGCGCATTAATGCCTGCATGTAATTTTTTGATATCAGGAATGGCACAATATTGGATCGTGCTTCAACTAAGAAAATTCAAAAGCTGTGTATCTGGGTCTACCATGAAAGTAACTGACCTTTGTGTAGGCATCACCGGATTCGTCATGCAAAAGTGGGCGAGAATTTGTTCCCACAGCAGCAATTCTCTGTGCCAATGCTTCCAAAGGCACATCTAACCAGACACTAATCCCCTGCTGCATGTATCTCCTGGATAACAGATGAAAACACATACAGAATTAAAACATTTCACAAAGAAAAATGCGACGGTCAAGAAGTGTATAGGATGGATTCATTCATTCATTCATTCATTCATTACAATTACCAATTGACAGGACGGATAACTGCACCACCACCGGTAGAAACCACCATGCGATGCATTCTTGACAACTTTCTCAACATCTCAGTCTGCAAGATGAAATTACGATTGGATTAAGAGGAGACCCTAGACTGAATAAGACTGCCTTTCTAAATTATAGATGAAACAAATGCATAAGGTTTATATCAAAAGCAAATTCTCCTGTCTCACCTCCTTCTCTCTGAAGAATCCCTCTCCATAGAGCTTGAAGATCTCAGCTACAGAAGTTCCAACATCCTCCTCCACCAATGAGTCACTGGAGCATCACAGAGTCAAATGAATGTCAAGCCAAGATTTACAAACACATGGTAATAACAGACCTGTACAATTTTACGTAGCATGAAACAGAAACACATAAAGCCTTTTCTCTGATAGAAAAACATATTTCTGTCTACGAAAGAAACCTGCATTAATTATGCTGATTTAATTCTAGCCAAGAAAATATAAATATTTGATGCAACTTCACAAATAAAGACCCCCCAAAATTTTAAAAAAAAAAAAAAAGGATAATGTGAATATAGTATCTTCCAGTCAGAGCATTGAATCCACATAGCTACTGCAATCCACAACATTTTCTAAGCGAAAATAGGGAATCGCAGACAAACCTGTCACAAAAATTATAATTAAGTACTTGAGACAGGACCTTGCCAATGGTGGTTTTTCCGGAACCCATCATTCCTGCAAATCAGATCAAACAGATGAGTACTGGAGATATTGATTAACAAGTCTAACCAACAGAAGATCAAGGAAATAGAAACTGACCAACAAGATATATACAGCGCCCACTTAAAAATGGCTCAATCTCTTGCGATTTATTCTGCAAATATATTGATTCTAATAAGTTACATTTTCCCAAATCAACAAGTAAAACGGATTCATTCATATTCATTTGCACCTTACTTCACATAAACACTAGCATAAAAGAAAATGATATGTATTACCAGCTTTACACCTATGACTTCAGCGAAATTAAAGAGGATAGGATTCAGTACCTTCAATATCAAAGCTTCATCGAAAGGAGAGTTGAAACTTCCAGATTGCAATTTTGGAGCTGCAAAATTTATCATGTAAATCACTGTTGATGCTCAACAATAAGAAAGGCAGAAGAGATAAACCCCAAGCTCATGAATGGTGCAAGTAGTTATGAAAAACCATCTCATCTCATTAAGTTAATTCATGAGGAAAATACAAGTAAAATTTCATGATATTCCATATGGATCACTACTTTAGAAACTCTGGACTTCAGCAAAAGCAAACAAAACAAGAGTGCAAAAACTCAAATCATGTGGAAGTTGATGTTTTATAGCAGAAACTGCCGTCTACCTATACAGCTGGGGGAAAGAATGAAAAACATGACTGCATCGTGTGGATAAAAAAAATACACGCAAGCAAGATCTGAATAATCCATTATACATTAATAGAAAGCCTCAAAGTTCTCCCACAATTAAAGTAACGGCAACTTCACATATCTAAGCAAAGATAGCCCAAAAGATCATAAATCATTTCCTAAGGTCATGGAGAGGGTGAATCTCTCGTCAAGTATCATCCACATATGATCTCTCAGATATAATGATCTGAAATTAATTTGGAGGAATCCATTGATAAAGATTAACAAAAATTCACTAGCTCAAAAGGCAAATGGCAAAATGAAATTACCTACCCAACAAAAAATGTGGACATTAATTTGCACTATATGAATCACACCAAATCTTGAAGCACAAAGACAGTTGAATAAGAAATGGATATAAGAGCAACTACCTCCTGGAAACTCTCGGTATGAACAAGGAACTTCTAAAGAGTTCGACTTATGCCGATTAAAACTTCTTGTAGGCTGTAAATGGCCCGAAATGAGCACACGACATCTCCCTTCTCGTGATTTTTGGGGAACCCTTAGCGTGCAGCTCGATTTTCTTCCAACCTTTTCCGAATCGATCCATGCAGAGAACTGTGGCCTTTGTGCAAGTTTGGCATCCATCATCAACCTTAAGACAGCCGGATCGTGCCAAATCACTTCACCTTTTTATCTAATCAGATGAAAGTACCAGTTGGATCACCAAATTTCTGCAATGAGAAACCAAAGTAACTCCTAATCAATACTAAATCGAACCCCGAAAATTTTCCTAACACAACAGCATAAACAAATCAAAGACCGAATAGAATTTAAAAAGAACAAGTCCGGTTCTTGGAGTCCATGGTCTGATATACGGACAAGAAAAATAAAGCAGATCCCTGAGCACCCAAAGAATCAACAAAAACCAAAAGGCGAATAACAAAAGAACCCAGATTAAACAAAAACCCACAAGAATCTCCAACACCCACAAGCCCAAATACAGCTATTGGCTGAAATTCAAGAAAAAGGCGAAATTTTTACGGGTCATTCAGCCCACATCAAATGCAGGGGCTTTTGCATTTCCCAACCTCTCCCGGCTAACAGAAGAAGACCCGAATGCATTTGCAACTCGGGTGACTCCACCAACGGCATCAAATCCGTGGATTCTCACGCAGCAACAGGGGAAGCATTGAGAGTACCTGACCAGTACCCTGGAGAAGATTTGCGTATCCGAATCAGCGCTGCAAGGCAAGAAATCTCCCAAGGCACGTCAGACGCGTCCCTCTCTCTCTCTCTTCTCTCTCTACAGAACGGCAGCCCTCTCTCCCTCTTCAGCTTTGCTTGCGGCTGTCTGTCCGGTTGGGTTTCTCTCCCTGTCGACGCTACGCATTTATAAAAGTGGCTCATTAAGATCTGGTGAGAACTCAGCAACAAAGAGCGAGAGAGAGAGAGAGAGAATAGTGAATACAATGCAAAAAAATAATAATTTGGGCTTTTCGTTTTCTTTTTCCTTTTTCTTTCATACCAAAAGAAGAATACTTATACGTCGGAATGTATGTATTTAAAGGAAACCCATTGATGAGTATGGGAATTAGTTCTTATTTTGACAATTAATCTGAAAAAGACTCAGTTGACAAAGCAGGTTGCAATGAGACAATCGGTTTAAATGAATGAAGATGGGAAAAAATTTACTGTCGGTTTGAAAAATGAAACTAACTGTGTATGAGATGATAGGGTTATCTAAGTTCAAATTAGGACTATTGATGTGATGAATTATGTTGACTAATGAAGTCTTGATTTTTGTTCCATTTATAGATAGGGACATAGCATTATTAGTTACCCTAATAGTAGGGGCATAAGAAGATTTCTTAAAATTTTAAGGTGAAAGATATCATTTAATGGAACTTCCCCAATTCAAATGTATCACCGAGAAGTTATTATACATTGATTTTTTTTTTTTTGTGATCCAGGGAACTCCGCACGGCCGTATGTCGGGAGTAAATCACTGGGGGCGACACGCGACACGCTAACTACTATACACGTCGCCACCAGTAAGTCAGCCTGCGACCCCGGGGTTTCGAACCCTCCCCCGTTCGCGGGTAGGAGGCTCCTCAAAATCAACCGCGCCACCTTAGGTGGATGATTTATTATACATTGATTTGTACTTTGAAAATATGAAAAAATATGTTACTACTTGGAGTAGGTAGTCCTTTTGTGTCAAGACATCGTCTTTAAATGCTGCGTAGCCCGGCTATTGATGCAATGATTAGTCATACTTGGGAAGTGCCGAAAGAAATCACTAAAATTTCTTGACAGGTATCTTCCTTGACACTAGTACTCTTTTTTTTTTTAGACAAAAAATGGGTTGGGACGTGGATGTTTTTGTGGCTCTTACTGGGGTGGGGGGGACACGTGTTGGGTGGTCCGAGTCAAGTCTGGCCCTAACAATTGTCCCTTCAATTCACTGGGCAATGTATTTCCAAGAAAAAGCAGGGAAATTGCCGAGTTTGGGGATTGAAAATTTAGGAAAAACAAAGAGGGAAAAAGTAAGAAGGAGTGGGAGTTGGTGAGGAAGGTGCTTCTTATCCAGAGGGGGTGGGTCCAAGGACCCATCGGCATGCTCCTCCTCTCATGAGGATAAGGGAGAATTTGAGATGCACGTGGCATTGACATGGATTGCCAGAGATTTTGCCCCCTCCCCCCCTCTTCCATTTCTCTCCCTCTCTCAAGTCTCACCAACCCCCTTCTCTTGGGTTTTTCTCACTTGGGTTGGTGGCACGATGTTAGATTTAGTGGTGGGATAGGTGAGAGGGTCCATTCTCTCGGGCCATCCCATCTCCTTCCCTTGCCCAACCACCGGACAAAAAAAAAAGTTAGACCTTTGCCCTAAGATTAGGCACCTAGAATTGAAAATCATTTGGTCATTTGGTGAACATTGTCAAGTGGATGCAAAAGTCTATCCTAGTTGATTTTTTTTTTTTTTTTACTTATTTCAAGCACTTGTCCTGGCATGTTTTTGTCGGTCGGTCACAACAATCACATCTCTTCATTCCCAAGATAATTTTTTTTTTTTTTTTTTAACTCCTAGAGTGTGATGTTTACATCCAAGATAACGTCCTCAAGTTTTCCTCATGGGAACTTGACACATGTAAGCGATGCCATATTAGGACCCTTCCGTAAATTTGCAATATACGGACCCTAATCCGACGGGGGTTGGGAGCGATTGACCCAAAATGTTGATTTCTACCATTGAGTCCTCCCTTCCTGTTTTCTCTCTCTTTCTTTTTCTTTTTTTCTTTTTTTTTGGGTCAAGGCCTGTTTTCTCTCTGCTTCCCCCACTTTTAGGGCTTTTTCCCCGAAGGCTGGCTGCTTTTTGACCACGGGTCTCCACTCCCCAGGGAAGAACCATGGTAGGAAACTCCAAGGATTCTTCAGTGGGATCGACTGAGGAGGGAGAGAATCACATGGAAAGTCAACACAGATTATGATTGACTTGGTACATAATGTTGTTCTCATTCACACCTATGAATGAGTCGCCATTCACATGATTTGCTGCACATAATTTCAAGCTATCTTACGGGGCTTTAATTCACCTATTTATTTAGGAAGGAATTTTTTTTTAGCCATGAGTGACAGAATGTTCTATATTTGTCATTTTTGAAAATTCTTATGGGATTGAAAAATTCAAACTTTAACAATTTTCAACGTATAAATTAATAATGAGGAATGAGAAACTTAATTGAAAGAATCCACAAAACAAGCTCATATAGATGTTACCCCGTCTATTTTTTGTTCTTAATGAAAGACGAGAAAGTTTGTCTTAATATATAGACTCAAATTATGAGAAATCCAAATAACGTCGAGAGCTACATGAAAAGACAAGGTGATTTGGGACTTGTGGAATAAATATTAAATTATTTGTTCTTGATGGCACAAGAGTGGAAGTAAAACCCCAAATCGGATGCTTCATCCGCACGAGCATTCGTTAAGCATTAAGCCAATCTCATTGACTCCTTCCCTTTCTTTTATCTTCTTTACCAGATCCCGTTGCACAGATCTGTACTAACAAGATGCCTTGTTTGAAGAGATCTTGCTTCTAATGTTGCCACCTCTCCATGTTCAATTCTTCCCTCGTGGTGACAAGGACGTAGAATGAGGGTGTTGGTGGAAAAAGTCTCAGGAATTTGGTGTAATGGAAACGGTTCATATATTCTAATTATTCATAACTATGACTTAAGCTTTTAAATGATAGCGACTCTAATTGATATATGGATGGGCTTGAATTTGGGCTCTTTGTTGATAGGCTTTCAAGATTTTTTTTTTTTTTTTTTTTTGGGTCAGTGATAGGCTCTCAAGATGAAGGTATTGAATTTTTACAATACGCTCCAACCAGTATTAGCATAACCAATGGTCGAATGAGTCGAGCTACGACATCTAGTAAATATTTTTAAAAAGGTATGACAAAAAAAAAAATCTTATAAAAGGAATCTCGAATGTTACTTCCAAACCTAAGTAGTGGATAGTGTCTTTCGGCTTCCTACCAAACTTGGTTGGGCCAAGGTGATGAGGGTAAAGCTTGAAGGGTAAATGTTATTCCTCACAATTATCTATTAAACTAGGCAGGGACAAGGTTGGAGAGGTAAGCTTAGATAATATTATTGTAAAAGGATATTTGAGTTAAGGGGGAGTAAGCATAATACAAGAGGCTTACAGATTTTTTTTTTTCTTTTTTGAGGGGGGATTTGTTGAGGTGCATGTGTGTCGGTGTTAAGTAAAAGATTGTTTTGTGGATGTGAAGTAATGTGAATAGTTAATGTATCTTAGTTAGCTCATAATTCATTAGTTCAAACTTCTAAATGGAGGTGAATTCAATTGAATATATTAACACGGTCAGATTAGCAACTCTTCTTTGGTGATCTCTTAGGGTAAAGCTGTTAGGTATATACTACATGTCCAAATAGAGGGTGTGATAGCCAAATAGAACAAGGGTGCAAGTTGAGGGTGTGGTGGCAACTTGGATAGTCTCTTTATAAAGGGAGAAAGACTTACAGCAGCGATGGCACTAAAGATCACTTATACTTGCATTCCCAACACCGACACCCCTATCGACATATACAAAGCTTGGAAGCTTTTCTTGCCAAGCAGAATGAAAAATCAATATTGAGTTGTGAGTCAACTAATCCTATTAATCGTTCCATCCCTTACCATTTATAACTGAGGACTCATATCACTCTTGCCATTGCAGGTGCATCTTAACAAACCTTCTCATGTATGAGCCTTCCTCCTATACTTGTCTAGCTCCCCTAATGTTGAAATATCTAAAATATTAAACCAAATATTCATCTAACATCTTAATCTTTTAATATAATTAGTAGTAGTCTTACATAATTTCATATGATATCAGAGTAAAATGTTTTTAGTTAAAAATCTTTTGAGGCTCCTCTCTAGGTGTAATTCCATGCTCTAATATTAGGTTAATGCCCAACCTACATGCGAGTAGGAATGTTAAGGTATTGTTCACAAGTTAGAAACTCCTATTGCTCTTCAATCGCAAAAAAAGAACCGATTCACTTGTGGCATAGGTTTGGCTCCTAGTGGCATTCGGTGGTGTGACGATGACAAGCTCTCTAGAAAATGAGTACTAGTCATTATTAATTGGGTTAATATCCCGAAAACCCCAAACCCAGTACATCTCGCGACAAATTTACCAAAAACTATTTTTTGACCATGAAAAACCCCAAACAGATGTACCTGTGACAAATTTACCCCGACTGACCATAAAAAAACCCTAAACTAGTACAATTATGACAAATTTACCCCAAACTAATTTATTCAACCGCAAAAAAACCCCAAACTAGTAAATTTGTGACAAATATACCATATGCTAAATTGGATTAATGCCACAAAAAAATCACAAAAATTGTAAATTGTGACAAACGGAGCATAAAATCCCAAATTGGTATATCGGTCAACCGTCACGTGTCATTTAACTTAATAAAAATTTAACGAAAACTAACAAAAGGTAAATTTGTCACAAGTATACTAGTTTGAGATAAATTTGTCAAAGGTATATTAGTTTGGGATTTTTGGTAGTCAAAAAAATAGTTTTGGGTAAATTTGTCACAAGTGTATCAATTTAAGATTTTTCAGAGTATTAATCATTGTTAATTCAAAATAATATAGATTTGCCTCCTACCGGCATTCAGTGATACAATGATGATAGGCTCACCAGAATGTGGCCATGGAAATCCTTTGGTTGTCAGCACTAGTTGACCCTTTCTCACCTTTTAATTTACAAAAAAAAAAAGTAATTGAAATATTAAATTATATATTTATTTAATAATTTAAACTTTTAAAATAATTAAAAATGGCCTCAAACATTTCTTACCTAGCATTTACATCTTGACAAAATAGATTTGAATCTCTCCAATCCAAACATTGTCTCTCAATTTTGAGGACTGTCTTTTGTTCACTCTTGTGATCAATTTCCCTGCATAGAATCTATGATGAGGAATGTTATTTGTACAACCTCGATATGACCCTAGTACCTAATCGATCACGGGGGAAGATTCAAGAAGGAAGTCCATGGAACTCTTTTGGTTGTCGGCACTAGTCAACCCTTTCTCACCTTTTAATTTACAAAAAAAAAAAAAAAAAAAGTAATTGAAATATCAAATTACATATTTATTTAATAATTTAAACTTTTAAAATAGTTAAAAATGGTCTCAAACATTTCTCACCTAGCATATACATCATGACAAAATAGATTTGAATCTCTCCAATCTAGACATTGTCTCTCAATTTCGAGGGCTTCGTCTTTTCTTCACTCTCATGGTCAATTTCACTGCATAAAATCTATGATGAGGAATGTTATCTGTACAACCTCGATGTGACTCTGGTATCTAATCAATCACGGGGAAGATTCAAGAAGGAAGTCCATGGAACTCTTGTGTTTGTTGGCACTAGTCGACACTTTCTCACCTTTTAATTTACAAAAAAAAAAAAAAAATTGAAAGATTAAATTACATATTTATTTAATAATTTAAACTTTTAAAATAGTTAAAAATAATCTCAAACATTTCTCATCTAGTGTATACATCTTGACAAAATAGATTTGAATTCTCCAATCCAGACATTGTCTCTCAATTTTGAGGGCTTTGTCTTTTGTTCACTCTCGTGATCAATCTCACCGCATACAACCTCGATGTGACCCCGGTACCTAATCAATCACAGGGAAGATTCAAGAAGGAAGTCCACATCAAATTACCATATCAATTTATAAAATCATATATGCTAGCGTTGGTCAGTAGCAACCATCATGCACCGCACAATAAGGATTGTAAAAGGGGGAACTGAGGGAGGCATCTTCCTTCGTAAAGGCGCGACACGTGGCGGCCATCCGAGAGGGTCTCCCGAGTGGTAGGTCGCGCACCTGAGTGACCAGACCAAGTCGGGGTGGAAATCGGTTCCGCAACGCGTCGGCGGTAGTTAGGGGTGCCTTTCGTCACTGTTAGTCACGCGCGAGTTGACTCGGTCACGTTCAAGCTGGAGGTAGGCATCTTTATATATACATACATATATATATATATATATATATATATGAGGCTTAATGATAACGACCTCTCACTTTTTTTAATTGAATTTTTCACCGATTGGTTACTTTTAGCATTTATAAATTTGACCCTACTTGGGTACTATGCTGCTTAAATCATTAGATCCACATGCATAGCAGCTTCGTCGTGGATCGGATGATATCAGTGCTTACCTAATGAAATCAGAGCTTACCTACTATTACCGTAATCGAACTTTGACCGTGCTGTGTCGTAAATTGCGATTACTCACGTGGTCGGATATGTTTTTCTTTGAAACCGCAATCTCTTAAAAGATACGTGGAGATAGATCCCAAAAATATGATATCATTTTTTAAAAGTTACAATTTTTGAAGCCTTATGAACGAATATTTAAAGCATTACGAGTTGATCGTATGTAATAGGGTAATATTTTTTTAATCTCAAAACGAGGAGAACAACGACTTTAGAACTTCAAAATTTAATAATTGGATCGACTGACTGATGACGAGTATTAAAAGAAACTCCAAAGTTTGAAAGTGAAATTTCATGGAAAATGGGGGAGGGTGGAGCTTTCAATGGGAAAGGAATATGGACAGGAACTGCGATGCAGGGAGAGAAAAAAGGGGTATTCAATTTGCATTTCGTACTGATATTATGGCTTTATGACTATTGATCTAGTCATCTGGACCATTCCTGGATGCCATCAAAAAGGAAAAAATATCTGTACTACCCAAATCAGGCCAACTAAGCTTTCTGCCAAGCAATAGAATGCCACCTCCCCGATCTCATCACTTGCCATTGGTTGATGATTACAAGGTGCAACCTCAGAGGAGAAGTCGACACTTTCGGAGAGGCATCCGTGGCCCGTCCATTTGATATGCAGGAACGGTAGACTCCATGAATGCGTTTCTTATCTTATGCCCCCAATCGATATGGTATGTTCTTTTCATTCCATACCTGGCAATACCCACTCATCATTTTGCCTCCAGGTGATCTTGAGGTCCAAACAAGAATCGGGATGAAAGTTTTCAAGAACTTGCGTAAGTCAACACTCCTAGATCTTATCAAAAAAAATTATTTGGAGTAACCAAATTAACACGATAGGCTCTCTGACAAGTAATGAAAGCCAACCCCCGACAAGTAACGTAAGCCATCCTCACAAGGTCATCATTAGTCCTTGGTTGTTGCTCACGAGGTGTAACCTCCCCACAAAAGAAAAGCTGGAGCTTCTAGAGGGGCTTCCGTGGTCGGTCCATTTAATATAGAGAGATAGTGATTTTATAAATGCGTTCCTTATTTCAACATAATACTCGCTCGTTGTTTAATGTCCAGGTGATTTCGAGATCTGGATCAGAACCTAGATGAAGCCTTTTAAGGATGGACTTAATTCCACATTCCTAGATGTTATCAAAAAGATAATATCTGTACTAACTAAATTAGCACAAAATGCTCTCTGACCAATAATGAAACCCAACCCCAACAAGTATTGAAAGCTGCCCCCACGATGTCATCACTAGTCCTTGGTTGATGGTTATAAGGTGTAATCTCACCATAACAAAAAAAAAAGCCGAAACTTCTAGAGGGACCTATGTGGCCTGTCCATTTGATATACATAGATAATGGGCTTCATAACTGTGTTTCTTATTTTAACGTATCAGTACCTGCACAATCTTGCATCCCTAGTTGGTATGGTATGTTTTTCTTACCTTGTATATGATAATACTCACTCGTGGTTTAATATCCAGGTGATCTCGAGGTCTGGACAAGAACCCAGATGAAGTCTTTTAAGGACTTTTTAGGTCAACGTTCCTAGATGTTATCAAGAAGAAAATATTAGTACTAGCCAAATTAACCCAACACGCTTTCAGCCAAGTAATGAAAGCCACCCCATGGTCTCATCACATCTTAGGCCCTCATGTTCCAAAAATCCTTAATTGTAATAAACAAGCATTTCATGTAACCCTTGCCTCGCGAGTTAGCGACAGGTGGTGTAATCAACTTTTCAAAACTTTAGCGATTGCAAAGTTTGAGTGCCAAACAGAATGAGGTACCCATCACCTGGATGTCATGATTGAGGCAGCAATGGGTGGTGTAATCAACTTGTCCAAATTTAGTGATTTCAAAGTTTGAGCGCTAACCAGAATGAGGTGCCCATCACCTGGATGACATGATCGATTGGCCATTCTACATTTGCCATGCAACGAACACATAAAATGCTTCCCTTCTATATTTGACTTCTGATTTTTTTCTTTTTTTTTGCTTTTAGCATTGAGATTTAACTCTTGATCTAATAATTTGTTTATTAAAAGAAATGATATAAATGATCCTTAAACTTAAAATCAATATATAATGCGATTCCTTAACTTTAGTCAATATGTAATATCGTCCTTAAACTTTCAATTTGTTTAACGTGATCCCTAAACTTTAGTCCAATCCCCAAAAAGATAATATTAAACATTTTCATATAGTTGAGATATTAACTTGAACAAGTACCCAAAGTTTAGGGACCATAAAAATTTAGAGACCACATTTTATATTAAGTCAATGTTCAAGGACTATTTTTATCATTATCCTCATTTTTTTTGCGTACTTCTCAAGGTATTGGGACAAACTTCTGATGATTAACAAGAGCTAGGGGATTGACCCAACATGTTAATAGGAAAAAAAAGGAAGAAGTGGGTCTTGGCTAGCCCATTGCTACATCAGAGTTGGCCCAACCAATGCAAAACAGTGCTATGTCGGTTCTTGCAAATGGAGTAGAATGGGCATTACCACCGCTAAAAAGGGGAGGAATCATGATTATTCCTCATCTCACTATATTACAAGTAATTTAATGATATAGTTAATAAGCTATAACCAATAATATATTATAACCAATGAATTGGTAAGTCCTCATTCTTTATCTAGTGAATTTTATAGACACAATATTGTGATCAAAATCTTTAATTTATTCATGTGATGAATCGAAAATCAAATCAAATTGTATGATTTAGTCTTAAAGTTAATAATTTGGTCATAGAAATTTATAGACTTTGTAGATGAAGTATCATAAGATGTAAAATTCTCATGATGTATGAAAAGAAAATTTTAATTTTAAATACACACAATGATACCTATGCATATACAAATCTAAAGGAGATTTTTAGAAAGACATATTATATGTCACTTCCTTTCTCCTTTCTCTTCTTCTTCTTATCTTTCTTTTTCATTTCATTTAACCACTTTCACTTTTGCCCTTATTTTCTTTTCCTCCTTTCAGTGACTCATCTATCAACCTGCCATTTTCCTACCCAAATTACCCTTATTTTAAAAAAAGAAGAAGATTAATATCATGAATAATAAAAAAAACTGGTATATATGTGATAAATTGATCATAAATCAATTTTTTTACTACAAAAACTCCAAACCGGTACATTTGTAATGAATTTATTATCTGTTAATTTTTGCTAAAGTTTACCGTCAATTACTGAGTTGGATAATATGTGACAATTGGCGGGTGTACTAGTTTGGGATTTTATCTTCTGTTTGTCATAAATGTGCCGATTTGTGATTTTTCATAATATTAATTTAATTTAACGGAAATTAATAAAAAGTAAACTTGTCGCAGATGTATCAATTTATGGTTTTTTGTAATTAAAAAAATTAATTTGAGGTAAATTTGTGATGAATTATACCGATTTTGGGGGTTTTCGTGATATTAACCCAAAACAAAACCCATGATCCTAATTGGCTCCCTCTCTCCTCCACCATATCTCTCCTAATCACCGCCTGCTATTCGCCGAGGCCGAGCCAATCATGTTGCAGCTGTTGCGGATCGCCATGGGGGACTACTGGTCGCGAACTTTATCATGTAGTCCGGGGCTCACTTGAGCCCATGGCGGGTCCATCCATGGCGTCAAGATGCATCATTCAAAATCTCATATCTTGATATGGTGGGGGTGGTGCGCTTGCAGCTAGGTGAACAGCTGAGACATAAGGCGGGCAGCAGCAATGGATGGTGGCTTGAGAGAGAGGGTGGGAAGAGCAAGATCGAGGAGCGGGCAGTGGGCGGGTGGGCGGCAGCAACGGTGGTGGCTAGTGAAGTTGATGATTCGATGGGTGTTTTTGGTGCCTTTTCCAGAGATGGGATTTTAGTCTCTTTAATGAGCAGGTTGTGGAAGTGAGATGCTAATTGTAGATTCCGAAAAAAGTAATTACATAAGTAGGATATATAAATCAAAATATCTCCTGATGGGTCTTTACTGTTGATAACGTAGTCATACTTCATTCTCCCGAAAGAGAATTTAATTTAACGGCTCTTTCATGACTTGCTAAAAATGATTAGTTCATTAAAATTGAAGATTTGATAAAAAATTGAATAGTTCAAACTCTTTAAGAAGAATACACAGCTCTTGACAATGTATCATTTTAAGAATTCCAATAATTTGTTGGATTAATATAAATTGTCACCCAAATCTTGTAGATATTTTGATTCCAATAGATAATGATGCTATAGTTTCAAATCAATTTGTTGAATTATGACTCTAGTTTGAGCATTTGCAAAAATGCGATTCGCTAGATTTACAAAAGAGGAAATATGAAAAAGAAATAAAAAAAAAAAAAAAAGAACAAAGTTTCTTCTTCTATTCCGCGAAACCTGCAAAAGACGAAAGTTTATTATGTGGGCCAAAGTCTACACGAGCAAGAAGCCATCCAAGCAAGAAGCCAATGTTGGTGGGCCCAAGGTCAAAGATTTGACCTTTTGGGCACATGATTTCCTACCTTGGCGTGAAGATAGAGTCCCTACACACATATAAAAGGGACACCAAAACCCTACAAAAAGAGAGGCCACACACAGAGAAGCCACGTTCATGTCGTACCTCCGCCGAAGAAAAGTCGCACGTCAAAGTGAAGATTGAGCCGTGTGTGCGTTATACTTTGAGCTTGAACGCGTGATATTTTTTTGTACCGTGAGTTTATACCCAAGTGAGTTGTTTATTTATAAACACTTTGGGTTTTGGGTTAAATCTATGTATGAGAAATACTTGAGTGTCTGAGCGATTGTAAACTCTGATACTCCAATTATAGTGGATTATTTGCTACTGACTCTTCCCGTGGACGTAGGTACCGATACTTGGATCGAACCACGTAAATTTCTAGTGTCCTTATTTTTCTCGTTTATTTCTTTGGTGATTTTGCGTTGACGTAAATTGCAAAATCCTGTTGTTTTCGCGTATTATATCCCAACAATTGGTATCAGAGCTTGGGGTTGGATTTTTTTATTGTAATTTAGAGCTTTTGCTTGTCTAATTATTATCTATAAATTATGTTATTGCAATTATGTCTGAGAGGAAATCTGAAATTGAGAAGTTTAATGGGAGCAACAACTTTGGGTTATGGAGCATTAAGATGCGCGCTTTATTGACAACACAAGGTTTGGCTAAGGCACTAGATAGTGAGGATGAGTTGCCAATTATCATGAAGGCCTCTGAGAGGGTAAAGCTATTGGAAAAGGCAAAGAGCACGATCCTGTTAAATTTGTTGGATGAGGTCTTAATAGAGATTACTAAAGAGAAGGATGCTGCAGCATCATGGGCAAAACTTCATGCACTCTATGTGAAGAAAGATTTGAACAATCGCTTGTACATGTTGAAGAAGATGTTTCAATTTAGATATACTGAAGGTACGTCTATCAGAACCCACCTAGATGGATTTAATAAACTCATGATGGATTTGAAGAACGTCAGTAATATACTTGATGATGGAGAACAGGGTATGATGTTGTTAGCCTCTTTACCAGAGTCATGGGAGCACTTTACTGATTCATTGTTGTAGGGGTGTACTACAATTATCTCAGAAGAGGTAAAGTCCGCCTTATTCTCTAAGGAGTGGCAGAAAAAGTTGTGAGATGACGGTCTGACACAAGGAGTAGCATAAGTACTGACGATTCGAGATAGAGAACAACATCGAGGGCCTAGTAGCAACAAAGGTAAAAGCAGATCGAAATCACGCCATAGAAAGTCCAAGGGACGCGTGAAGTGCTTTGAGTGTCATGAGGAGGGGCACATCGGGAGAGATTGTTCAAAGCGGAGGAATAAAGTTGATAGGCAGAATGCCACAAGTAGTGTGGTAAATGTTGCCGAATGGAGCAATAGGGATGCAGAAGTTGTCTTATGTGTAACTGCTACTTCGTCAGGAGATGAATGGGTGCTAGATTCGGGGTGTTCTTATCATATGACGCCTCATAATAATTGGTTTACTACTTACCAAGTTGCAGATGGTGGTAGAGTTTTTTTGGGGAATAATGCGGTCTGTAAGGCCATAAGGATAAGGACAATTCAGATTCGGATACACGATGGGGTGGTGCGCACATTCACAGATGTGAGGCATATACCGGAGCTCAAGAAGAACCTTATTTCTCTGGGGACACTTGATGACATTGGGTGTAGGTACACCACTGATGGTGGAGTACTAAAGATCTCTCGAGGTGCCATGATAGTGATGAAGGGGAAGAAAGTGAATATTCTCTATCATCTACTAGGAGAGACCGTGATCGGAACCGCTGCAATTTCATCAGATGAGTCGGACTCTAACTTAACTCAGTTATGGCATATGCATTTGGGGGCACATGAGTGAGGCAGGTATGATGATGTTGAGTGAAAGGGAGTTGTTGAAGGGTCAAAAGACAAGGAAACTAGACTTATGTGAACACTGCATCTATGGGAAGCAACACCGAGTTAAGTTTACTACAGCTATTCATTTGACCAAACGACCAGTTGAATATATTCATTCGAACGTTTGGGGCCCGTCTTTGGTTCTTTCGAAAGGAGGTGCCCGATATATGCTGACATTTATCGACGATTATTCGAGGAAGGTATGGGTTTACTTTCTAAAGCACAAATCAGATGTGTTTGATCGATTCAAGAAATTTAAGGCATTGATTGAGAAGCAGTCATATAAGTAAATCAAGTGCCTGAGAACCGATAATGACATGGAGTTCTGTGGTAAAGTTTTTATTGAGTTTTGCGAGAAAGAAGGTATTATGAGACATCGCACAGTACCTGGGACACCACAACAGAATGGCGTGGCAAAACGGAAAAATAAAACTTTGCTTGAGTGAGCTCGATGCATGCTTTCACATGCAGGACTTGGCAAGAAATTTTGGGCTGAAGCAGTTAACATGTTGTATTACCTGGTTAATCGATCTCCATCATCTGCTATCGAGTGGAAGACTCCTGATGAAGTATGGTCGGAGAAACCTGTTGATTACTCCGGATTATGTATATTCGGATTTCTTGCGTATGCTCATGAGAGTGATGGTAAGCTTGAGCCAAGGGTAAAGAAGTGCATATTTTTAGGTTATGCACATGGGGTGAAAGGCTACCGACTGTGGTGCACCGATCCTAGATCACTCGGTTTTCTAATCAGCAGAGATGTGATCTTCGACGAGACTGCAATGCTTTAACAGAAGAGTTCTGAGACACAACCAGCAGAGAAGACAGATCATGGTGTCATTAGTGAGGAAGAGTTTCGGTGAATACTCCAAAGACCTCGAAGGTAATAGAAGTTGAGACTGCAGATGAAGCCGCAGTTCTTGAAGTTGGTGATAGTGAACAACCAGCAAAGTCGCAGCAGATTATAGCCGCAGATAGACAGAGAAGACACATTAAATCACCGGTACATTATGGTTATACAGATATTGCCTATGCATTGACTGTAGGTGATGAGGTGGAGACAGATGAGTCTTCGTCTTACTCTGAGGCAATGGCTAGTTCGGAGTCGTCGCAATGGCTAGGGGCTATGAGTGAAGAGATGGAATCACTCAATCGAAATCAAACATGGGAGTTGGTCAAAGTACCAAAAAGCCAAAAGATTGTCAGAAGTAAATAGGTCTTCAAACGAAAAGAGGGCATTCTTGATGTCGAGGCAGCGAGGTATAAGGCGAGACTTGTGGTGAAGGGGTATACACAACGTGAGGGCATTGACTACAATGAGGTGTTCTCTCCTGTGGTAAGATATACTTCTATTCGTGTTTTACTTACCTTAATTGCTTCGCAGGATCTCGAGTTAGATCAGCTAGATGTGAAAACTGTGTTTCTTTACGATGAGTTGGAGGAGCAGATTTACATGAGGCAACCGGAGGGATTTGCTATTTCGGGTAAGGAAGATCATGTTTGCTTATTAAAGAAATCTTTGTATGGGTTGAAACAATTTCCTAGGTAGTGGTATAAACGTTTTGATACTTTCATGGCTAGTCAAGACTATGAGAAAAGTCAGATGGATAACTGTGCTTACTATAGGAGATTGGATGATGGTTTTTTGATTTATCTACTCTTATATGTTGATGATATGCTGATAGCAGCTAAGAATATGTCCAATATTGATGTGCTGAAAAGGAAGTTAAATGTTGAATTTGAGATGAAAGATTTAGGTGCTGCAAAGAAAATATTGGGTATGGAGATTTTGCGTGACAAGGCTATAGGAGTTCTACGTCTATCTCAAAAGAAATATATTGAGAAGATCATAGCACGTTTTAATATGCAGTCGGAAAAATCTGTAAGTACACCTTTAGTGAAACACTTTAAACTTTTAGATAAATTATTACCGCAGACTGAGGAAGATGAGGAGTATAAGTCCCGTGTTCCTCATTCTAGTGCCGTGGGTAGTATTATGTATGCTATGGTGTGCACTAGGCCTGATATTTCACAAGCTATGAGCATAGTTAGTCGCTACATGAATCGTCCTGGTAAAGCTCATTGGGAAGCTGTGAAGCGGATCCTTAGATATTTGAAGGGGACAACAGACGTGGGTATAGTGTATTGAAGGAACAGTAATGGTAGTGAGACCACTGGTTCTGTGGATTCGGATCACACCGGTGACTTGGATGATCATAGGTCTTTAGCAGGGTACGTGTTTACGCTAGCGGGTGGTGTAGTTAGTTGGAAAGCGTCTTTACAGGATCACATTGCCTTGTCTTTGACTGAAGCAGAGTACATGACACTAATCTTTGTAGCGAAGGAGGCGATATGGTTACAAGGTTTGCTCTTGGACTTTGGGTTAGAACAGAAAAGTGTGGATATACACTGTGATAACTAAGGTGCAATATATTTGGCGTATAATCTAGTTTATCACAAGCAAACGAAGTATATCAACATTGGGTATCACTTCATCCGAGATGTCTTAACTAAGGGTATTGTTATTGTTAAAAAGATTACTACAGAAGATAATCTGGCAGACATGATGACTAAGGCTGTTCCTTTGGGGAAGCTCAAGCTTTGTTTGAGCTCTACTGGCGTCTTTGGAGAGTGAGCGCCCGTCGGGGCGTTGGGAGAGCAGCATGAATGATAAACATTATAACTTGGCTTCAAACATTGAGTCAAGGTGGAGAATTGTTGAATTATGACTCGAGTTTAAACATTTGCAAAAACGCGATTTGCTAGATTTACAAAAGAGGAAATGTGAAAAAGAAATAAAAAAAGGAACAAAGTTTCTTCTTCTATTTCGCGGAACCTGTAGAAGACGAAAGTTTATTACGTGGGCCCAAGTCTGTACGCGCAACAAGTCATCCAAGCAAGAAGCCAACATTGGTGGGCCCAAGGTCAAAGATTTGACCTTTTGGGCACATGATTTCCTACCTTGGTGTGAAGATAGAGTCCCTGCACACATATAAAAGGGACACCAAAACCCTACGAAAAGAGAGGCCGCACACAGAGAAGCCGCGTTCACGCCGTACCTCCGTCGAAGAGAAGTCGCACATCAAAGTGAAGATTGAGCCGCGTGTGCATTATACTTTGAGCTTGAACGCGTAATATTTTTTTGTGCCGTGAATTTATACCCAAGTAGGTTGTTTATTTATAAAACTTTGGGTTTGGGGTTAAATCTAGGTGTGGGAAACACTTGAGCGTTTGAGCGATTATAAACTCTGATACTCTAATTATAATGGATTATTTGCTGTTGGCTCTCCCTATAGACGTATATACCGATACTCAAACCGAACCACGTAAATTTTTGGTGTCCTTATTTTCCTTGTTTATTTCTTTGGTGATTTCGCGTTGACGTAAATTGCAAGATCCTGTCGTTTTCGCGTATTATATCCCAACACAATTAATTCTTAACAAATTAGTATTTGCAATCTACAATGGTCATTCTAGCTTTTTATTGAACCCCTTAATAATATCCATGAATGACTTATTTTTGGTAACATATGAAGATTATTATATGTAACTTCATATGCATGGGAACAAGAGGGAAAAAGGGAATTGACCAACCTATATTGTGGAGACCGCCGGAAGAGGGTTTGTTGAAGATCAACATAGATGGGTCACTGGCCAAGGGGTCATTAGAAGGTGCAATGGCCGGAGCATGCCAAGATTTGTTAGGGAATATCATTGATGGGTTTGTCAAAGACATGCAAGCCTCCTCTGCTCTCATGGTCGAAACCCTTGTGCTCCAAGAAGCCCTCGACTTTTGAAGCAAAGAAGTGATCAGTGGTCAATGATTGATCTGAAGGCACACGAAGAAACTAATAGCTGTCATTCTTTAAGCGTATTTCATGTATAGATCAATCTCCTTGGGAATTCTGGGCTTTGATTGAAGAATGCAAAAGGTGCTTGGCCCATCTCGGTTCAAAGCAAGTGGCTCATTGTTTATGTAAAGCTAATCATATGGACAACCGGATAGCCAAGGCCCACGGACCCTTCCATCCTTTTGGTTATCTAATAATTCAAACTCTTTTAAGAAGAATATATGGCTATTGAACAATATATCATCTTGAGAATCCCAATAATTTGTTGAATCCGTATAAATTATGACTCGGATCTTGTAGATATTTCGATTTGAATAGATGATGATGCAATAGCTTCAATTTGATTAATTCTTAACAAATTACTATTTGCAATTTGTGAGGGTCATTCTAGCTATATTGAAGCCTTTGATAATATCCATAAATGGCTTTTTTTTTTGGGGAAAATATGGACATTATTATATGTAACTTTAGATGCATGGGAACATAATGGAAAAAGGGAATTGGCCAACTTGTACTGCGGAGACCACCAGAAAAGGGTTTGTTGAAGATCAACTTAGATGGGTCAGTTGAGGGGTCATCGGAAGGTGGAGTAGTTGGAATATGCCGAAATGGGTAAGGGAATATCATCAATGAATTTGTCAGAGACGTGGAAGTCTCCTCTTCTCTCATGGTCAAAACCCTTGCGCTCCAGGAAGCCCTCGACTTTTGAAAGCAAAGAAGTGACCCGTGGTCAGTAATTGATTTGAAGGTGCACATGAAAACTGATATCATTCTTGAAGTTTACTTTAGGTACTAATCAATCTTCTTGAGAAATTTGGACATTGGTTGAGGAACGCAAGATGTGCTTGCGCATCTCGATTCATTACAAGTGGCTCACTATTTACGTTAGGCTAGTCAAATGGCTAATTGGATGGCCAAGGCCTATTATACTAAGGCCCTGCCATCCTTTTGGTTGTCCAATAATTCAAGTTCCTTAAGATGAATATATGGCTCTTCAACAATTTATCATTTTGAGAATTTCAATAATTTGTTGAATCAATATAAATTGTGACTCAAATCTTGTAGATACATCGATTGGAATAGATGATGACACTATATCTTCAATTAGATTAATTCTTAACAAATTATTATTTGCAATTTGTGAGGGTCATTCTAGCTATATTAACCCTCGATAGTATTCATAAATGGCTTACTTTTGGTTAAATATGAACATTACTATATGTAACTTCATAAGCATGGGAACAAAATGGGAAAAAGGAACTGACCAACCTATACTGTGGAGACCGCCGAAAAACGCTTTACTGAAGATCAACATAGATGGAAGACTGGCTGAGGGGTCATCAAATTGGGAAGTAGTCAGTGCATGCCCAGATTTGTAGGGGAATATCATTGATGGGTTTGTCAAAGACGTGCAAACCTCCTCTCCTCTCACGGTTGAAATCCTTCCACTCCAAGAAGCCCTCGGCTTTTTGAAGCAAAGAAGTGGCCTGTGGTCAGTAATTGATTTGAAGGTGCACATTGAAAATGAAAGCTTATCATTCTTTACGTTTGTAATAAGTATATTAGAAATCTTAAAACTTGTCACAAAAGTGTAATTGAATCCTAATTTTTTTTTAAAGTGCAATCAAGTAGTAAACTTATTATAAAATATAATTGAATCCTAAAATTTTTCAAAAATATTAGCGAGAATGACTTGATTTGATCAATTTGACAAATTTTAGGATTTGATTGTATTTTTTTAAAGTTTTAAACTTTATTATACTTTTGTAATAAATTTTAGAATTAATTACACTTTTTGAAAATTTTAAAATTAAAATTATATTTTAATGATAAATTTTAGAATTTTCAATGTACTTATCAATTAAGTTTATTTGAGGTTGAGGTCAACCTCCTTGGGAACTTTGGGCTTAGATTGAAGAAAGTAAAAGGTGCCTGGTCCATCTTGGCTCGGTACAAGTGGGTCACTATTTATGTGAGGCTAATCAAATGATTGATGGGATAGTGAAGGCTTATCGCGTATTTCATGATTTGAAGCTTAGACTATGAAATAAAGAATGATTTCTTGACCAAATAATATTATGATGCATTGTAATAATTGTTGGGACCTGAGTAGATCCTTAAAAGGATCAAGGAGGGAATAGGTGGGAAAATCTCTCTAGGGTGAGAGATCCCACGCTGTCCTCCATATTCTCTCTTTGTCCGGAAAATAAAGATAGACATAGAATTTGAGGGTCTCATGGTGGTGAAGGTAGATACCACGTCAGGATTTCGGTTCTGACTACCATCGGATAGACAGGTATAGTAGCCTCTCGCCTGAGGTGAGTGAAGATGGGTAAAATGCATACATCTATGATAGCGTGCCTTACAGCACGAAACCCAACTTCCAGCTATCACAGTTCCCCTAGTTGGGTTCTGTGTCGTGCTCTGGATTTTTTTTTCCCTAGGAAAAAAAAAAATCTGCATGCAAATTTATGTATAAAAATTGAAGATGATTTTTGTAATTATCTCCTTTGTTATTATATTTGTTTTATTTAATTTTTCAAAGCTATATTATTTGTTTTCCTTTCTTCAGAAGGTTACTTTACGGGTAGTTACAAATTTCGACACAAATATTATAAGTGTCAAAGTTTCTTTTAAGTTTCTAAGGAAAAAAAAAAAAAAAAAGAGGTTACATTATCAATATACTACTTTGAAGCTTTCATAATAATGTTTGCTTGTGAAAATATCGTATGCAAGATCTTCAATTCATTGCAGCAAATGAGACACGTGCTTATTAATTTTTTTCCTAAACGCGTCATCCAAACTTTTAAGTTAAAAATGAAAATATCATTTAAAGACTTGTCCCTCCAATTTTAGTGACAAAAAATGGAAGGCCTATAATTAAACATTTCAATAAATCATCCAACTTCAGACCCAATAAATAAATAATCGAACTCTTATTTATCGACAAAAAAAAAAAACTCTGATTTGACATGTATTCCAAGGTATAACGGTAGTTTTGGAGTTATTTGTTCATCGGTTTCAGTTTATAGAAGGAATCTCAAATATCGAGATATACATATAAAAACTGTCTAAATTTTACCTCCAAAATGTATAGATATTTCGACCAAAAAACATGTATTTTTTTTTTTGGTCGGAAAAAATGTATTTAGATAAATTAAAATATATAGAATGCTATAAATGTCGAAATAGATCAAACATAGCCACAATATTAAAAATTTTCGTAATTAAAGAATTAATACTGTTATAAATGCTGAATTTTTTTAATCGCTCGACGTGTAGTAGTTCAAATTAAATTTATAATTATAATTGAGTTGGGAGGATAGAGTTGCACTAAGGACTATACGTACAATGGATTTCATGCGTGATAAAGAACGATTATAAATAATAATTTAGTCCTATTTAACTCAAAAAAAAAAAAAAAAAAAAGAGGTGATCATTTCTAGCATTAAAACATGAACATGCGAAAGAAATAGAAAAAGGGGTAGAAAGATCATATGGACTTAGATTTATAGACGCCCCAAACATCACATTTTCCAATTTCTTAATGTGGTTCTCTAATCCCCCCGTCGGAAATAGGCACCAAATACTCTTTTTGAAAGCCTGGCCCTCATTGCTCGACCTGGCTCCATCACATTTAGTGTATTCTTTTTTTTTTGGTTTGGTCGGAACATCACATTTAGTATTCACTTACCCAAAATGTACCAGGCACCAGGAGAATTACGCGAAAACAACAATCACTATCAAATTCCAAGTACAGAAGCCATATCTGTCCGAAAACAATCACAATGCACATGTGCATTGGGACCATTACATCCCACAACATCGTTCACGCAAAAGCAGCTCTTCTCAGGACGCGCCAACCTCAAGCCTTTACACAGCAGTTGAAGCAGCTGAGAATGCTCCTCCTCGTCTGTCAAAAGAGAGCAAACATTCAACCTATGACCCACAAAACTAAAGCAATGAATCATCATCATCATCTAAAGATTGAATTAGAAGAATGAAATCTTCGCTTTTGATGTGCCCCGACACATGGGGCATCCTAAGAAATATACAAGAAAAGCATCCACTCAAGCCCCACTCGATCGTGGCCTTCGATCCTTGTACAGATTTGCTATGAGTCCTCAATCTTTTTCCTTTTTGTAGTTACCCTCCAAGAACAAGTCTCTGTCGAGTTGAGGCACTTCATTAAGAGATCTACCCAAATTGCACTGGCATTTATCTTCTGGGGCCTACCTTTTCCTATTTAGTTCATCCTCATCCAGGATTCAGGGTATATGCATGTATATGGAATTAGATGCATCACCCATTGAGCGCTAATCAGTGGAATTTTCATTGCAGATTATCTTTACGACATCATGTGAGGACCACCAACCAATCCCCTTATTAGTCTTAGGAACTTTCTTGCAAAAACATGCATAATAATTGTCATTTCAAGAAAACTACATGATTGAGGAACGCAGCATCTACGTACTTTGTCACCCTTTTTCAATGATACATATTCCTAAGACAACACATCAAGCCACCGACAATGGACATTCATTAATAGTAGTTCAGTACTTAAGTTGGTACTACTGTTGCTTTTTCAAAAGAGAATGTACCTACATGGTTACAGAGCATCAAGGAACTAGGAAAAAGAAAAATAATTAAGAAGAGGAATAATCTTTGCCAGGTGATTTACATTAAAAACTTAAATCTTTACAAGTACAGCTAAAGTTCACTAGAAATGGCACATTAATTTATCCCAAAAACGTATGATGTTCCTTAAAATACTCCATTCTTCACGTGATTTGATTGATCCTATGCCATTATCTATTGTGTCCACTAGTTAAAAAACAATCCACCTAATAAGATATTTGAGTGGTTGGTACTACTTAATAGCTTCCTCAACCCAACATGTTTATGTCAATTATGCATCAAAACAATGCTAATGGTTATGCAATTTCTGAACTGGAATGTTCCCCAAGAAGAAGAAATACATGGAATACTATCTTACTGGAGGCGAGGGGTCGCTTTCATGGTAGTGGTGGCCGTCGTCAGGGGTGGCTGTCGGGGCAACGGTTTTTGAAGAAGCAAGCTCCTCTTCATTCCCGATGCTGGCTCTTGAGACGTCCCTCTTGTTCTGCTTCCTCGTTTCCCTTATTTTTGAGAAGTCTAGCGAGTAATCAGGAACCTGCCCCTTCTGGTCCCAGTCCCCAAATTGCGGGACGGATAGCCATGGAGTGTTCTTCTGCTATTTATTGAAAGTCATTAGTGCTTAGTAGCAAATTAGCAATGGCATTAAACCATTCATTAAACTAGCAGTACCACAATTGAATTTTAAGTAATAATTAAATAACTTTTACTGTATTCACATTGTGGTAACTTAAAAAAGGATTTTCAAGAAAACTGCAGCAATTCTCAACAGCTACAATATTAATAAGACATGCCCTCATCTGCAAGCGATGCTAACTCGACCAAGTTATGCATCTTTTGTTGATTAAACTTGCTTATCAATTGCTCAGTCCATAATGGCTATGGAGGCTTCATCAGAGTCTACTGGACAGATTCTTGATTGAAATAGTGCCCGATGACAGTACAAATGCCACAATGCAAAAGGAATGGAGTAAATAGTTCATGAGGATTAATGGGTTATAGTGTCACTTTTCGTCATGCATCCTCCTAATTTTATAGGCCAATCACTGAAAATCTAAGGAATTACAGGTTGCCTGAATGATTGAGAACTGAGCTGAACTAATCAGTTCACAGCCATGATGTTTCAAGTTTGGATCAACGAAATAAACAAAGTCAACTTGGGCAATTTTAAGCTTAGTGCAAGACCGAACAGCCTAGCCATTTAAACTGAGAAACTATCATATGCAATGAAAAAACCACATGACCGACATGATATCACAGACCAATCCAAACACATGCATCCATAGTTTTTTGAACCTATTAAGAAAGAAGACACTTGATTGGTCCACGAAACCATGTCAGCATGCCCATGATATCTACATTACATCATATAGTTTCCCTCTAAATCTTGGCTTAAAGTCAAGTGATTGCAAAACATTGGAATAGTCAGCAACAGCGTGAGAAAAACGTTAATTTGACCAATTCACATCACCCTCAAGAAAGAAACGCCACAAACCCCAAAACAAATATCTTACGGCAGATTGCAATTCTTTAGATTATTGAGGAGGCGATCATTCCAGTCCTAAAAAGAAGCACGGCACTAAAATAATATACAGTGCCTCCTTACTTAATTCAGTTCAAAATTTCAAACTTTAAACAGTATTAATCATAAGAGTCGTAATCATGACTTGGGTTCTCTGACTGACCATAATTATGAGTGGAAAACAGGGAAAAAAAGAAGTGAATGATCTTGACGGAAAAAGGATGGGAAAAAACACAATAGTGAAAGAGGAAAGGGTTGAAGCTGGAAATTCCAGAAAAGAGAGGACGACAGATTTGACAATTCCTCAGCTTTGACAAGTTGGTAGGAAGATTTCCCCGGTAACCATCTGGAAAATGGCTGGACAAATTCAATATCAGCAATTATATCAATTTCTTCATGCTTCAGGAAAGAAAATCTGAGCAAGATGATCTTGGGATTGAATGTTCTCCGCCTAAATTCATTCATAATTTCACTCATACTTTACTTTTGACGGACAGCAGATTCTTGCATGTCTTGTTATTCAACTGAAGAAACGAGGAACAATAAGGGAACAGCACGCCCTCAGTTCCTCCCAGTCGACGACCAAGGATTATGGGAAACCGAGTAAAATCAACGAGCTTCAGTCCAAGATGATCGACGAAACTCAAATGGGTTTCGTGCAATCATCCAAAAGAACTGCTTTCCAAAGTCTCTGAATCCCCCACAAGTCCACAACTCGCCCAGAGGACAGAGGACAGATAAATGAAAGGCCAAAGAGAGAGAGAGAGAAGAGGAGATTGTTCAAGAAAACACATGAAACCGAACCGTTTTAGAGGACAAAGGACAGATAAACGAAAGGCCAAAAAGAGAAAGAAAAAAAGGAGATTGTTCAAGAAAACACATGAAACTGCACGCTTTGGACAAAGCTCAGCTCTCACAGCAGTAGCTAAAAACGGAACAGCAACAACCAGGACACAGAGAGATAGAGAGAGTTACCTCCTTGCGATCTTCCATTGAATCGATGGACGAGAGAGAGAGAGAGAGAGAGAGAGAGACGAGGCCTTCGATGGGTTCTGTGGCAGAGGTTGCAAGAAAGCGAGAGTTAAAGAGAGAGAGAGGGGTAAACAGGGGGGTGAGGGAACTGTGGTGCGTCCGGTCTGGCCTGGAACGGTGATGGCGACGAGAAAAAGAGAGAGAGATCCAGCGAGGAAAGAATGACAGACAGCACGATGATTGAGAGGGATTCGAGGCTGACAAGCTGATGTGGTCTTCGCACTTTCGCCCTCTCTTTATACACACCGAGATTCCCCCCCCCACCCCATTTTTACTGTGGTGAATCTGCAGCTTTTGCACCGTCTCTATCATTTTGCCCAAGAACATGGTCTTTTTCTACAAAAGGAAAAAAGAAAAAGAAGAAGAAGGATTACATCTACTTTGGTATTGCAGCATAAAAAAGAAGAAGAGATTATCTGATAATAAAAAAAACAAAGTCATCTGAGTCTGAGATTCTGTGCGGCCCAAGTGTTGTTAGTGGCTCAACTGGTGGCGTGCTACTTAGAATTATGTGAGCAAGTTTGCTAAATAGTATTAGTAGTTATGGCTCAAAAGTAAATATCAATTATGGGACTCTTACCCTGATGTTTAGGGGTAATCGGCTTGAATTTGTTGATCGGATTGGCTTTTAAACAACACGAAATATGTTGAAATTAATAATGCAAAAAAATTAGGAAACAATCCATGTATCAATATTTGGAAACAATAATTACCAAGTATCAATTGGATTTGAGCCCAAAAATGACTACATACTAGGGTTAAATTCGAAAAACTAACACGAAACAGACCGATAAATGGATTTGAGCCTGAAAATGACAAGCATTTGTAGCAATCACATCAAGTTCTACATTACCTTTTTCTAAAGTAATGTTCGTAGGCTTCGAAATTCCATATTGGTTTTCTAAGTAGCATATGAACACTGTTATGTCGAATTTTTAACTATCGTTATGGGCATAAAGTTTAACGGGAAGGTATAATTGGGTCACTGGTGCAAATTCCTCGATATTAATAAAATAGAAAAATAATATATTAGGGTATTTATATATCAACGAGGAAAACTTTAGTATTTTCGAAGGAGTTATTTCTCGGCTATATTTCTAATTGTCAGAAAACGACATTTTCAACGGCGGTCGCTGTTGCACACGGTTTGAGGGGTTTCAATGCCGTCGCTGGCTTCCCCTTTTGCCAGCTGTCCGGAGTGCAGAAGGGAAGAAGAATCCCACCAATACACGGACACGGTTTAACTAACGAAACCAACCGACCTTTTCCACTTTTTCTTTTTCTTTTTCTTTTTTTGGTATATTATTATTTTATTTTATTGTTATTATTTTCTTTCATAAGTGTAATAGTTTATATATTTCATGAATTCTCTACAGAATAATTGAACGCAGACTCTGCAAAGATGGGAATATGATATATCCTTAGGAAGATGACTAGGCTGTATGGTTTGATTATCAGGTTTTGTCCTGAGTCATAATAAGCATGGGAATTCGCATCTAACGCCAGCCATCTTTATAAGTTTATACACGGAACCGCCTCTTAATTTCTGGATCATCCCCGTCTAATTCACTCATTCGAAACTCTCAAAACTAACCATCTATTGTAAATCTATTATATTATGCTAAAGGTGACTTTTGCATATTGAATGTACTAAAATTTTGAGAAAATGGGTCTTTTCACCTGCAAATGAAATTGAAGAGTTTTTACCAAGAAAAAGCGAAAGTTTAGAGAAAAATATATTGACTGTGAGTGGTAAAATTGACCTATGAGAATGAGAATACTTTTAGAATATCAATGTAATTTTAGATATTTCATTTATTTGGTGACGTAGATAATAAGTAATAAAGTAATTCAAAAGGTCATTATATCTAATATTTCATGCAAAATTGACTCAATAAAATATGATGTGTGGTGTGATATAATTGCAGAAAAAATCTACTAATGTATTCAAGGAATAACAAGGAAAGCATATTGATTATGTTGCTTACAATGTAATACTTTTTAAAGAGTAAAATTAATTCCATTCCATCCAATATGACATGTAGAAAAATACGGTAATAGAGTTTTTTTTTTTTTTTTTTTTTTTGGTAAAGAAAATACGGTAATAGAGTTAATGTTACTTAAAGGATAACAATTGCTTATAACGAAATTACCAAATTACCAAGTTCAATTTTTTTTTCTTTGGTAAAATATGACATTGGAGACGCTTGGTAAGTGTAGAGTGAAGTTCTATTTTAAGCAGTGGACCCGTAACATTCAATTTCCTCCAAATAATTTATATTATTTTCAAGTGATCATTTTCATTGCTCTAACTCTAAAGACGCTTGGTAAGTGTAGAGTGAAGTTCTATTTTAAGCAGTGGACCCGTAACATTCAATTTCCTCCAAATAATTTATATTATTTTCAAGTGATCATTTTCATTGCTCTAACTCTAAAGATGCTATTTTCATATAAGTTGAACGTGCAAGCATACATAAGAAGTTCAAATAATCAAATATTATCAAGAGGAAAATTATGTACAAACCCGATGTGAGACATAGGCAAATACACTAGTATTATAGTAAAATAGACTTTTGGACATTAATTCAGACTAGAATATACTAAAATATGTATCAACATCATGACTTATGTATACTTGATAAAATTAGTTCCATTATACAAAGTACAATAGAATTTGTCATGATATTTGTGAAATTAGAATCTTTGAAAGTATAATGTCAGTTTTTACTAAATGAAACAATAGTTAAAAAAAAAATTTAAACATTAAATTCATGTGAAGTATGGACAAGAGCGCTGATTATCCCTTAATCATGAACTCAGCAGCACTAGTACTCTCGTCATTTTGGGATTTGGGTATGTTAGGATTTGTATGCAAGTGGATGTGAAATATCTTTAGGTGGAAAAAGGCAAATTTTGTCAATATATATACAACTTCATTGAAGTTATGGGCAAGCCTGCATTTTCGTCGCGGGGTTAGGGGCATAGGCGATAACCGAATAAAAATCAAGGTATATTAAATTGTCTAATACTTTTGTGAAATATTTTTGCAAAAACATAAATAATAAAATGTACTTTTCTAGCTTATCTGACCAATTGATTCTCTTTGTCTAACTGCATCTTGGCACTCATATGTAACTTAGCTCTACTGCTCTTCAAGCTACAATTATTTCTTTTGGAATGTGGAAAAATATCGAAAATGACCCTCATAGTTTTATCTAACGAAAATTTACTCATTCACCTTTTATTTGGTTCAATACAGTCATTGTACTTTTGTCCATTCAATTTCATTCTCGTGCTCTTTTAGATGAACACAATGTAGTATTTCTGTTAATTTAGTTGTGTTAGCATTGGGTTTTATATGATGCAATGATTCGGCTCATTTGTCACAATATGTATTGATATGTCAATTTGACTTGTTAATTTGACCATCACTCTTCTTATTAATTTACCTCCAGGATGTTGCTCCCTTTCGTCTTATCTTCCAGCAAAGTGACCAAAATTGATGTGCAAACTTCATAGATCCTTTGAGATGGTCCTATTGTCTTGTTGCAAGATCATAAATCTTTCATAGGCTCCTATGATGTGCCTATATATCCTTTGTTGAACAATCTTTGTCTCTCTCCCTCATTTTAGATGCGACATCCAAAATTTCATATCAACCGAGAGAGATCTCATTGAGTACTTTATAAGTCACTATCCGCTCTCAAATGTCATCCTCTCGAATGTAGTTATTCGAACTAGTACTTTTGAAGACTTGTTCATGTAGAACGGACTGGGTCCCTGGTCAAAGCAAGACCCCATCTAGCATGTGCATCCATACTTGATCTGGCAAGGGTGGGGAGTAATCACGGCAGCAAGAGAATTTGAAGAAATTGCAACTTCTAGTAAATTTTCTAGGTTGATGGAGGGAACAAGAATGTCAGAAACCACATTCAATAGGGGGAGCATCACAGGGATATAAGTTAACACCAATGAAGACAGCAGAGCTAGTAGCCACTTCCACTTCCAAATAGTCGCCACTTTGTGTGGTCACTTTGAGCACCCTTTCAAGACCTAAGCTCACATGGTAGAGTACCAAGACATAGGGGTTGGCCAGCGAAGGCGGTTTATTGAGTACCAGATTCCAGGCCGAGTCGGTTACATTAGATCTAGGTTTTCGGGGGTAAATCTCCCTGGAAGTGGAGGAAACTTCATCCGTTTAAGGTATCCATTCGCCTAATTGCAGAGAACCGATAGCCACGATCCATTTTATCTTTAATTAGACCTCTTAGGATTTCCCTCCTCTCTGCTTCCTATTTCTTGGCGCTGCCATTACGCGTGCTATGGTTAAAGAAAACTTCAATGATGACATCTTTTCGAGTTGATCGATTTCCTGTCTTTTGAGTAATACAGTCAAATGTTTCTTTTTCACTTCTTCCAAGGGTTGACATTATATGCTAACGGTGCCTTGTGAATACAGCTTAGGCACTGGAGAAGCAAAAAGTTATCTCTAGGTTTGGTGGAGTTTCCACAGATCCATCTCTCCAAGGACCAATCCACATGGAGATCAGGCATTATCTGGTCCTTCTAGGATGAACCCACTCCTCTTACCTTGTCGTACTCTCTAACTTTATTTTACGTAAATCATATAAAATGTTTGAGAATGGGCCTAAGTATGTCTTTAAAGTACTTTGTCTGGACATGTAAAATTTTGAGGGTATTACATCTTAGGTGGGGAAGAAAATACACACCTAGGGACTTGGGGGGTCCTTAGAGGGGAAAGCAGACTCTCCATCTCTTCTTCGGAAGGGACTAGTGCTAGGTGGGCAGGTACAATAGCCTCCCACATTTAGGATGATGGAACAGAACTTACAAGTTGAAAAAAATTGTCCACGTCCTAAACTAATTACACTTTTATCAATTCAGTTTTAAAATTCTTTAATGTCGTTATTTGAGTCCTAAACATTTTCACATTTTTCCAATTAAGCATATATGGCTAATTTTTATTGAAATTGTTGATGTGGAAACTAACCGTCGTACATGGCATAGTAGCATTGACGTGGACAATTTTTAATTTTTCCTTTTTTTTAAAATTTTTTTTTCTTCTCTTCTTTTATTCCTTTCTATTTCTCTTCTCTTATTTTCTTTTTCTTTTTATCTTTTCTTTTTCCCTTTGCTGCCATTGCTGGGCCTCGTTGATGTCTAGCGCTGGGCGGACCTTCACTGTCCTCACGTGAGGGTTGCCTTCATTGACCTAAGGTGAGGAACACTCGAGCCTAGGTTGGTGAGGACTGCCCTCACTAGCTTAGACAGGGTAGCCCTCGCTTGAGGCCAGTGACCATTGCTAGGTATCGATGAGTCTGGTGGAGAAAAAAATGGAAAAAAGGGGGGAAAATAGAGAAAAGAGAAGAAAATAAAAAGAATAATAAAAGAAGAAAATAAAAATATCTGAAAAAATATTAAAATATTATTAAAAAGTCAATATCAGTGTCGGTTGTACTACGTAAGACGACGGGCGTCTATATTAGCAATTTTTGGCAAAAGTTGGCCGGATGAAATTAGTTGGCAAAATGCGAAAAGATTTAAGGTTCATTTGAAAAAAATTGAAAGGTTTAAAACTGAATTAATAAAAGTATAGTAGGTTTATAACAAAATTGACCATCTATTGAATATCTGTTATATTATATGAAAGGCGACTTTTGCATACCGAATGTATTGGATTTTAATGACGATGGGTCTTTTCCATCTCCAAATGAAAGATAAGAGTTGTCCCAGGAAAAAGTGGAAGTTTGGAGAAAAATATCTTGACAATAAGTGGTAAAATTGACCCATCAGAATGATAATTCATTTTAGAATATTGACGTAATTATAGATATTTAATCTATTTAGCGATGTGAATAACAAGTAGTAAAACAACTCAAACGGTAATCATGTCTAAAATTTTATGTAAAGCTGACTCTATCATATATGATATGTGATGTGATATGATTGCAGAAAAAATCTACTAATATATTTATAGAATAATAAGAAGAGCATATTGATTTTGTCGCTTACTATATAATACACCATAGAGAGTAAAGTTACTTTCATTTCATCCAATACAACATGTAGAAAAATACGATAATAGAGTTAATGTCACTTAAAGGAGAACAATTACTTACAAGGAAAATTACCAAGGGCGCGTTTGGTAATATTTCTATTTAAAAATTGTTTTTGGGAACAGAAATAGAAAAAAGTATTTTTGCTTCAGGAAACAATTTTTAAACAAAAAAACACGTTTGGTAAATTTGTTCCAGAAATATAAAAAGAATAGAAACACGTTTGGTAAATTTGTATAATTTTTTTATTTCTTTTAATTTTTTAATTATTTTATTTTATTTTTCTTATTTTCTTATTTCTTTTTTTTTCCTTCTTTTGGCCGGCGGCCTCGCCCGCCACGGCGAGGCTCGTCGGCCCCGGTGAGGCCGAGCTCGCCCGGCGGCCGGCGAGGCTTGGCCTCGCCGGGCCACCGCTAGGCGACGCCGAGTTGGCGGTGGCCCGGTGAGGTTGAGCCTCGCCGGCCGCCGGGCGAGCTCGGCCTCGCCGATCTAGGTGAGGCCGAGCTCGCCCAGGCCGACGCAAGGTTGGCCTCGCCTTGGCTAGGCCGGCGACGCTCGGCCTCGTCGAGGGCCGGCGACGCTCCGGCGAGGTCGCCGGCCAAAGAAAAAAGAAGGAAGAAAGAAGAAGAAAAGAAGAAGAAAAAAGAGAGAGAAGAGAGAGAAGTGTTCTTCAAATGTGTTCTAGAAACAAGAAACAAAATTTTTTTGTTTCTTGTTTCTGTTTTAGATGTGTTTCTGGGAACAAAAAAATACTTTTGGAACAAAAATGCACCCAAGCGCGTTTCTGTTTCTTTTTTGTTCCCAGAAACAAAAAAAAAAAGTGTTTTTGGGAATAGAAACACTTTTTACCATGCAGGCCCCAAATGACCGAGTTCAATTAAATAGAAATGGCTCTTGATAAATTCAATTTTTGTAAAATGTGACACTAGAGTTGCTTGGCAAGTGGAGAGTGAATTTCTATGTTAAAGCATTGAACTTGTAACATTCATTTTCCTTCCAAATGATTTATATTATTTTTCAAGTGATCATTCTCACTGCTCTACATATACTATTTTCATATAAGTTGAATGTGCAAGAGTACATAAGAAGTTTTAACAGTCAAATGTTATCAAGAAGAAAATTATGTACAAACCCCATGCGAGACATGGGCAAATATACTAGTATTGTAGTAATATAGACTTTTGGACATTTAATTCACATTAGAATATACTAAGAAAGATATATTCTAAAATATCTATCTGTATCAATATCTATATTCTAAAATATCTATCTCGTATCAATATCGTTATTCATAAATACATGATAAAATTAACTCTGTTATACAAAATACAATAAAATTTATTATGATACTCGCAAAATTAGAATGTGTGAAAGTATAATGTAAATTTTTACTGATTGAAAATAATGTTTTTAAAGATAAAATTCATGCGAAGTATGGGCAAGAGCACTGATTAACCCTTAATCATTCAACCAGCACTGGTACTCTCGCCATATTGAGCTTTGTGCATGTTAGGATTTGTATGTAAGTGGATGTGAAATATTTTTTGGAGGAAAAAGGCAAATTTTGTCAATATATATGCGACTTCACTGAAGTAATGGGCAAACCTGCATTTTCAAGAGTAGGAAGGGCCCCGGGAGAATAAGCAATAACCGGATTAAAACCGAGATATATTTTTAAATTGTCCAATACTTTTGTGCAATATTTTTATAAAAGCACAAAAAAAAAAAAAATGTTCTTTTCTAACTTATCTGACCAATTGATTCTCTGTCTAACTGTATCTTGGCACTCATATGTAACTTAGCTCCACTGCTCTTTAACCCACAATTAATTCTTTTGGGAAAAGGTCGAAAATGGTCTTCATACTTTTAACTAACGACGATTTAGTCCATGACCTATTATTTGATTCACTATAATCATCGTTCTTTTGTCCATTTGATATTGTTCCCGTACTTCCGCAGACGAACACAATTTGGTCCTTCTGTTAATTTGGCACATTAGTATGGAGTTTTGTATGGTAGTGACGATTCAGCTTATTTGTCAGAAAATGTTTTGATGTGTCAATTTGACTCATTAGTTTGGCTATCGCTCTTCATGTAACTTCACATCGAAATCATTGTTCCCATTCTTCTTATCTTCTAGCAAAGTGACCAAAATTGATGCGCAAAGTTCTTGTTCTTTGAGATGGCACTATTGTTTTTTTGTGAAATTGTTAATCTTTCATAGGCTTTTATGATTTAAGTAAATGCACTCTCACCAACAAAATTTGTCTCTCTCCCTCCTTTTAAACATGACATCCCAAAATCCATATCGGTCGAGAGAGACTCATCCAGTGCTTCGTAAGTCAATGTCCGATCTCAAATGTCACCATCTCATATATAGTTATTCGAATTACTCCTTTAGAAGACTTGTCTATATAGAATGGACTGAGTTTCTACAGATGGTTTGAGCTAGACTTCATCTAGCTTGTGTGTCCATATTTGATTTGACAAGAGTGGGGAGTAATGACCGTAGCAATAGGGTTTGAAGAAAGTTCGTAGATTTTCTAGGTTGACGGAGGGAACAATAATGTCAAAATCCACATTCAATAGAGGAAGCATCGTTGGGATGCAAGTTAACACTGATGCCACTTCCAAATAATTGCCACTTCATATGGTTACTTCGAGCACCCTTTCAGGACCTAAGCTCACGTGGTAGAGTACCAAGAGAAGGCGATTTAGTGAGTACCAGATTCTTAGCCGAGTCAATTACGTTAGATCTAGGTTTTCAGGGTTTATCTCCCTAGAAGTGGAGGAAACTTCGTCAATTTATAAGGTATTTGACCGCCGAATTGCAGAGAACCGTTATCCACGATCCATTTTATCTTTGATTAGACCTCCTAGCATTCCCCTCTTATCTGCTTTCTGTTTCCCGGCGCTGCCATTACGCGTGCTATGGTTAAAGAAAACTTCAGTGGTGAAATCTTTTCGAGTTGATCGATTTCGTGTCTTTTGAGAAATGCAATTACTTGTTCTTTTTCACTTCTTCCAAGGGTCGACTTCGTACGCTAACGGTGGCTTGTGAATACAGCTTCGGCATTGGAGAATGAAAAAGTTATCTCTAGGTTGGTGGAATTCCCACAGATCCCAGCTCTCCGAGGGCCAATCCCCATGGAGATTGGGCACTATTTGGTCCTTCCAAAATGACCCCCCTTCTCATACTTTATTGTTCTCTCTAATTTTATTTACGTAATTCATATAAAATATTGACAAAAATAATCCACATCCTAAATTTATTATATTTTTATCAATTCAATTTTAAAGTTTTCAATACCTGTTGATTGAATGTTGGAGTGTGTCAAAGTATCCCATACAATATAAAAGCTCTTTAAGAGTGTTGGTGCTTTCTAGGCTAACAGACTTTTGCTACCCTTAGATGACCTTAGGCAAGGGACGCTCGAACCTAGCTTGGTAAGGACCGCCCTTGCTTGAGACTGACAACCTTTGTCGAGTATTGACAAGGCCTAGTAAAGGGAAAATATGGGGAAAGGGGAAAAAAAGAAGAAGAGAAAAGGGAGAAAAAAAAAAAAGGAAAAAAAAGACAAATATAAGAAATACATAAAAAAATTCAAGAAAATTCAAATATTATTAAAAATAATCCACGTTAGTGCCGGTCATGTTACATAAAAAAATGAGCATCAATGTCAGTGATTTTTAGCAAAAAATGGTCGGACAGATTTAATTAGCAAAATGTGAAAATATTTAGAACTCAATTAACAAAATTGAAGGGTTTAAGACTGAGTGGGCAATGTACAGTAGGTTTATGACTTTTTGGACAATTTTTCCTAATATGTTGTATTATGATAATTAGGGGTGTGCATGGGACCGGTTCCGGAAAATGGGAACCGGGATCCACCCGTTTGTTGCATGGATCCATGGAACCGATATTGATGCGAAAAAATTTTGGTTTTCAACATACGTGACATCAAAGCAAACCAAATAAAGAAAAATCAAATTTAAATACGTAAAACAAAGATTCATTTGTTGTAATTATAAATGTATCTCGTAGATAAAAAAAATGCGAACACATAGAATGCAGCATTCTTCTATTTCCTACTTGCAAATAACTATAGATGGTTAAATTTTCTTTGACCAAAGGTAAAAGTTCCCTAAAGAGTGAGATGAGATAGAGCGTTTTTTTAGTAATTTTTTTTTAATATTAAAAAGGTTCTGGTCCGGTCCGGGTGGGTGAGTGGGCGGGCGGATCCGCCCATGGAACCGGGAACCGGACCGGTATCCACCGGTTCCAATTTGTTGGAACCGGGAACCGGACCGGTGCCCTCAAGACCCACCGGTTCCGGGCGGTTCCGGTCTGGTTCCGGGCGGTCCGGGCGGATCCCGGGTATTTTGCACACCCCTAATGATAATACACGTAGACTCCATTTGTTTCATAAAAAATGAATAGTTTTTAAAATATTTTCTTAAAAATGATTACTTTAATTGCCTATGAAAATGAATGAACAAAAAATATTTTCGCTATTCACAAGGATAATTAGACATAAATTGTCATTGATAATGAAAACATTTCTCATTAACTAATTATTTCAAGCGATACAAGCGAATATTTTTAGAAAAATATATTCCAAAACATTCATTTTCTGCAAAATATACACACCCTTAAAGATTTTCTTTTGGCCCAATCCATAAATGAAACATGTGATCCAAAGCAACCCTACGGTTAGGCTAGCAATATTCCACGAACAAATAATGGTCATAAATGGTATGTTCAATTTTAGGAGGAATGGATTGACTTGCCCTATATTCGTTTTTCTCCCTAAGATGCTGCATTAACTTGAATATTTTTTTCTAAACCGGGGACCAAGTCCTGGATATGGCATACAATTTTAAAAGAATTGTAGGGCGAGTCAAAAATTGAATATACCATTTAATGTAGATAGTCATTTTATAAATCTCAACATGGTGCCGGTGAATTGCACAAAATCAGCAATGACGGGAGAGCAAATACAAAACTAATCAAGAAACCAAAATAGGAAGATGTAAGTCTTTGCATTGATTGTGTATTGTGCCAGGTGGGATCATCCGGATTGATAAAAAATTTAAAATATAACAGTTCCCGTTATCTTCCATGAAGTGATGTGGTGGAAAATCAGGATATTACTTCACCGGCATCACGAGGACCACCGCCAAGATAATTTATCATCATCACTTCTGATCATCACATGATCATCGTCACATTTGACTACACCAGTCATTACTCTTGGTCGGTAATCGCGTTCCAACGAGTGAGGGTGAATAGGAGTCTAATGACGATCGAGCTTTGCATGCATCATACTTTTAACCACCTCCTCGTCGCATACGTCTTGCAGGTTGAGCCCGACCTTTCTCACATGACTCACAAACCGGCTATTCATGTGCTGGTTGGCAAAGAACGGCTAGCACACTATCGGCTTCCTGATGTCACGCTCTCGAGTGTCGAGTTCCACCTGCAATGCACTAGGAACGGCACAACAGCATCGTGGTGCAGAATCTCCTCTTGCGGACCCACCCCACAACGCACCCTTTCTCCTTTGTCTCCTCCCTATGCTCCTCTGGGATGGTGCCACCGCTATCATCGGCGATGGAGTCAAGGAGATGTCCTTTGGCGTGAACAGTCGTCATGCTCCTGAGGTTGACTTCTCGTTGCTTGCTGACAACCGTGGTCGGAGGTTGAGGAGCCACATGGGATTTTCAAAAACTTCTAAAGATTTTCAAATGACAAGGATTTTCAATCCTGTCTAAGATTGAGAATTTACAAGTTTTTAAAATTTTTTAGATTGCACCGAACATATATGGGCTATTTTTATAATATAGGAGTATTTAGAGGATTTCAAATCACACTTATCCTATCATACCCCACTCCGAATTTGGACAATCAAACACGCAGTCTCAAAGCTCACATTAAGTGTCCTAAGTTGTACAAATAGCACTATGCGAAATCTTAGGAGCTTGTCAGTTCTCCTCAAGCTGATAGAATGAACAAGAATGTTGCAAAAAATAAGCATGTAAATAAAATCATAATCATATCAAGAAAATAAGCTGGATAATAAATTTACATGATTCGGGCAATGTAATCTATTCTATGAGAAAAACAATCACTGTTTATCAAATGATATAATGGAAGTTACAATCACACTTGAGTGACTCAGACACTTCAATATATTTTAGTCTCTAAGATAACTAACATATTATTTAATTCTCACAATTTCTCACAAAACAATCCTTTTATCTCATTAAAGAATTCATAAATCTCACCACAAATTTATGGTTTGGACACTCGTCTCTTGAATGCAATTCACGAAGAACTAGTCCTTTGAATTCACGCCCAATTATTGCGCACGCAAGGCACACCACTTTGCATCGACTACATAAAGACCAAAGCCATGGCTATACATGTATATTCCAACAAAACAAGTAAATCTTGTGGCCAGCTTCTCAATCGAACGAGGAGAGTGATTTTCTTGTATTGTCGGGAAACTTAGTCCAATTTGGACTTTTCTTAAGTTTAATTTCCAAATCCGAATGTCCATTGGATAAAGACTTGCCATTCTAAACAGAAAATTTTCTACGTGAATTCAGATTTTCGTTTATGGTACAAATCCATAAATTTAACAATACTTTTCTATTAGAATATAGAGAAGAGACCACCAAAAACCCTAAACTTTTTTTTGTGATATGAAAATCCTCAAATTTTGCAAAATGTGATACATTTATCCCACAAAGGGCATTTTCATCTTTTTTTCTTTTTTCTGTTTTTCTTTTTTTTTCTTCTCTTTTCCCGTCACTGGCCATGGCAAAGGGAAGCCGACATTCGGCAAGGCCTCCCCTTGCCGGCGTCGGGCGAGGGCAGGCCCTTGGGCTAGGTCGGGCGAGGGCACCCTCGCTCGAGTCCGGTGTGGGCGAGGGGTACTCTCGCCGATGCCGGGTGAGGTGCCCTCGCCCGACCTAACAGCTATGTAGCACGAACACTCTCCGGAAGCCTCCGTGTCGTGTCCGACACTCCGACACGTGTCCGACACGCTCCAACACGTCCCGACACGCTCCGACACGCAGTCAACGAGTGTCGAAAAATCCGACACATGGTCAACTCTCTCCGACACGCGAGTCTAGAATTTCGACACGCGACTCCGACACGCACGGGGTCAATTTTAAAAATTTCTAATACTTAAGAGGTTAAAATATAAATATACACAAAAGAAGTAATAAAAGAAGTAATAAAAATTGCTATTATAAATATACACGCATGGGGTCAATATTTTTTTTTTTTTTTTTTTTCAGTTTTGTCTTTTAGAATTGTTTTATTTTTTTTTAAAAGTCTTTTACTATGAAAGAAGTAATAAAAAATGCTATATATGATAAATAAATAAATTTAAAAATATCATTTCAGCATTTTTTTCAAACAAGGTTTTTTTCCTCTGAATTTTGTGTATTATTGTAACAAATTAAAATAATGAATGATATTATTTAATATTTTTTGTGTAAATTAATTCTAGGTTATTTTTATTATTATTTATTTATGTATTTATATATAAAAATGTATTTAATATATAACGTGTCGGAACGTGTCGAAATTCTCTATTTTTAAGAAATGACGTGTCGGCGTGTCGTGTCGTGTCGTGTCGCGTGTCGCGTGTCCGTGTTGGTGCTACCTAGCCTAACAGAGGGCCTTCCTCGCTCGGGTCGGCGAGGGCCGTCCTCGCCCAACGCAGGCAAGGGCAACCCTCGCCTAACTTAGCCGAGGGCCACCCTCGCTTGACACCAGTGAGGGTGGCCCTAGCCAGCCTAGGCGAGGTTGACTCTCGCCTGACGCTGGCGAGGGTAGCCCTCGTCGGACACTGACTTCCCTCCGCTGGCTCCGCCATGGCCCGTGGAGGGAAGAGAGAAGAAGAAGAAAAAAAGAAAAAAATTTAAAAAATAAAAAGACCAAAATGCCTTATAGTGTAGGGTAAATGTGTCATACGGATAGAAATTTAGGATTTTTTTGTGTCATGAAAAAAAGTTTGGGATAAATGTGTTATAATTGATAAAGTTCGAAATTTTTCATGTCACAAAAAAAGTTTAGGGTAAATTTGTCACTTTTGGCAAAATTTGGAGTTTTTGGTAATATTTTCCCTAGAATATATCTAGAATTTCAGGCCATAAGCAAAAATCCGAATTCACATAGAAGATTTCCCATTTGGAATGTTCGGCCTTTATCTAATGGACATTTGACTTGGAAAGGAAGTTCCAAATTTGACCAAGTTTTCTAAGAAAATAAAAAAAAATCACTTGATTAGATTTATAATTCGGTCAAAAGGTTTCCTGAAATTTTGTTGGACATATATAAATCAAATCATGCATTTTAGTCTTTCATGTTCCAGAATATGACTTACCTTTTTTTTTTTTTTTTGGATCTCCAGAATATGACTTACCTTGCGTGCGCAATTGTCGGGCGTTAGTTTAAAGTACGGCTTCTTCAGGAACTGCATCCAAGAGAAAAGTGTTTAGGCCAATAAATCTCATGGTAAGATTTATGAATTCCTCCACGAGATTTGAGAAATTGTTTTGAGAGAAATTGCAAGAGTCAAACATAGTGTTAGTTATCTAGTATAATTAAGAATCGATAACTAATAATGTTTAAGTGACTTGAGTGTGATTGTAATTTTCATTGAATTGCATATGTTGCCCTCCCGTAAAGTAGGTCATATCTATCGAATCACTTAAATTTGGTATCCAATTTATTTCCTTGTGCTTGTTTTCTGCAATAATCTCCTTCAATGTATCAGTTAGAAGTGGCCTGGCTGGTTCCTAGGATTTTGCATGACCCTGTCTGGACAATTGAGGTCACTTTCTGTGAGCTTCTAGGGCTTTGGATGTAAACTTTGAATTTTTTTAGTGAAACTCCTTCCAATTTATATGCAAAGTATAAGTGAGCAATTTATACAAATGTGGCAATTACTTGAATAGAGGATTAGGATACATCATTGCTGACTTTATGCTCTTCATCGACCCTAACTGTCGAGATTTCTGAAATGACCATCCAAAAACAGTAATGGTCTTACATGCTATACTCAATTTTAGAAGGACGAGATTGACTTGCCCTACAATTCTTTTGTCCCCTAGATTCTTCCTTGATAGATCTTGAATTGCATTCCTTATATAGGATTTGATAAAGAGATTATAGAATGGAATGTTGAATTAATGCAGCATCTAAAGGAGAAAAGAGAAATACAGGGCAAGAGAATCCCTTCCTCCTAGAGTGAATATACCATATATGACCATTAGTTGTCTTCCTGAACATTGCTAGCCTAATATGGCTCGGACACTTTTGATTCACATTCCATTTTCATGGATTGGGGCCGAAAAAAGAAAAATATTGAGAGAGCATTAGTTTTCATTTTAACGAAATAAATCTAGTCAATCATTCAAGCCAAATAAAATACTCTATGAGAGATTGAACTTGCAGTTTTTAAAGGTTGGATACCGCTCTAAAAAATATACGAATAATGATATTCAGGAATAATTTGAAAACGTAGAGTAAATATTTTGTACGTCGATAATATATACTATGAACTTTCAGTTAGTTACTTTTGTTTGTGTATGTTAATACACAGCGCAAAAAATCTTTTCATCTACACATTGAAATACAAAGTAGTCTCTCTTTCCCACAGTTAGTGTATTTACCGAGCCGGAAAATTTTCAACTCAAGAAGTAAAAGTCATCCGTCAAATCTCACTGCCTATGCATAAACCACTATAGATCAAAGCCACTTGTATAGGCCAAAAGTGCATAGTTAACCGGTTCATATGACTTGCAAGTGTTTCATGGTCTGCCACTAGTCCGAAGTTTGGTATCCTGGGTTATTAAATATATATATATATATATATATATATAGTTGTCTCTTTTCACATTGATTGCACATATATAAGCGTAGTGAGTGAATTTTTGCAGGATATTAAACCATGAATAAAGCCAAAGGAGATATTAAAAAGTGCGAGAGACAGAAGGAGCAATCGGTGCACTAATGTGAAGAATATAAAGAATTGCTCTATCATTTGGAACAGAAGACAGCCGAGAATCAAGCCGTAAAGCTAAGAATTCGATGCGGCTGAAGAAATCAATTCGATAGAGATTTGAGGAGAAACCGTAGTTGATTGGATAGCGGGTTGAGCCAGTTTTAAGAAAAAAAGTTAAGAATCATGCAATTTGACTAGGGATCTTCCAGTGCCTATAAAAAAAAGACACCTCAAAACACAAGCCGAGCTGGGAATCCGTAAGATAGAGAGAGAAGGCCGAGCAGGGAACACGTAAGATAGAGAGAGAAAGGAGATGGGCTTCAGTGAGGTTGCATCTGGCGGTCAAAATAAAATTCATGATATGATAAGACTTATCATATCTTACGTTTGGTGCCTACTCGAGATATGATAAGATTGGATATAAATGAGATATATGTTGGATGAAATTATTTTATAAGGAAGATGGGATAAAGGTAAGTAGGATCCATAATTGAAAAGTAGCGGTATAAAAATGGGATAAGGGTAGGTAGGATCCAATAATAGGAAAATTATCTTATAAGGGCGGCACGTCTTCGACAAGAACACAAATACAAAGAGGGCAGCCAGCGACGGCAAGCAACAAGACAAAAGAAACAGGGAAATCACCGACACCACAGGAGGGAAAAAAAGGAAGCCCCCAGTTGTGCAGAAATCTCCTGTTATCACCTCGGAAGAAGAGAAAGAGGGAACAAGTTCTCAACTTCATTGCATCCTTCGTCTCCTAAGCGTATCCACATCAAAGAGTAGAGAAAATAGTTGGGTCTAACCCCCAACTTCGCTGGGTTCTTCTATTCCTTGGTGTACCCATGACGTGGCTAACAATAATAGCCTTGTCCCTCACACAAAATTAAAGGAAAATTTAAGCAAGCCAAAGCTCAAGCTGAAAAGATAGATGTGTTAAGGCTCCAACTCTATTGTATCCTCCTATTGATTGGAGAACCCAGGATGTGATGGAAGGTCAGTGCCTTGTCTTTGACAATTTTAGCAAGGCGTTTCTTCAACACAGGTAAAAAGAGCTTGTGATCACGGAGAAGAATGTTATTCCTTTCCTTTCAAATAATGGTGCATAGTGCTCCAAAAGCGAATTGAGCAAGTGAGTGGTGGAATGAACTTTCGGATAAGTTCTTGATGGCCCAGTGGAGACTATCTAACCACGGACCATTACGCCAAGCAATGTTACATCTCGTAGCCCAAAAGATAGCAAGAGCACCAGTAATCCGACACCCAAATAATAGGTGGTCAACAGAATCAGGACGAGAAGTACAAAAGGCACAGTTAGCATTCGTGATCCTACCATAAGTATGTAATAATACCTGGGTGGGCAATCTATTTCTAGTGATCAGCCATAAATGAAACTAGAAGCGGGGAGCTAAAGAGCGGTTCCAAATAAAGGAAGCCCAAGGCTTGGAAGGCCCCCTTGGCTGAATGGAGTTCCAAGCAGAAGCAGCGGAGAAGACTCTAGACGGGTCACCTAACCACCAAAAGCAATCAGCGTCTTGGCACAGAAGCGGGAGTGGCTCGTTCCAAGAGGTAATCATGGTGAAGACAGAAGATGTTGTATCAGCGAAAGAGAAGAAATCCATCACCATAGTGCGTCGAGGCAAACCGGAACGATAGATGTATGGATTTGAGAAGATCAAGTTTAGCGGGCCTTTGGAGTGCCAATTATCAAACCAAAAGGAAATTGAACAGCCATTTCCCATCCCCCAGTTGAAGAGACGACGGAAGTCTTGCCAGAGGTCTAGTGTGACATCCCGATTTTACAATTCTGGTTTCAATTGAATAAGTCGGGCATTTCATTTTCGTGCCTATAGCTCTCTTCTCTAAGTTGGCCACTCATGAGATAACTAGTCTATCAGGTAAAGCCGTTAAGGAATCTAAACGCAATAGACTTGAGAATTCAGCCAAGAAACGACTGCTCAATCGTACTAATCTATAAGGGTCATTGCGGCACAAATCGATTAGAGACCGGAGATAGGTTGACTCGACAAAGGTGTGTGATTAAGTGTGAGTGATTCCACCTTATTGCACAACACTTGACCGATTTCTCTGTCGTTTTGGTATATTGTGTTCGTATTTGAAATATTGAGATTTTTACGACAATTGAGAGTCGCTAATGTGTCGAAGATGTACTTTGTGGCTTGAAAGCTACCCGGTAGATTAGGACGCACTAAAGTCACGCCAGATTGAAATTAACCGTGAATTTAAACCCGATTTCAGAAATTGGAAGTTCTGTTATGTCACAAATCATTTTAGGAACGTCGACTCATCCTCAGAAGATTTTTCTACAAACCGAGATTTTTAAAGGAAAAGCAAAGTAAGGCCGTTTTTATTCGGGATTGTCAGAGGGCCGTTTTTGATCGAATCTTTGGGATGCAAGTTGGATAATTTGATGGGGAAAAGTCATAAGAGGGATGAGGACAGCTTGGCTGATTTATTTGGGGTTCAATTGGGTTGGTTTGCTTGAGAATTGATTGGAATTGAGTGAGAATTGAATGGATTAAAGAGAGAAATGTCCAAAATTCGTAACTCTCCTTGGCACACAACTTAATGGATCATTTGGCAAGCTTCTTGAGGAAGCTAAGGAGAGGAAAAGGTTGAGGGTGAGGGCCATCGATGGTGGGGGCAAGCTAAGGGAGGGAGAGACAAGTGTTGAGCTCTAGAGAGCCCTTGAGGTCCCCCTTGCTCAGCCAGCCTTCTTCTCCCCCATTTGGTGGCTTTCTCCATGGTAGAGGAAGAGAGGAAGCTTGGAAAAACCAGAGGAAAATCATAGCATCAACCCCTTCACTGTTGCTGCCCATCGGACCCCATTTTCCCCCTATGTTTTTCCTCGTTCCAGTTTCTGCTCCAACCGACCTTTTGCCAAAGATCGGAGTCAAAAATTGTCTTCCCGATTGAATCAACAAATGAGCCATGTATCGTTGCGAAAAGGACATCTAGACCGTTCCAACAAGCCCAATCTCATCCCAAACGGAGCCTCTGTTCCTTCGATACGCCATTTTGAAGTTACCACTCGCCGGTCCGTCGGTCTACTGCCCGCCTGCACTGTTTTGCGTTTTCTTATTGTTTCGCCCCATTCCGACTCTTCCTTTGACCGTCCCATCCACCTATATGACCCCCAAGACCCTCGAGAGCTATTGGTTGCCAACCACCCACTCGCTGGAGCTTCGATCGGCCCGTTTCCTCGCCATTCAGTCGCTATTTTCTTCTCTGCAGTTCAGCCCATATCAAAAGTAGAAAACTAGCAAGCCGTGTCATCTTCGTGGCCCTTTTTCAAGCCCTTCTCGGCCTCCGTTGGTGTCGCCGCTTCGAGGTTTATCGACTGCCTTGGCGTCATTGTCGCTGTGGACTCATTGGATCGCAAAACCAGTGAGTTTACCCTCTAATCCTTGCTTAGTAAGTTAATTATGCATAAGAGGTGTTTAGATTAGTTTAAGTATATTTAGGTGATTAAATTATATTATTTAATTGTTAATTTGATTAGATGCTTGATTAGTTTAATGGTTGATTAATTAGGGCTAATTGTATGATTAAATTAGTGTAATCTAGTTTAATCCCTAATTAATTATTTTTAATTAATTAATTATTATAATATAATATAATTATTTAATTTTTGGAATTATATTTAATTATTTAATATTTTTGAAAATTATGCCAGGATGGCCGGTCGTTAGAATTTCGTACTGGTCGCAGTAGTGCGGTTAGTTTGTGCTTATTGTATGTTAAATTGAGAAATTGTGTAAATTGATGATTATGGTTAATAATTCCAAAAGTGTGGAATTGTATGAGATTGGGGAAGTTTTGGTATTTAACTTGAAAATACCCGATGTTGGCTTTTGGCACCGTAATTGGTTTGTATGACCGGTTTGAATTGATTTAACTGGTTGATTGATTTAATTGAAATATGGATTGGTTTATTATTGAATCATCAGCTTGGGCGAGCTATTATCTATATACAGCTTGGGCGAGCTATTATCCATCTACAGCTTGAGTGAGCTACCGTCTATATATTACAGTTTTGGAGAGCATATGTCGTATTAACAATTGGTTTGATAGACGGTATTGAAAGATGGATAGTATGGATTGGAATGAAAAGATAGATGGTTTGATTGAATTGAATCGTTGGATCAATTATTTGATTGAGAATTGAATTGTACTGACGTGCAGGAAAGGACTGAGGTGAGGTAAGTCCTCAATCCTCTTTGTGTGGCTAGAGTGCCTTGAGGCTTATTTTCTTCTTAATCAAGTCTTAGAGGGTAGGACTCGCTAAGACATTGTCTCTCCCTGTCGCGGGCTTAACATTTTCAGGTCCTGAGATGGCGGTCGTGGAAGACTCGAAGCCATGGACATTTGTGGAGGTGGAGACCGAAGAATCGACGAACGTGTCTGACTAGTTAGTCTTGAGACAGTTCCCTTTTTATTGAGCCGGTCTATTTTGTAGACAGTCCGGTGTTGTATATAAACCTATGTGTTTATAAGAAAGCTCGTTTAGTTGTGATTGATTGCCTGCTTTTCTATCCCAAGTTAAATGTTGAAAGAAGATTTGTTTCGCTTCCGTATGTGCAATAAAATGAATGGGTCGGCGACATATCCTGGGAAGTCGCATTTCTATCGACCGCAGTGGGATGTGCACGTGCTCGAGGTTCGGGACGTGACATCCTCGTTTAAGTGGTATCAGAGCGAGTCTGTAAATGGACTGATAAGGTGCGATTGTTTATGGGATAGTTAGTAGAAATGGCTTTTAAATTAATGCTTGTGCATGTGACTGATAGTTGTTTGGTAAATTCTTTGGTATGGATCACTCAAATTCTAATCTGGGATTTGAATCGGGAAATAGGTTTCTATAAAGATCCTATAGCTTGAGTGATCGGGAGCTGAGAACTCCTAGTAAGAGTGCTGTAGCCTCTGTGACTCGGGGTAGTATGCTGACCAGGGTCGGTACCCGAGATGGTCGTGGTGGAGCACTGGTTCAGACCAGTGCGAGTATAAGAGTACCGCTGCAGGTCGATACTAGTGTAACAGCACTGAGCGATCCTAGGTTTGATGGGATTGTTCTGGCGCTAGTGTTCTTTGGGAGCTTGTTGAGCCAGTAAGCTGAGAACCAAGCTGCCGCTATTGCCGCTGTTACTAATGTTGCCAGTGCTGTCACTATTGTTGTTGCTGCGCCTGTTGAGACCCAAGCTAGAGTTGTGATCTGGGAACAAGTTGTTGCATCCGAGTCGAGGTTCAGATTCAGTAGAGATGGAAATCAATTTGGGAAGGAGCCTATGATCGGAGAAAAAGTATCCCATTTCCATTCAATTGGAAATGTGGGATGGTTAAGTTAGCAATGGATCAGATTGGATTGTGTCGTGCTGACAGAAGTCGACATGGATTAGCCCCGTGTCCTGGTAAGACGGGTGCTTGTTTTGTGTGTGACCAACAGGGTTACCTGGCCAGAAACGGTGTTAGAAAGCCGATGGGACAAATTGAAAGGAGTGCGCCATAGAACGAATCGTGGGGTTTTTGGAACAGGCCTTCAGTACAAGAAAGAGCGCATGCTGTCACTTGACAATAGGCAGGGGACTCACTGATTGTATGCCAAGTTTGAGAAAAGAAGTGTGAGTCAGCCCAGTGTCCAAGTATAACGAAAGCATGCTTTGAATGTGGCTAGCACGGTCATCGAGATAGGAACCGTCTGCATAAGTCAAAGAGAACTCAAAAATTGCTACCACCGACAGGACGCCATTAGGATGGTGAAAGGAATAGGAATGGATTGACCATGCACTGAACAAAAAAAGAATGTTTTTGAGGTGTTTTTATCAAAGTAGCACAGCAGAATTTTGAGTGAAGGTTGTGAAATTTCCATTGTTGTAATAAAGTAAAATGAAGATGAATCTCTGACTATAGTTGTACCTGAAGGGTTTGCTTATATATGACTTGGAAGTCATTTATCAAAAGTTTGGCTTAAGGGGCTTTCTGCTGTTATGAATCGTGGCAGTGATATAATTCAGTTTGTTCAGTTAGTGTATGAAAGTTTTGAATTACTGAAAGTCAGAAAGGATCTTCGATCCCTGTTATTCGTCACTGAAGACGACCTGGATCTGGTTGTAAGTTGCCAAATTTGTATGGCAATTGTATTGGGTACATCAGTTGAGGAACCGAATATGGAGAACATAACCATGGTACAAAAGTTTTCTGAGGTGTTTCCTGAAGAACTGCCAGGTCTACTGTCAAAAGGGAAAAATAGAGTTCGTGATTGAATTAGCAACCGGAACAGAGCCAGTCTCTAAAACTCCTTACCGTATGGCGTTGTCAGAGCTGAAAAAACCGAAGGTGCAGATGCAGGAATTGTTGGGTAAGGGATTCTTATGTTCCAGTGCATCACCTTGGGGAGCGCCATCTTTGTTCGTGAAGAAGAAAGATGGTTCGTTGCATTTGTGCATCGATATTTCCAAGACCGACTTGAGGACAGGGTATCATCAGTTGAGGATTAGGAAGGAAGACATACAGAAGTTAGCATTTCGCACTTGATACGACAATTGTGAGTTCATTGTGTTATTGTTCGATTTGACGGACACTCCAACTGTTTGTATGGATCTGATGAACAGAAAGTTTATTGGGTAATTGGATTAGTTAGTGATCGTGTTCATTGACGTTATCTTGGTGTGTTCGAAAAGTACTGAGGAGCATGAGAGACATTAGAGGATAATACTTTAGATGTTGAGGACTCTTGAATTTTACAATAAGCTTAGCAAATGCGAGTTTTGGATAACTTGTGTTGTGTTCCTCGGTCACGTGATTTCAAGGGAAGGAATCTCCGTGGACCACGTTCAAGATTGAAGCAGTGAACAGCTGGCCAAGATTGACTACAGTGATAGAGATCAAAAGTTTTCCGGGTTTAGCAGGGTATTACTGAAGAGAGAAAAGAAGTTCGTGTGGACAGACAAGTGCGAGCGTAGTTTCCAAGAGTTTAAGTAGAAGCTAACTACCGCACCTGTGCAGACCAATCCATCTAGTCCTGGAGGTTATGAGATCTATAAGTGATGCATCATTTAGAGGACTGGGTTGCGTGCTAATGTAGCATGGTAGAGTTGTTGTATACGCGTCCCGTCAATTAAGACCTCATGAGTTAAATTACTCGACGCATGACTTAGAACTCGCAGTAATTATTTTAGCTCTGAAGATTTAGAGATATTATTGGTGTGAAGAAAGACTCTAGATCTTCGCTGACCGTTAAAGTCTCAAAGTATTTATTTTCTCAAAGGAAGTTGAATATGAGACTGTGTCACTGGATAGAACTCCTTAGGGATTATGACTGTGGTATCTGGTTTCACCCTAGAAGGATGAAAGAAGTCACTAATACGTTGAGTCAAGAGTCTTCATTTGTGCATATGCGGGTTAAAGTATGGACTTTACTTGAGAAAGTTCGAGATTTGGTGTTCAAATTTGAGGTAGGCCGCCTTTTTCAATCTTATGGCCACCCTCAGAATTGAATCGGATATTCAAGTTAGAATCAGACACTTCGGTGGACAGACTCAAAGATTCAAAAGATTCTGCAATAGGATACCGAGAATAGGAGAATTGATTTTCAGATTTCTGAGGACGATTGTGTGTACCTGAAGATACAGAGATTAAAGAAGAGATCTTATCGGAAGCTCGTCGTAGCGGCTTCGGCGTTGTCCCGAGACAAAGATGCGAAGATGGGTCAGAATTTGCAGCAACAGGATTGGTAGACCGGTATGAAGATAGATATCACTGACAAGTGGCAAGTTTCAGATGTGCTATCAAGTGAAAGCAAGGTATTGCAAGTCGAGAGGACCTTTGTAATCTCTCGAGAGCCCCGTGAGGAAGTGGAATCATGTCATAATGGAAGTTGTGACAAGTCTTCTAAGGGGTCAGTGTGGTAAAAATTTCATTTTGGGTAGTGATCGATTGACAGACGGATGAAATCAGCCCACCTTGTGACTGTGCAAAAAGGATCTTGATCTGATTAGACATGCAAAGGTGTTTGTGCAGTAGATGGTTCATCTGCTCAGAGTGTCAGTGTCAGAGTTATATAAGATCTTAATCAGAGGTTCCCAGTCTTAGCAGATCAGTCAGATGGTTCATTTTTAATTAGTACAGAGCAGAGTGTACAGAGCTTTAGTTGTTGAGTTGAGGGCAGAGAATGAAAGGTTGCAGCCTAGAGTCAGTTCAGCAGTTAGTGGAAACAGTTGCAAATATTAGTGACAGATTAAAGATCGCTTAGAGCCGTCAGAAAATTTACACAGTTAAGCGTCGAAAACCTTTGAATTTTCGGGTTGAGGATCTTGTTCTTCCTTGGATGTCGCCTAGGATAGGGACATCTCGAATTGTTAAGAAAGGAGAACTGGAACTGTTTAAACGGTGGTATATTTCAAGTTTGGGATCAAGTAGGAAATTTGGCCATAAATGGAAAAAGAAAGCAGTTTGGAGCACCGTCGGCGCCTCTAGCTGAGTAATACTCGGGATGAAGCCGCAGGTTCGAAATCGGGGGTTCGAATCCCCGAAGTGGTAGTTAGCCGCTTAGTAGAAAGAAAAAGAAAAAGAAAAAGAAGAAAAAAAAATTTTTTGCAGTTTTCATTTTTGTAAAATTGGACAAGTGCTTAGCCTTTTGGAATCGAGAATTGGTCTGGACAAATTGGAAGTGATTCATCGGCACCGAGAGTGTTGAAGAGTAGTACGAAGCAGAATGAAGGAGCAGAATTGATGAGACGACAATACCCCACCATTTTGAAGAAGAATTTAATTGGTTTAAATTTCGAGGACGAAAATTTTATAAGAGAGGAAGAGTTGTGACATCCCAATTTTACAATTCTGATTTCAATTGAATAAGTCGGGCATTTCATCTTCGCGCCTATAGCTCTCTTCTCTGAGTTGGCCACTTATAAGATAACTAGTCTATCAAATGAAGCCGTTAAGGAATCTAAATGCAAAAGACTTGAGAATTCGACCAAGAAATGACTGCTCGACCGTACTAATCTGCAAGAGTCATTGCGGCACAGATCGATTAGAGACCAGAGATAGGTCGACTCGATAAAGGTATGTGATTAAGTGTGGGTAATTCCACCTGATTGCACAAATCTTGTCGATCGACACTAGATCGATTTCTCTGTCGTTTTGGTATCCCGTGTCCGTATTTGAAATCTTGAGATTTTCACGACAATCGAGAGTCGCCAATGTGTCGAAGATGTACTTTGTGACTTGAAAATAATCAACCACAAGTCAGTTGCACGAAAAGTTCATAAAAGCTACCCGGTAGATTAGGACGCGCTAAAATCCCGCCAGATTGAAATTAACCGTGAATTTAAACCCGATTTCAGAAATTGGAAGTTCTGTTATGTCACAAATCATTTTAGGAATGTCGACTCATCTTCAGAAGATTTTTCTACAAACCGAGATTTTTGACGAAAAAGCAAAGTAAGGCCGTTTTTATTCGGGATTGTCAGAGAGCCGTTTTTGATCGAATTTTTGGGATGCAAGTTGGATCATTTGATGGGGAAAAGTCATAAGAGGGATGAGGATAGCTTGGCTGATTTATTTGGGGTTCAATTGGGTTGGTTTGCTTGAAAATTGATTGGAATTGAGTGAGAATTGAATGGATTAAAGAGAGAAATGTCCAAAATTCGTAACTTTCCTTGGCACACAACTTAATGGACCATTTGGCAAGCTTCTTGAAGAAGCTAAGGAGAGGAAAAGGCTAAGAGTGAGGGCCATGGATGGTGGGGGCAAGCCAAGGGAGGGAGAGACAAGTGTTGAGCTCTAGAGAGCCCTTGAGGTCCCCCTTGCTCAGCCAGCCTTCTTCTCCCCCATTTGGTGGCTTTCTCCATGGTAGAGGAAGAGAGGAAGCTTGGAAAAATCAGAGGAAAATCGTAGCATCAACCCCTTCACCGTTGTTGCCCATCGGACCCCATTTTCCCCCTTTGTTTTTCCTCTTTCCAGTTTCTGCTCCAATCAACCTTTTGCCAAAGATCGGAGTCAAAAGTTGTCTTCCCGGTTGAATCAGCAAACGAGCCACATATTGTTGCGAAAAGGACATCTAGACTGTTCCAACAAGCCCAATCCCGTCCCAAACAGAGCGTCTGTTCCTTCGGTACGCCATTTTGAAGTTAACGCTCGCCAGTCCGTCGGTCTGCTGCCCGCCTGCACTGTTTTGCGTTTTCTTGTTGTTTCGCCCCATTCTGACTCTTCCTTTGGCTGTCTCATCCACCTATAAGATCCCCAAGACTCCCGGGAGCCGTTGGTTGCCAACCACCCACTTGCTGGAGCTCCGATCGGCCCGTTTCCTTGCCGTTCAGCCACTGTTTTCTTCTCTGCGGTTCAGCCCAGCTCATAAGTAGAAAACTAGCAAGCCGTGTGATCTTTGCGGCTCGTTTTCAAGCCCTTCTCGGCCTCCGTTGGTGTCGCCGCTTTGAGGTTTATCGATCGCCTTGGCGTCGTTGTCGCTGTGGACTTACTGAATCGCAAAACCGGTGAGTTTACCCTCTAATCCTTGCTTGGTAAGTTAATTATGCATAAGGGGTGCTTAGATTAGTTTAAGTATATTTAGGTGATTAAATTAGATTATTTAATTGTTAATTTGATTAGATGCTTGATTAGTTTAATGGTTGATTAATTAGGGCTAATTGTATGATTAAATAAGTGTAATCTAGTTTAAGCCCTAATTAATTATTATTATTAATTAATTATTATAATATAATATAATTATTTAATTTTCGGAATTATATTTAATTATTTAATAATTTCGAAAATTATGCTTGGGATGACCGGTCGTTAGAATTTCGCACCGATCATAGTAGTGCGGTTAGTTTATGCTTATTGTATGTTAAATTGAGAAATTGTGTAAATTGATGATTATGGTTAATAATTCCAAAAGTGAGGAATTGTATGAGATTGGAGAAGTTTTGGTATTTAACTTGAAAATACCCGGTGTTGGCTTTTGGCACCATAATTGGTTTGTATGACCGGTTTGAATTGATTGGATTGGTTGATTGATTTAATTGAAATATGGATTGGTTTATTATTTAATCATCAGCTTGGGCGAGCTATCATCTATATACAGCTTGGGCAAGCTATTATCTATCTACAGCTTGAGTGAGCTACCGTCTATATATTACAATTTTGGAGAGCATATGTCGTATTAACGATTGGTTTGATAAACGGTATTAAAAGATGGATAGTATGGATTGGAATGGAAAGATAGATGGTTGATTGAATTGAATCGTTGGATCAATTGTTTGATTGAGAATTGAATTGTACTGATGTGCAGGAAGGGACTGAGGCGAGGTAAGTCCTCAATCCTCTTTGTGTGGCTAGAGCGCCTTGAGGCTTATTTTCTTCCTAATCGAGTCTTAGAGAGTAGAACTCGCAGAGACATTATCTCACCCCGTCGTGGACTCAATATTTTCAGGTTCTTAGATGGCAGTCGTGAAGGACTCGAAGCCATGGACATTTGTGGAGGTGGAGACCGAAGAATCGGCGAACGTGTCTGACTAGTTGGTCTTAAGACAGTTCTCTTTTTGTTGAGCCAGTCTATTTTGTAGACAATCCAGTGTTGTATATAAACTTATGTGTTTATAAGAAAGCTTGTTTGGCTGTGATTGATTGCCTGCTTTTCTATCCCAAGTTAAATGTTGAAAGGAGATTTGTTTCGCTTCCGCCTGCGCAATAAATGAATGGGTCGGCGACATATTCTAGGAAGTCGCATTTCTATCGATCACAGTGGGATGTGCGTGTGCTCGAGATTCGGGGCGTGACATCTAAGAGCTTCTTTCACGCCCAAGAGCAATAGGTTGGTTTACGAACCACCCAAAAATTCTGTTTCTTCAGAAATGTAGAGTGTATCCACTTGCACCACAAGAACTCCTCGTCCGTGAATAAATATCATTCCCACAATCTTCTAATACCTAGGCCCCTTTCATCCTTTGGAAGGCACACATCGTTCCAGGCCTCTTTAGCCCCTCCAACTCTGAGTTCCAGCCTTTTGCATAGGAATTGTCTAAGCACTTGTTCAATAGTATCGAGAATCAACCTAGGTAGGATAAAGACATTTGCCGAATAAGCCTGGATCGAGTGAATGATTATCCTGATCAATTGCAGGCATCCTGCAAAGGAGAGAAAACGCTGCGTCCAAGATTGCGCTCTCGATGTGATCGCATTCACCAAAGCGGTATAGCTGGCCTTCCAAAGTCTGGAAGCAATGATAGTACTCCCAAATACCGAACCGGTAAGGAGCCTTCCTGAAAGCCAAGGAAGTACTTGATGTGGTTACGTGAATGAAGGGGAAAACCAGAGAAGAAGATCTCGCTCTTTTCCAAATTCGGTATAAGACCAATCTAGAGAGAAAACCGAGTAATGCCATCCTTAAGAAGGGCTATGGATGGCATATTAGCCTCATCAAAGATAAGCACGTCATCGGCAAAAAATAGATGAGACAGCCGAGTTGTTTTGCATCTCCAAAAAAAACTTAAAATCAAGCTGGCTAGTTTGTAAATTGAGGATACATGTGAACACCTTCATCACCAATGTGAATAGATAAAGAGATAAGGATTGAGATGGAAGCCTGAGAAGGGCTCCTGAGTCAATAAAATATTGTCACTGATGCGCTATCCTTTAACAAAAGCATTTTGTGGAGGGCTGACAATTGTCGATAGGACAGAAGCCAACCAATTAGCGAGGATCTTAGTAATGCATTTATAGACAGTATTGCAGCATGCAATGGGCTTATAGTAATTTACGGAAGTCTCATTCGACCGTTTTAGTACAAGGACTAAAATAGTATTATTGATCTCTCGTAAGATTTTCCCTGAACTAAAGAAATCCTTGACCTCCAAAATAATAGAAGGGCCAACTATATCCCTGTTGACACCTGAAATTTGGCCGATTTTTTTTAATATCCAAAATAAATAATAAAAAGAGAGAAAAGAGAAAAAAATGGAAAATAAAATAAAAAATGGAAAATGAAAAAAAAAAAAAGGAAAATAAAAAGTCGAAAAACTGGATCGACGGAAAAAAACGAAAAATAAAAATAAATAAAAAATAGAAAATATAAAAGCAAAAGGACGCGCTAGGGTTTTGGGGGCTCTTGGGGGACACTTTCTCTCGATCCGACTCTCTCTCTCCTCTCTCTCTCTCGCTCTCTCTCTCCTCTCGACACTCTCTCCCTCCGTCGTTCCCCGTCCCCTCCGAAGAAACCCTAGATCAAGATCTTCGATCGGGGATAAATTTTTCTGGTTCAATCTCGGGAATGAATCTCCCGAGAGCACATCTCCATTTCCCTCTCGCTTTTAGCCTGGATTGAAAACTCCAGAGAATCCCTAGATCGAAAAGGGGAGGAACTCTCTCCGCCGACTCGGCCGGATCTCTCTCGCTCCGCTCGATTTCTCTCTCTAGATTTCCATTGATCCGCGCCAGATTAGCAAGGACGCTGTGATTGCCGAGGACAATTTGGCCGCGAAGATCGAGCTTCAAAAGACTTGGATCAGATCAGGGCTTCAGTCGTGGTCATGGCAATGATGATAACATCCGCGATCGAGTTCGAGGTGTGGAGTTTCGGATTTGGCGTTGATCGGCGACGACGACGACGCTAGAGGTTCGATTTCACCGATCTGAGTCCTAATCACCGATCCGACGCCACCGCTCCTGTTCGCGGATCTAGCTTGATCCGAGGCTAATCGACGCCGATCGACAATGGTGGAGAGGCGGGATCGAGATCCCCGCCCGGAATCCTAGGAGGCCGATCCGATCTACAAAGATCGGTGAGTTCCTCCATCCATCTTCCTCGATCTATTAGGGTTTCGGCCCCTTAGATTTCCTTCTCTTTCGTTCGCTCTCTTACTCGAGCATTTTTCTCTCGTTTGGTTTATCTCGGCCAAAATCACGCGATTGCTCCCGACGAGGATCGGTCTGAGGCACTCATTGTGAATCGCGCTTACTGAGGCTCACGGTTCCAGTGATTGCTTTGAAGCAAGCTATATTGCGTCGGTTTTGTTTGTTGCTGTCATTCTAAGTATGATCATTCCTAAGTTTCAACATTAAATTTCAATATTAGAGTGATATTACTCTTTTGAGCATCGTACATGGCAAAAGAGATTTCAAATTAGATGTTTAATTTCCTTGGTCCAAACCCCATTGGCCGAAATGTTTAGCCTCTGTTTGATGAAATTCTGAACTAAATATATGTTTGTTATAATTTTGTCTCGACAAAGGTAAATCTCCACTCAATTTGTGCACTATTGCTTTCGTAGCTCAAGTCTCGGCTCACAAATGTATGGAGTTTGTCGGTTTTGAAGTGAGATTGATTGTCTCATGGCTGTTAGTTGTATACTTGTTCGCATTAATACCATCGATCTCAACTCGCATTTTCCCATATTGTTTAAATAGGACTCTTAGAAGAAAAGCTTTGTTGCAGTCAGGATTTACATAAACTCTATATGAGAAGATTAACTTTACAATTTTAAAACTAATTTTGTGATGTTTTGACTTCAAGTGCAAGACATTGATTCTTTGCCCCCTTTGCATGAAAAGAAAAGAGAGCACACCGCAATTTCTTTTTCCCTGTGCCGATTAAACCAATCTCACAGTGATTTCATGGAATTTAGGATGGGAGTTCTTCATTGTAGAAAAACACTTTGTGCGAGTTCGAGTTAACTGTTCCATTTGTTAACCTGTTTTCTAGGACTGACTTTTTATCTTTGTCAATGGATCGATGCAAATGGATCGGATTATTATATTGTGTATATGCTCCCCAATTCCAATACTTGTACATGCTGAAATGGCTTGATATACTTGCTTGATGCTCTAATGTAGGCATATGGCGTCCCAAGTCTGCTTTGCTATGAAGCAATTTTTGCTATTCTTACTATGCTGTCTTTTGTTGTTTTTACTTTGTAATGATCGCTGTTCCATTCTTGTGCTGTTGTTCTTGTTGTTTCTGTTTCGCAATGTTGTTGTTTCATCGTTTCTCCCTTGCTGTTTTATTGTCATGTTGTTCTTATATGAATGTTTTGCTGTCTTCTTGTCATCATGTTTCGGTTTTGCTGTTTTGATGACATTATTGGCTCAATGATTGTTGTCTTTGCTGTTTCTGTTCGGTTGTTCTACTGTTTGCAATTCCTACATTGTTGTCCTTGCTGGCATTGCTGTACTTTTGCTGTCTCATCATTTCAGCTTTATCATGTTGTTGTTTTTGCTATTAGTGTTTCATTGTTTTGCCGTTTTGATGTTAATATGTTGATTGTTCTTATGATTTTTGCTCTATGGTGTGCTGTCCTACCGTTTCTGCTTCGCCATGTTACTGGTTTTTGCTGTTCATGATTGCTTTGATGTCCATTTAGTCCCAAACTGGTCTTAGTTCGGGCTATGCTTGCATGCAATTTTAATACAATGATTTAGTCATGCTTGATGAATGTTGTTGTCCTGCTGTTGTACTGATTTTACTGATTCTTGTGTTTGCTATTCCATTGATTCTGTTTTGATATGGCTGTGGTCTAATTTTGCTATTTTTTTTTAGGTAAATTTTGGTAGTCAATTGATGTACTTTTGTTTTTACCTTTATGCATTTAATTTCAATTCCTTAGTCTAGGCTTAGACTAGGACTTTGAAGATGGGGAAACCATAAAGATGGAGGAAAGGTTGATGTCCGTTCTTGACGTTATTTAATTTTCCCGATATATGTTTCGGGATTATTCGTGTTGTATAAAACCCGACGAGTTGTGGGTATTTTCTTTTTCTTTTACTTTTCCTTTACTATGTTCTCCTTTATATTTTAGGATTGCATGCTTAGGCTTATTATTTTCTCTGAATTGCTTGTTTACTTGTCTTTTAATTGTATGATTGTTGATTGTTTTCTTTTCTTTTTAGAAATAGAATAAAATGAAAATAATCTTTCACGCATGATCATTTAGTATAAAAATTGACGATCCTGAAAAATGTAAAAAAATGCATGGACACGATAAAAAAAAAAAACACAACATACCATTAGGTACCGAAAGGGCGTTAATAGAAATATTAACGTAATCCAGTCCCCGAGCTTAGATCTCTGGTTGCGTAGGAATCGAAGGAATCTCCCAACCTTCGATTAGGTTTCTAGCCGACCTCCAAAATAAGCTAGTGGCGGCTCTGTGTTGCTTAGGTTGTTAGATAATTCAATTGTATAAATTTTTTGCCGTGCTTAACGTTAGCTTGGGAGAGCTCGGGATTGCATGTTAAAAGTTAGGCGCGACAATCCCAACTGTGCTTGAAAAATTCAACATTGAATCCATTAGGTCTAGGGGCCTTTCCAACTGCTAGGGAGAACATTGTGTCATGAATTTCAACATTCGTAACATGTTTTTGTCATGTTAGTTCCACGTAAGAGCAAAAAGTACTTTAAAAAAAAAAAAAAAAAAAAACCACATAAGTATTCTCCGTTAGCGAAGTGAGATTGAAATAACAAAATGACTTAATTGTACTTTTTGAAAATTTTATGACACTATGACAAATTTTAAGGCTTCCAAAGTACTTATCCTTAGATGAAATAGAAGCAATACATATATGTTTGTACAAATCTATATTGTTTCATTTATGTAAAATTTATATAATTTGAGTTAACGTAAATTACTCATTCAATTGTATCCTATTTTATATGAATGTTCCTCTTTTGAACAAAATAGATATGGAGTGCGTAGTGAATATTATACATTAATGTAAAATAAAAGGACGTGCTAGGTTAGAAAATTTGTAATGGTTTTTGTTATATGGCCTGGGGAAGCTTTATATGTAATCACCTTACCCAAAAAAAAAAAAAAAAAGCTTTATATGTAATCAAGAACATTATTGTAATATTGGGATAATATAACAAGAATCTTTGAGAAATAATTAATAGAGAGATTTACAAAAAAAAATAAAAAATGTTAGAATTTTCAATAGTTGCTAATTTGCAGCATTAATGCTCATTAAAACTATTTTTTAAACAAAATTCACGGCATCCAATAGATAAGCACAAATCTTAATTGGAAGCAAAATGCGAAGCCCTATGTGTGATTCTTAAAAATAACCTTTAAGGAATAAAAGTACTATTTGCAAGTGAATGTTCAATCTCTTGCAAAATGAAGCCTTGTGGCTCAATCTATAGATAACATTTAAGGAATAGTTTATTAAATTATTATTATTTAAATAGTTGATTCCGTTTTTGGGAAAAGAAGGGGTGAGTGAAAAAAAATCATTGATGCTGGAAAAATACTTTTCCTTTTACCTTTTGATGTTGTGTTGGTGGTGAAATTTCCATGTAAAATAAGATATATATATATATATATATATATATATATATATATATATATGGAAAAGGGTTACAACCGAATAAAAAGATTAAACGTCATAATTGTATCATCCCAATTTTATCAAATAATAAAACATGAAACCACCCTGTAAAAGGCAATAAAAACAATCTAACGTCCAAATGTATATTGATTTCAAAATTAGCAAATCAATTAGTATGATGATTTCCTTCTCAAGAAGTGATGTTGTGTTTAAGTTTCCATATAATTAAACCATCATACATATAAGGTTTAAACATAACAGTAGTAGTCAATATATAAAATGAGAATAACCATCTTTACTACGAAAATAAAGGCCACTTTAATGTTTAGACACAATTTCAAGACAATTTCAACACAATATGAAGGGTAAATCCTAATCTTGTATCCCTAACTTTTTACTTACTTTAAAGATGTTAGTCGTCATACTTTTTAGTATTATTACAAATTACTCTAATTGACCTAATTTATGAAATGTAGTTCGATTGTATTAATCCTCTAATTCATTGATTTTTTTCTCCCTTGAATATATAAATGTCATATTTAGATAGGCTTTACTATAATTACATCCACAACATATTGAGAAATAAGTAGAGACAAAGCCTTAGAAAAACTAAATTTGCCAGCTACATGACAATTTTTCGACAGAAAAAACAAAACTACATGACAATTTCGGTTAACATTTTCCGTCAAAAAATGTAAATTTATTCTTTTTCTTCCTCGAACACGTGGATGATTGAGGGCCATGCATTAGCTTCCACGTGGCAGAGAATGAGAGGTGGGAATCTCTTCCTTCTGCTTTGGGCGGCACTATCTACCACAAAATTTGGTAATCGCGAGGGGCATTATCATCTTGATATCTATTTCCAAGGCCAGGGAATTTTCAACTCTTCAAACAATTTCATTTTGTTTTAGAATCCTATCACATATGGCCAATTTACAAATTCTCACGATTTGAATGTCAACACTGAATATTTCTTACTTACAATCCTTTCCCCCCCCCTCCTCATAACACTTCCCTTCAATTTCTTCTACTTAATTTACATTATGCTACTTTTTTATCCATTCTTTAAGCTCCCCATATCAATTTCTTTAAATTGATTCTCAATCGCAAAGTTTTTTAATTTTCCTATATTTCCCTGTTTAAAACATTTTTACGTAGAAAAATAAAAAATCTCAAGTTGAATATATAACATTATTCATCTATGTTGAGTTTTCAAATTAAAAAAAGAAAGCTGACGAAATATTTATAGTAATTTTCTAACAAATTATATTCAAAGTTTATTTGATATAAAATTTACTGGTGGCATAAATGAACTCTTCACGTATATAAATGCACTTTTAAAAATTAAAAAATTAATCGAATTGTGTAATTTTTTTCATGATTCCTCCCTATTTTCATTGAAAGGTACCATGGATAAAAAAAAAATGAAGTTTTTTTTTTTTTTCGATCTTTACTTTATACCTACTCTACACTCACTCTCAAACTTTTGCCTTACCTCTTACAGGGCGTGGGAGTCGAAACCCATTTCTGAAACTTGCGTGTCTCCACCTCATCCCTCCCTGAAAATGTGGGGTTTTGAACCCCTCACCTCCCCCTTCTATGTTGGAAGGGTGGCGAATCCCAATGGTAAAAAAAAAAAAAAAAAATGAAGTTACAAATATGAAATAAATTGAAAAAAATCTCCAGCCTCTATTTCCTATTGAATAAAAAAAAAAAAAAAGAGGGAGGTGAAAAAAAAAACATAATTGTCCTCTCAACTAGTTAAAATCACACCACTCATTTTTCCCCTCTTGCCTTTGTCAAAAAAAAAAAAAAATTCCCCTCTTGCCAAAAAATAGCTAATAAAATGAAAGAAGAAAAAATTAGGGAAAGGAGGAAAATAAAAATCAGACCAAAAAAAAAAAAAAAGGGAAAATGGTTCCCCTGTGCAAACCATATCCCCCCACAGAAAAATTCTGCTCCGTGGGGTTGAAGAAGAAGCAGCTCTGCTCTGCTTCGTGCTCTGCTTCTTCGCTCGCGGTGTCGAGTGAGCCTTTCTCCATAGCCGTCGAGAAATTCCATCTCTCTCTCTCTCTCTCGCCGGCGATGGACCTATCCACGAAGCTCCACCGGCTTGAGCTCCGCTCCTCCTTCGTCCGGGGTTCGACCTTTCTTGATGCCCCGAAACCCGCTTTCCGCATCAGGCCAATCCCGTCGCCCGTGAGCTCCCAATTCGTCAAACCCAACACGGGTTCGACCAAACCCAGGATTCATTGCAAGGCCGCCGGGAGGTTGGCCGCCGTCGCGGTGGAGACGTCCGTCGCAGAGTCCGACGTGAGGGAGGACATTGAGTCTCTGTTTTCGAGCAATCCGGAGGACGACTCCGGGCGAAAGAACGGGAAGAAACAGTCGGCGACGGGGGCTTCGAGCGTTTCGTCCGGCGTCAAGCTCGAGAACGTGAGCAAGAGCTATAAGGGCGTGACGGTGTTGAAGGACGTGAGCTGGGAGGTGAAGAAGGGGGAGAAGGTTGGGTTAGTTGGGGTGAATGGGGCGGGCAAGACGACCCAGTTGAGGATTATATCGGGCCAAGAGGAGCCCGATTCGGGGAACGTGATCAAGGCGAAGCCGAACATGAAAATCGCCTTCTTGAATCAAGAATTCGAGGTTTCGCTCGGCAAGACTGTGAAGGAGGAGTTCATGAGTGCTTTCAAGGAGCAAATGGAGGTCGCAGAGAGGCTGGAGAAGGTTCAGAAGGGGATTGAAGGTTCTGTGGATGATTTGGAGTTGATGGGCAGGCTTCTGGATGAGTTTGACTTGTTGCAGAGGAGGGCTCAGGATGTGGATTTGGATATAGTGGATGCTAAGATTAGTAAAATGATGCCTGAGCTTGGGTTTGTTCCCGAGGATTCGGATAGACTTGTGGCTTCTTTCAGTAGCGGGTGGCAGATGAGGATGTCTCTGGGGAAGATTCTGCTTCAGGTACAGAAGAAATGCTTGGCTTAGATGGGGAGTTCAATCTTTTTATTGTTATGGGTCGATTGATTTGTAGATTAGTATGTCATCATGTTTACCTTCTATCGCTTGTCTCATTTATGGATTGCAGGCTCATGTTCATCCAATCTGAGAAATTTGGTTTATTTAGCTTGGTTATAATGTAATAGTCTCTGCATTTAGTGAAGCGAATTGAAATTGTCTCTATGCTGAGTGCAGGGAAATAGAACTTGGGAGCTCCAGAATTGCACTGGGTTGTGCTTATCACAACTAGATTGTCGAAAATTCTACTTTGTCATAGGGATGAATTAGCAGATATGGGATTGATGCTGTCCACTGAGAAGTCTATTGGCCAGTTTTCACAACTTGGTGTTAATTGATATTCTCTGTTTTTCACACGTATTCTTTGGTTGTAGATCCCATTTGAACATATTATCTACTAGAAACTCCTCTTTATGTCAGGTTAAGGGGTGCATATAGTCATGTGAATTATCCTTCCTCCACTATGCTGCTTTCTCTCTCATTGAATGTTGCGTTTGCCTGCTTGTTTTATGCAGGAACCAGACTTATTGCTTCTGGATGAGCCTACAAACCACCTAGATGTCGACACGATTGAATGGCTTGAAGGTTATTTAAACAAGCAAGATGTGCCAATGGTCATCATATCTCATGATCGGGCTTTCCTTGATCAACTGTGTACTAAAATTGTGGAAACTGATATGGGTGTCTCCAGAACATTTGAGGGAAACTATTCTCAGTATGTCATATCAAAAGAGACATGGATTGAAGCTCAATATGCCGCATGGCAGAAGCAGCAGAAGGAAATTGAGCATACAAAAGACCTAATAAGTAGGTTGGGTGCAGGAGCAAATTCTGGTCGTGCTTCTTCTGCCGAGAAGGTAAGTGGGAATTTGCTTACTTTAAGTATAAAATAGATCTTTGAGATAAATTTCTCTTACTACCCTTAGATTGTCATTTGTGTTTCCACTTCATTTTACAAATAATATGGTGAGAACACATGCTAGAAGATATAGCGATTCTTGGTATTTCTAGGCTTTGACATATCTGGGTGGAGTTGCTTATTTGTATCCATGTCATGACAGAAACTGGATAGACTTCAGGAAGAAGAGCTGGTAGAGAAGCCATTCCAGCGTAAACAGATGAAGATTAGATTTCCTGAGCGGGGAAGAAGTGGTCGATCAGTGATCACAATTAAAAATCTTGACTTTGGCTATGGAGACAATGTGGGCTATCTTATGTACTTTGAGTTTGTTCTCTCCCTGATGGTGTTAGGGCATTGTTGTGATAGTAAAATCTCTTCTGTTGCAGGTGTTATTTGATAGGGCAAATCTTACAATTGAACGTGGAGAGAAAATTGCAATCATTGGTCCAAATGGATGTGGAAAGAGTACTTTGCTGAAACTTATAATGGGTTTGGAGAAGCCCAAAGGAGGTGAAGTCTTGCTCGGGGACCATAATGTGCTCCCAAATTACTTTGAGCAAAATCAGGTGGGTAAATGCTGCTGTAAGCACTGTCTTTACATTTGTTGGCCCTTCTCGTTCATTATAGCTATTCACTAACTTTAACTCTTCTACAAACACAGTCTCCATTTGTCTCTGAAGATTTTTGCTCTTTTCTTTTAGGCTGAGGCACTTGATTTGGAAAAGTCAGTACTTGAAACTGTTGTTGAAGCAGCAGAGGACTGGAGAATTGATGACATAAAGGGACTTCTTGGACGCTGTAATTTTAAAGCTGATATGCTTGATCGGAATGTGTCGGCTTTGAGTGGTGGTGAGAAGGTGCGTCAAACTAAAACCGTGGTCTCCCTCTCCCAAATCACTGGTAATATACACAAATGGGAAAAATGGCAAAACCTGTGCAACCTCTACTGAGGGATTTTATGTTTACATGGAGTTCAGCACCTACTCGTTTTGACTTGTGCTGAAGTTTACATTATAATGGATTATGGTGAAAACTCCCAGCCAAGATGGCAGCACTGAAGGTTATGACATTCAATTAGATAGCTGTCGGGGTTAGATTGAGGATTGTACAGATAAATGAAATCATCTTTGCATGACAATTGTCTTCTTTGATTGATGTAAGAAACTTGGGGGGTATTTAGTGAGATGTCGCTGTGAAGCAGAATAGGTTGGATTTATCAAGCGTGAGTCAATTATGTCCTTACATGTTTGCTGCAGGGTCTCACTACTTGTTAGTATGAATGTACTTCTCATCTTGATCAAGCTTTCTCTTGGTCGAGTCAGCATTTGCAGTTTGCACATGTCTGTTATTAATCTAGAACTGTGATTCCATTGAAGTCATGGATCTTACTTTGTCCAATCTTGCATTCAGGCCCGTCTAGCATTTTGCAAGTTCATGGTAAAACCATCGACTTTGCTAGTCTTGGATGAACCTACTAACCACTTGGATATACCTTCAAAAGAAATGCTAGAGGTTTGTCTATCTCCAGGCTCTTGGTTCTTATGTGATTCAGCCTTCTTGCCTGTTATAGCAATTCCTGTTCCTTTCCTTTTTCAGGAGGCAATAAGGGAGTACCAAGGCACTGTAATTACGGTTTCACATGACAGATACTTTATTAAACAAATAGTTAATAGAGTAGTAGAAGTCAAAGACTCCCATTTACAGGACTATGCCGGTGATTATAATGTAAGTGCCTTTCCTCTCATTATCGTTGTCTTCAGGCAGCTTACTCTGAGATGACTACTTATCCTTCATTTTATTAGTGATTGCTTATTGATCGTTAGAAAATGTTAGCATGTTTTTTTTTTGGTAAAGGTAAGAAATTATATAGATTTTGCAAATAAGAACAAAAGGGAGGCCTGGCACCAACAAAGCAAACACTCACAAAGACAAAGTCAATTAAGAGTGTGGGGGTACCATGGTTCCCAGGAAAGAGAAAATGTTAGCATGTTCTCAAATGAGTATTTCATAAAAACATACAGCTGGACGCTTTGGGCATTGGTAAGATCAATGGTAATGAACTCGAGTTGGTTGAGTAGTCAATGTGATGTGTTTTGTTTTCAACATGTTCGTAATTGATGGAAGTGAGTTTGTGTTTCCTTACTGTTGACAATCTTTGATAAATTAAACCATCAGAAAAGCCGCCATTCAATGCATCCGTAAGATTTGCACATTTGATGACCTGTACGAGTTGTCATTTTCAATTATGCTGAAATAAACCAGTTCATTATAAGTCCTATTTAGTACCGATTTGCTGTTGGTTGAATTGATCACATCGCCTGATTTTTTGAACTTCTACTCTTTGTTTCAGTATTATCTGGAGAAAAACCTTGAAGCTAGGGCAAGAGAACTAGAACGAGAGACAGAGCTTGAGGAAAAGGCCCCTAAAGTAAAAGCAAAATCGAAGATGTCAAAGGTAAGGCTGGCCAGATTGCTTGCGCCATGGCGCTAATCTGTGGATGGCATTTTAATATGAAATCTTAATGATGACTTTGTTTATGCGACCCTTAACAGGCAGAGAAAGCGGCACGGAAGAAGCAGAAGGTCCAGGCTTTTCAGGCTGCTAAGCAAAAATCAAAAGGGGCGAAAAATGCAAAGAGATGGAACTGAGTGACCTCGCCATATGTTTCAGAAAGTTGAACTTCGACGGATCCAATCATGCAGAGGGCACTACAGTTACATTTCCCTTGGGCCGGGACCGTGCCTGTGTATATGTATATACTGACGGCAATGTTCCCTTTTAGTTCTATGATACGTAGTTCTCGGTGTCAAGCAAATCACAGTTTATAATGATATGCACATTGAAATCACCCTGGGTTGGCCTGGCGATATTTCATGTCAGGCACCATGGTGTCCTCGGTCAATTAAAAGGATCGCTTGTTAGAGATGCTGCCCAGTTCTTATTTTCCAGCAGGTGATGCCTGACTAATTTAATGTGTTCGTGGGTTAAACGTCACAGGTCCTGAATCACATGATTACACCAGTAAGTATCTCAATCTTCCCTGTGTTCTCGTAAAATTCGAGGATTAACATATGAATCGATTTTTATCTTTGATCTGAGTCAAGTTATGAATGCAACGAAACTATAACCAAAAAGAGTTGGGAGTAAAGATGAACATGGGACCAATAGCCACAGCTTCGTTTTCACTGCTTTTTCTCTCCCCCTATGCCAATTGATGCAACCCCTTCATTATATTTTGCTGAAAATTGTTTGACAATCTTCTGTACCGCAAAAGGAAAAGAAATCTACTAAAGAAAGAAACATAGATATTGCCATTAATAAGGCAACTACCAATAGCCAAAATGGGGCAGGAGAGGAAGGAGGAAGGAAACTTCTGTTCATCTCGTGCTACCAGACCAGGAGAAAACGAAAAAACAAACAGTGAACTATGCGAAAGTGGGCAGGAGAGGAAGGAGGGAGGAGGAAAGAGGAAAAGGAGGAGAGACCTGGCCGTGTTTCGTTACCAGAGTATAAGTATTTCTGAGATACAACAAACATTAGGTTGATTTAAGAATCAAATATGTGACTTCTGGTCAGTTATCTGTATGTTCTTGCAAAGTGATTTTGGTTAATTGTCTGTCAGCTCTTGCAAAGTAGGAATTTTGTCAAATCGCTGAGACTGTTCTAGCAAAAATATGACATAAATCCGAGTATGGGTATGTATTGTGACTGTTCAAAATATTATGACTAACTAGAAACTACGAAAGTCATGATGGATGTTTATCTTTATAATCAAATTGATAACGAGGAATCACTGCGTATAAAGACAGTCATGTTAGATAATTCTTCCGTACTGACACAGAAAAAACATCACCAATTCACAGTTCGCATCCAGGAGAACGCGTTTGATAGGTTGCAATGGTATATGCAACATGTATCATCAAGTTGAACTCTGATTGGTTTAATACTCAATGCACGATGACTAAATTGTACACCGTCGTTTCCCAATCTGTGTACACTGCAAAATATGGCAACTCATCTGTTCTCCCTCTCAACTGCTACAAAGTGGCCGCTACTCGAATCTCTTAATCAGCGACAGGTCGTTCAACATCTTCTCAATCGCCTCATCATCTAGAGCACGGCCTCGGTTCTGCACATGAAAGGATTTTGTTCTGTTAACAAAGAATTGAACTAACCAAATAGAGCATGATTATAACATCCCTTTAGCATGCCATTCAATGCAGAGCAAAAGTCCAATTGTTAGTCCCTACAGGAAGGAAATATACCTTAATAGATGGTACCATAGCAATAGCTTCCTCTACAGTCTCAGGGCAAAGATTGCCAAGAACGCAAAGCTGCATTGCAGGATTTTATGAAAAACCTATAGGATGATCAGTTTAAAATACTTCTAAAAGGAACTGGATGGATTGTGACATTACCTCGAATTCAGCCAACTGATATCTACTCAGAATTCTTATTGGAGGTTAAGGCTCCCAAAAAAAGAAAAGAAAAGAAAATTGATATCTTAAACTGGTGTTACAAAAGAGTTAAAATTAAATTTAATTCCCTTAATGACAAAAAAAACTTCCCAACAAGCTCAATGAAATGCTAAGGCACACATTGAAACAGAACTTGGAAAGGATAAGAGCTAACTCGTTAACTTTACAAGTCTAAACACAGCGATACTAAGCCATGCGATAGAATTAGAACCTGGGTAAACGTTACAGCCAAGTGGCCAATATGCAAGCTTGAAACACACTTTTGCTTACATAAAACACAAATTATTGAATCTGTCAGCTGTTTGCATCAGAAGAGAATCTATTAGTACATGACACTATTGATAGCAGTAAGGTTGCTCATTAGATGTGTATTTGCAGCTATTCAACTTTTCAATGGGCAACAGGGAAGAGACAACCATGCATAGAAAATAGCAGGATACTCTCTAACTTGTCTGACAGCATCGGGATTTTTATAACGGCTGAAGCGTTTAACATATTGCAATGATTTCTCAAATACTCTGCACAAGGAGAGAATATCCATGGTCAGCCATATGACGACAAAAGAAAGGATTGGAAAACAACAACATTGAGCTTATTTTGTTGCAACCAACTCCAGAGTAAACTCAATATTTGTGTTATCCTCTAAAATATCCAAGAAAGAGACTTAAAAACAAAATTGAAAGACCTCATTCTTCTTCTCGGGGTAAATAAGGCCCAACCAAATAAATATGCACAAAAGCACACATTTGATGAAGGCAGATGTCCAATCTTGGAATATAAATAAGTAGGAAGTTAGAGATGCAAAATCTTCTTATCATAACCATTTCTTAGACTTTGCAGTTGTTACACTAGTATTATTTGCATTAGAGAATATTCTCATGCAATGGAGGCAATTGAAATTTCTGTAGATATGTGGACTCATTTGGTTCTATTACGCCCCCTCGATCTTTTAAACCTTAGTTGTGAACAATGATTTGCTGACAAACTTTTCAACTGATGTGCAAATCCGGTAGGTAAACAAGCTCTCTTTTTAAGATGTTATTGCATGTTCACCATTAGTGTATGCTAGGCTAATGTCGAGGGGATCAATCCCTTGATAGAGTTGCAGAAGTTAACCCATTGCTGCCTGAAATCTATCATGATTTCCAAAGGAGTCAACCAATGGGATTTGGTAGAATGAATATACCATTTTAGCTTTCAGTTTTAAGTTCGACCAAACAGTCAATCAATTGATACCCCTATACTTTACCCAGAATTTCCAGTCACACTGTTTTATTACTGCAGAAACAAATAGATAAAATAATAACACTCACTGAGAAACTTGATTCATTGGATCATCAGACATCTGTTGAAGCTGTTCATACTTATGTTCAAGTATCAAGGATACTTCACAGTTCATTAAACACTTTGCCTTCAGAAATTCTGCATATAAGAGAAACAGAAGCAATGATAAAAGGACATCATGCAACAGCTACTGGAAAATAGGCAATCCATTAGCCCTGCTAAAATTGCAATGTTCTCCCATTCTTGTCACTTGAGAAAGCCATCCATTAACATAGTAGTCAGAATTCTACCAAAAACAACAATATCCACAGCTTTGTTCATCAAAACAAAAAGGCATGATTAATGAGGGATATGCTGAAGATTGGAAAAAGATTGCTCACTACAAGTCAAAGGAAGAAAAATCAAGAACGAAAGACTGATGCTTGGTAAATTTTTCATCAGTACTGATTGACAATTTGAAAGTTGCATCCAATCAAATAAAGACCAATGGAAAATGAATCTACCAATTAAAGACTATTAAAAAGAGATACCACAGAGAAAAATTTAACAAATCACCCTAGTGCTGCTTCTTTGATTCTCTAAAAATGAATGATTAAGAATGTCAAGGAAATTAATGGAGAGATTAATTTCAAGTTCATTCACCTCATACATTATTCGAATTTTCCAGGTTTGCTCAGAAATCGCCACCTTTATACAGATGGACAAGATAATTTCTATACAAATGCTATTGTCACCTTTAATAAATTCCTAATGCCAGCTCACAATAAGTTGGATTCACTTGCAAATGGTTAGAGATCGTTTCTACTCAGAATGATGTCTAGATATGCAATGAACATATCCGATTACATCCTTTTTAGTCCAACTATAGTTCGCACGTGTTGTATCCTACTTAATCTTCCGTTCATTTATCCTATGACATCTGCATAGTTCTGGCCAAAGATAATAGTTTAATCAATCTCATGAGAAAGAAATGTTAAGTCAATACACACTTTAAGTTTTCATGGAAATGCTTTATTACCATCACCAATTTTGAGCTCGGCAGCATTTTCTTCCTCTTCAACAGACATACTGCAGATAAAGAAAAACCTCTCTGTGACAAATGCACGAAGTATGAAAAAGAAAATGGATATAAGCAGTATTATTTACTAGCAGACACATTTCAACTCTAACTGAATACTGTCAATTCAATTGGCAGAAAAAAGAACAAAACATAGATCTCAACAATCTATATCTGTCAATCCTACTAAAATAAGATGAATTACCAAATGAAATGATAAATAACCAGCTGCACATAGTAGGATGGGGCTCAAATATTGCCATTGAAACAAAATGAAGCTCTTAGTTTGGGTTTCATTTCCTGGAAACTAGCATGCAAATAATCCATATCTCTGACTTTCCAAATAATCTAAAACTCAAGAGACCCACAACCAGAAGGCACACATTACACAGACCGCTAAAAACATCTAACAATTTACTGTCTTCTTTTGCCTTTTCTTTTGGATAAAAACTGGCCAAGCATCAAGCACTTGGCAGGGGCTAGAATGTTCCAGCTGAATTTGACAGGTAGACATAAACAAAAGAAAAGCCAAGCAAACAAGAAATGTCTACAGTTTATCCAAGTAATTACATATTAGACTTAATCTCTTTAAAACAAAATCCATGGTAGCCCAGCCTCATGTTTGAGATGCATCTCTTTTCATAAGATGTAGATTATTTAAGTTTAGAGTGTTCACAATGCATGTCTCTCCCTATTGGGAAGGTCTCTAAATCTCAGTCGCAGCTGACATATCGTTTGAAGTCACTATGAGAGAATTTACTAGCTACTAGCCCATTGCTTCATGGTCTTGTACCTATCTTTACAATTGAATTGAACACTACCCACAAAAAGCAAATCTTTTATCATAGAAAGATGTTTCATCATGGCATCGGAGGAATGCCAACCTTGCCCAATTAGTACACAATTCTCCATCTAGAAAAGAAAGTAAAAGAAGTAACAGTCTCCAAAAATCATGCACCCAGCAGTAGATGGTCTGTTTTCTGGTGTCAACACAACATCAAGAGCCCAAAAGGGTTGAGCAGACAAGGATTACACTATAGAGATGCTTATAAAACAATGAAGAACCCATAGAAAAGAAACTCAAACAGGGATGGACAAATTAAAGTAGGGTTCCTTGAAGCCTTAGTATTTGGCTAGTATTAGCTCTCTTCCCAGAAAGGCTCAGAAACAAAACCACAAACACCTAACACCCAACCAACTCTACCGTCCAATCCCACCAAATCAAATCCTATATCATGCCACCCAAGAGCTTTAATCGCTGAAAATGGCGAAACTCAGGCCTGCCGAGTCCCTTGCCAGACTCAATAAACAGAAATTTTCCATGGTAAGGCCGGCGAAATGACCCATGAAGAAAAAAAGCATTCAATTTGGAATTAGGACCGACCCGACGAAGAATTTGATCCGCTGGGCGGGCAAAGGTGAAGACTTTTGATCAAAAGTTTAGAAACCCAGATGCAAAGAAATCAGACAGGCGAAGTGGAAATCAGACAGGCTAAGTGGCGATCCGTAAAAACGCAAAAAGCCATCATAATCAGCGAAGGGAATAGAAGAAGAGGGAAAAGGGCAGACCTTTGCACTCGAGTGAAACACCAGCGATACGCGAGCGAGAGAGAGAGAGAGAGAGTTTGAAGGGCGGACTAGAGGGTGGGCGCCACTTAAGTGGGCGTCAAGCCTAAAAAGGCAAGTTTATTTTTGCCCTAAAAATTAATGATACATCCTTTGCCTTTTTTTTTTTTTTTTTTTTTTTTTTTTAATGACTGAGAGGTCGCCGGAGATCACCCTTCGATGCTCGCACTGGTGGAACCTCACCGCAAACCGCTATTTAGACGTAATCCCTCGGGGGTTGGCCCAATAAATCCCTCTTAGGACTTCCACTTAAGTTGCGAGCATCCGAAAATTCGAACTCGTTCCCTCGGTAATAAGATAATAAAGTCCAATCATCATGGCTATCTACGGATTGGTTCCTTTGCCCTTTTTTTTTGGGTAACCTAGGAATCCCGTACAGCCAGCAATTGGTGAGTAAACCTTGGGGGCGACACGTGGAAATTATCACCACGTGCACCAGGCAAATCACCAAATGATGCGTTGGGAATTCGAACTTCTCCCTTTTGTGAGGGGAAAAGAGCCCAAAACCAGTAACCCCACCGCGGCGTGTGGTTCCTTTGCCGTTTGTTTATTCATGGAAAATACATTAAAAAACAAAAAAAATGTTTTTAATATGAAAAATAACTTCGGTCAGATTAATGACGACCTCGGGACACTGTTGAGCACACTAACTAAGAAATAATGCATCCACTAAGGTAGGAATTACATGTGCACGACTAGAGGTGATTAATACGCGGGCTCAAACCATGGCATCAAGTCAAAATCAAAACATCCATTACCAATGTTATATGCAATGAGTTGGCGGGCTAATTGATCCGACCAAGTCAAGCGAGCACGGCTCTTGGCATTCATGATTAGATCTGACCTTATGATTATATTTAATCATTATACGATGAGTTCTTTAAAACTTTCCTTGATTGGTAGGATTTTATTTATTTATTTATTTTTGTAAAAGAAGAGACTTCATTACTAATTAAGAGTTTGCTAGGCTCTTATTCCATTGGGTCTTAACTAACTTGTCAGCGGCCGGATTCGTTGATCTATGGTAGTGGGCCATAAAGAGATCAACAAATCCAACAACTTTGATTTGGCCTCAAATAAAAGATCAGTTTCCCACGTGCAAAAATTTTCACCTCTCAGTGCCTGCACAGGAGATAGATTGCCTAATTCTAGTACGATTTGCTGTCCTCTTATTCCATACAAGAAATTTAGGGATTCCACAATTGCTCTTGCCTCCACCATCATCGCCAAGTGCACCCTCACTATTTTGGCAAAATCGTCCACCAGGCGATGAACGTAATCTCTACATCTGCAATTGATGGCTCACTTCGTCAAGCCCTCCATGAACAAGCCATCAATGTTCACTTCTAGAATTCTCTTCGTCGATCTACACCTAGATTTAGGTAAGCCTTCATCTCTTGTTCCTGGATTGCTCTCTGTATGAGACCACCCACCGATATTTTGTTACTCGGCCAAAACAGAGCTCACATGGTATTGTGGATTCAGTTTGGTTTTCTTGAAGAGATAATTGTTCATTGTCTTCCAAATTTGGTAGAGAATCACTACTAGTAAGTCAAAACTGACTGAGGAACTCAAGAAGTTAAGTAGCTTGTCGAGATATCGAGATTTGCAGGGCTTGGTTTGACAAAATTTAATTTGTCTAGGGATAGAACAAGAATAGGTGCTCAAGTCTTTCAGGGTGTTGGCTACATAGCTCGTAGGTATCCTTCTCTATAATGCTTCTTCCTAACAGATTTACTCTAATTGGTAAAGCATTTTGACATAAACTCTAGATGAAAAATTTTATTTGGGGGCAGGGTTTTGTACTCTAAATCTTACTCCACAAGGCCCTCAGGGTTTGGAAAGAGGTCGAAATTTAGCTTTGTTTCTCAGTCACCTCACCACTTTTATTATAATTGCTCTTGATTGTAGAGTCTCCTATTTTTATGCTAGTCCAATCCAACTTGTCCTTAGTTGGTGATGTTCCAAGTGGGATTGTGAGAATCTCATTGGTTATTTGCTCATTGAATAGACAGATGAGAGTTTGTTCCTTCCACAGGTTTTCTTCTCTATTTATCAATTCGGCAAGGATTTTCTGTTCACTTCTATTTGGTATGTGACATCCATGAATAGGCCCCCAATCAGCTAGGAAAGTGGCCATTGAACTAGTTCTGAGCCTGGCCATGAATTAGTCATGAACCTCAACCCAAATAGGATAATCGATCGTGAATGAACACAAAAAATTCTCATCCAATGGTACAAGCATCCACATTAGCTTAACTCTTAGGACTGTCATAATGACTTTTGGAAGTTTGTAATTTAATGAAAGAGACACCTAGGCCTTGAATTAATCAAATTTTCCTAGAGAATGAGCGTGTGTGAAACACATTAAATGAAGATAATGAGTATAAAGGCTTATGTGCCTCAAGTAATTAATGAAGGGGGTGACTCATGACCTAAGGAAATGATAGTAAGTGATTTTGCAAGCCAAGTGAGGGTGTCACCTCTCCTCCACAGACTTGTCATCTTGAGTTTTATAGGTTTTGACTTTCCAGTTTTTTCAAAACTGCTGGACCTTTCTTATTTTCTAATTTTATAGAGCACTTCATATTTTGAATTTGGAGAAACTTACTTCATGAAAGTTGTTCAAAACATCTTAAGCTATAACATAATTAAATTTTAGATTTTTCTGAGGTGAAATGGTTGAGACAAAGGCCTGATCAAAAACTGTATAGAATTTGTCAAGTATAGTGAAAACGGTAACCATGTTGCTTTTTTGAATTTTTATAATATCTTTCTTTTATAATTTGGACATACTTCATTCATAAAAGTTTTAACTAACATCCATATCTACAACATTAAAATTTCAAAGAGTTTTGTGAAAATTTGAATTTCGAAATGAGTTTCTATCTCCGATCGTTAAATATGCTCAATGGACAAATTTTTGGGTTGTATTCAGTGAATTGCTGCTCTTTCCACAGCATGAATTTGGCTAAGGGGGTGCATGATAAAAGAAAATTTTGTTCCAAAAATAGTTTTTCTATTCCAGAAACGTTTGTTTGGTAAAATTATTTCACTTTTCTATTTCTCAAATAGATTCTTGTTCTAGAAATAGGTTTGGAGTAGAAATCAGAAGTGAAAATTTTCTACTTTTCTATTTCTAGAACAAAAATCAGAAATAAAAATAATTCATCGTTCGTCGCCGCTGTTGGTTGCTGCCGCCGCCGGTCAACGCCACCGCCGCTGGTCGCTGACCACCACTACCACCAATTGCCGCCGTTGTTGCCGCTATCCAACGGTTCGCCGTCGTCCGAAAGGAAGAAATTTTTTGTTGTTATCAAACAAATTTCTATTTTTAGAGTAGAAATTTTGTGTTGTTATCAAAGGATTATTTTTGCTTAGAAACTCTTCGGGAAATAGAAATAGAAAAATCTATTTCTGTTCCAGAAACTATTTCTGGAACAAAATGATTTTCATGCACCCCTTAAGTTTCCTCATGAAAAATATTTTTTGAGGTTTTCTCTACAACATGCTATAATTTTATAATTTTTTGAGCTTTTTAACGGTGCCGATTTCGGGAATTGTTTGAAACTATTTTTCACCCTAGGATAAAAAAGTCACGCGCCCAACTTGGAAGGGAAGGGGGCTGCACGCTCAACTTAAGGAGCAAGCCAATCCAGAGACTTCTTAGCTTGAAGATAAAAATGGATTAAATGCTTTTGGATCATAGTGTGTTAAAGAGAAGAAACTTGGAGAGCAAATTGGATAATGTGAACACACCTAAGCCTAATGATTTCATGAAACCTTGGCAATTAATGAGAGAGGTGAGTCATATGCTTAGGTGTCCCCCTAATGGTTACATGTATTTAATGAAGAGGTGAGTCATATGATTTAGGTGTCCCCACAATCATTACATGAAATTATTTCATGATGACTCAATCATTTAAGTGGACCAATGAAAAAAGAAGCAAGTGTCCCCCGTAGGAACTAGACTTGCCACCCATCTCTTTAACTTGCCACCTTTTCATCATAAGTTGTCCACCTAAAGAAATGTGGTTAGTTTACTTGGAAGGCAAATTATGAGAGGTTTGCCTATAAATAGAGGCATTCTCCCCCTCAATTCCTCACCATCTTCTCCCTCACTTACTCTCTCTTTTTCTCTCACGCCCTCTTACCGTCAACCCTCGCCCTCTTCTCGACCTTGCTTGCCCACCGCCTCATAAGACGGCTCTCTCTTAGTAAAGCCACGTAGAGTTTATCGAGGTTCATCGAAAGTAAGTAGAATCTCTAATTCTTGATTAGGGCGATAGCCTACATCATCAAATTTAGTGATGTGCTCACTCGTGTAAATCGTGTGTATGTTGTAATGTTCTTTTGTCTGATTTCCTCATGTTTGCATTCTTGAATGTGCTCATGCCTTGGGACAAGATCAAGTTTCGCTCGGCTGGGAATCGACTTTAAGTCGCGATAACCTAAGTTGTGAGGCCTTAAATCAGTATTGAAGTATGCTAGTTCCAAGTCTTGCTTGGTGAAGACATCAGCTTAGGCATGTGGCTCAAGCTACGAACCGATAATCATGCCCGACATATTAAATGGTATGATGTTAAGAGCCATGGTACACTCACTTGAATGAGCACGCCTTTGAGCCATGTATCAGGAGACTAAGAAGAAAAGTAAGAACGGACTTATGTGATACACTTTTATGATGCACTTAAAGAGGAAAAAGAGTTCATCGCCACATACTGTTGATGGCGATGCCTCATTCATTCAACGGGATGCCTTGATTGAGCCAAGATGCCTGAGTTTGAGCCCAAATGCCTCGGGTAAGCTAGCCTCGGGATGTCCTGGTTGAGCTCGGATGCCTGGGTTGAACTCGGATGTCTTGGTGAGCTAGTGCCAAGATGCCTCAGTTGAACAAGGATGCCTTGGTTGAGTCAGGAAGCTCAACCTGAAATTGGAAGTCTCGGTCAAGCCGAGAGGGCCTGGTCGACTCAGGACAACGATAAAAGAATCATGTTATGAGTGTCGATTTATGCATAAGCTTGATTTGTTGATGTATTTATTAATATGCTGAAGGTAAGCATGCATTGAAGTATATGGTAATGAACATCTACGTGTAGTCAATGTATAACAATAAGTTTGCCATTGAGTTGCTATAAACATTGTATTGCAAGTGTTGTCCCTACTAGATTTTGATGATGAAATATCTTCTTAATAAAGAATTAGGGATTTTATTTATTGAGTTCATTACTGGCCTTGTTGTTTTTCAGAATTGTTGGTATATAGGAGTTGCAGTCTCGATAGAAGAGCTGAATTCACCTCAACCTTTTGAGCATAGAGTATGTAATGATTGTAAATATAATGGCCCGTGATAAAAAGACTTGTAAATATAATTGATGTAATTGTGTGTTTGCAAGTAGTTGTCTTCCTAGCTCCTTATTATTGTTTGGGTATAGTAAGTACGCTATTGCATGTATTTAAAAACAAAGATTAAAAAGAAACAAGACGGCGATGTGCTTGGGACGTCACAAAAATAACCCCAGCTGCCAAAGACCTTGGAGATGGAGTTGGGGTTGTGACATGCTGGGCCTCCTATAGCCCTCTTGATAGCCACTTGTCCTCCTATATTCTAATGTTTTCCTTGTTCCTTACAAGCCACCCAACAAATGGCTCAATTGTTTCTCTCCCCAATGAGATGCTTTGCAAGCCCCATAATGGTCGAGTGTTATTTTTTGCTATGTAGAAATCACTTTCAAGGAAATATAAGTCTTGAAGAACCTGACTCCATAGAGAAGAGGGGGACTATGCCAGCCGCCATGCCTATTTCCCTAACTTCGCTTTGTTAAAGGATACTAGGTCTTTAAACCCAACCCGCCATTATCCTTTCTTGGTTTCAAGATGTCCCACTTTTTCCAATGTAGCCCCTTACTTCTCTTAGAATTTTTAGCCAAAAATCAGCAACTTTTTATTCAATACTCTTGCAAATAAATGTTGGGATTTTGAAAATTGACATAGCGCATTGTGGAATAGTATGCACCACAACCTTTAATAGAACTTCTTTCTTAGCCCTTGACAATAAATTTTTCTTTCAACCCTCTAGTTTCATATTTACTCGTGCTAGATTTAAGAAAACATTTGTTTGTTAGAAGCACACCAATCTAAGGGGACCTTTAGATACTTCTCCCTTTTTTCAATTTTTGAAACTCGTAGTTCAACAAGCATGTTTGATATTAGTCTTTAAGGGCAATCCTTGCTAAATAACAAGCTGAACTTTTTTCAGGTTAATAAGCATAGCAGTATTGGTTCAAAATACTTCCTATTTGTTGACATTCTTTATCCATCTAAAAAGAAGATCAAATCATTAGCAAACAACAGTTAAATTGGGCACCATTTATTGAGTTTGATCCCTTTTACGGAACCAATTTCCAGAGACTTCCTCAATAAGCAGGATAAGACAATCCAATATATAATGAATAAGTTTTGGAAGAGGGTGTCACCTTGCCTAAGTCCTCTTGCTGGTTGGAAGAAATGAGTTGGTTCGCCATTAAACCTAACACTATTAGAGACAGTCATAACACACTGCATCACCCAATGCACCATTAAGGACCAAAGCCCTTTTTTGCAAGCAAGCCTCTAGAAAGTCCCATTCCACTTGGTCATATGCTTTTGCATATCTAATTTCGAGACGCGGACCCCTGGAGTGTCATAAATTGGCACAAATGGACACTTAAGTGCCAAAAGTTACGAAAGGTACACTTAAGTGCCAAAATCGGAGCAAAATGGTACTTGAGTGCCAATCCAGCCAAAATCCGGCCAAAATGCTGACATGGCGATTTTCTAGCGAGGCAAAGGCAAAACGGCGTCGTTTTAGTGTTGACGTGGAAAAAAATAATATAAAAATTAATTAAATTAAAATTAAAATTAAAAATATTTAAAACATTTAAAAATAACGAATTTTAATATTAAAAAACTAAAAAAATTAAAAAAACAAGTTGCCATGTCAATGCATAAATTAAAATAATATAAAAATTAATTATTATTAAATTAAAATTATTTTAAACATTTAAAAATAACAAATTTTAATATTAAAAAATTAAAAAAATTAAAAAAAGTTGCCACGTCAATGCAAAAATTAAAATAATATAAAAATTAATTAAATTAAACTTTTTAATTTTTAAAATTTTTTAAAAATTTTTAATTTTTTGAATTTTTTAATATTTATATTTGTATTTTAAAATATTTTAAGTAAATTTAGTTTTAAATTAAATTTAATTAATTTTTACATTTATTTATTACCACGTCAATGCAAAAACGACGTCGTTTTGCACTTGTTTGGCCACGTTAGCGTGCAAAACGGCGTCATTTTGCACTTATTTCGTCGGAATTTGCACACGTCAGCATTTTGGCCGGATTTTGGCCGGAGTGGCACTTAAGTGTCCATTTCTTTTTCGAATGTGGCACTTAAGTGTATCTTTCGTAACTTTTGGCACTTAAGTGTCCCTTTGTGCCAACTTTTAGCACTTGAAGCGTTCTTATCCCTCTAATTTTAGAACTGTTTGAAATTTTCTTTTCCTTTTACAAACACACAATTGATGCTTTACTTCTCGAATAATCAAAATATTATCCTGGATAAGTCTCCCCCCAATGAGTGCACTTTGTTCCACTGAAATTAACTCCGAAAGCCAAGCTTTCAACTTGTTTGCTAGAATTTTTTAAATGATATTGTATGAGAAATTGCATAGACTGATAGGCTTGAATTGGTCCAATCTTTCTAGGTTAAGGACTTTTAGGACAATAGTGATGTATGTTCTATTCAATTTTGAGTTGTGGAAATTCAACACTTCTAATAAGAGTGAGTGTTGAATTATGTCCAAATTGTGCCTGTAAAATAAACCATTCAAACTATCTAGGCCAAAAGCTTTTAATGGAATCCACTCGGTAAACTACTTCTTAAACCTCCTTTATTGACATCGCTGCTGTTAAGTTTCGATTTATCTCTCCACCCGCCAAGTGAGGACAACACTATGGGAGAAGGTTTGTATATCTCGGTCCTAGCAAATTGAAAAGTTCGCTAAAGCTAATTGTATGATTTTTCAATTGTTCAACTTTGCGGATCCATTCATCATTTTGAGATTCAATCATCGAAATCCTATTTCATTGCCTTCTTTGTATTGTGATAGCATGAAAAAAAATTAGTATTTTTGTCTCCCCACTTGGGCCAACCTATCTTGAATCGTATTCCCCAATACATTTCCTCATCTCTATTGCTTCTCTATCTCCTTTTTCGAGGCTTTAAGTCTCACTTTCATTAGGAGTAGATATGGCATTTGTAACACGCTAAATTTCACCTTTTGTCTCATCGTTTGCCTTCCGAGCATTAGAGAATCTTTTCATACTCCAAAGGACAAAGCTTTTTTAATCCCAAAGAGTTTACTTGCCAAGTCCAAACTTTCCAGCTCCCATGAATGCCATATGGTTTTAATGAGTTGTCCACATTGTTCAGCCTCAACCCAAAATGTCTCAAACTTGAATTCCTTTGTTCGCTTCATTTTCTTCAAAGAAAGGGAAAGCAAAAGAGGGCTATGGTTCGAACTAATAGCTAGCAATGCAAGTGCTTTTGTTGCAGGATAAGTGAATCTCTACTCCAAGGTGCATAAAACCCTGTCAAGTCTCTCTTTAACTAAGGCTTCTCCTTCCCTGTTATTTGCCCATGTGAAAGCGTAGCCTTTACTCTCTATGTCCATAAGCTCACAAGAGTTCCAAAAATCTTGAAACGAGTTGAATCAATAATTTTCAGCTATAAGTCTTCCAATTTTCTCTTAATGATACAAAATCTCGTTAAAATTGCCCTTAAAAATCCACTAGAGTGTGTTATGGATTTTAATATGCCGTATGTTTTCCAATAGTATAAGTCTATCCTCGAAAGTGGACGGAGCATGAACAGAACTAATACGCATTTGCGGATGGCTATCCTTGATGGCACACACTACATCGGTGTGGTAACAGGATTGGACATGACTATCAAGGACAATTGTTCTTGCCATTCCCCTTGCCATGCCAACTGGGTTCATTATACAATAATGCTGAAATCTGAGCCTTCTTTTCATTCTTTAGACATTTTTCTCTTGGTTCTTCATCTCCATAAGAAAGAGTATGCATGGCATTTCCAGAGCAACGAGGGTTCGAAGCTCTTGGACTGTCAAGAGTGTGCCCAACACTTAACAGTTCTAGCTCATAAAATTCATCTGTGATTTGGTGGCTTATAAGGGCTAGCCACTGAAGCCCATTCATTTCCTTCTACCACTATTTTAACTGACGTCTCAAATAGTTGTGACTTGTCTAAATCACACTGATTGCTCGACTTAGCTATAGATCATCAAGCATTATCAGGTTGAGAAGCTCCCCTTTTATTTTGTAATTTTGAAATAAAGCATGACACAATGGGTGGACTCATACAACTTTGATAGAACACCTTATTGTTATAACCTCATGGAGACCAAGCAATCAACCAATTTGTGAATCTAGTAGATATATATATATATATAGAGAGAGAGAGAGAGAGAGAGAGAGAGAGAGAGAGAGAGCATAATGGAGCCGTTGTGCCTGGTGTCAGAGTTCATCCAAAGAAAAAACTCAAAGGGCAGACTCAAGACTAAACCTTCTTGATCGACAATACCCATAAGCCAATAGCACCCATAAGCCAATAATATCGAGAGAACATATGGGTATAAGGTAAAGAGAGAGCCCAAAGGGACCAAACTGAGAAGAAGAAGCAGCCTGTATATCAATGGATTAAAGGAAGGATGCCTATTATTGCTATTTCAGGAAAGGTGCTAGTGTTTAAATAACAAAAGGAATAAAAGGAGAAATGGGGTATTATGGAGGGGTATTGAGGTAAAAATAGGGTTGTTTTGTGATGGTGGGAAGTAGGGAGAGGTCATTGACGTCCATAGTTGGAATGCTAAGAAAGAACATGCTGAGATGGTGCGAGAATGGGTGGAGAAATGGAGGAAGCTGATTTAGAACAAAGGTGTTTTGGGTAGGGGAAATGCCAATGGAATAGTAAAAGGGTTTAGTGAAGATTTAGGGTTTTAATGGAGCAATGAAATCAGGAATTAAGAGTTTCAGGCTAAGGCTTTTTTTTTTTTTTTTGGGGGGGGGACTACCATCATGGGGATAGAGGGGGTGCTCTCACAAAGGAGAAAGAATAAGCTCTCACGTTGTACTATATATTGACTTATAGTTTAACCAATGCACTTTTTGGCACTGAGTTAAAATATTCAAATTACATAGACTTGTGATGCATAGGAAAATATCACGTATACACATTTTTTTTTTTAATGAATGTATGAATTTTCTTTGATTTGAAATTACATTGAATCGCCAAAAATGACATCTACTATGCACAAAGGCAATAAATGAAGTGGGACCCACAGGGAAAGAAAACAAAGAAATCAAATAAAAGGAGGAACAATAAATTAGACCAAGAATAGCATTAGAATGCTAGAAATGTGGAACTTATAAATGATAAAATGGTCAAAATATTTTGAAAATGAGTGAATTAGTAATAAAGAGAGTGCAAAAAGTGTGGCTCATTAAAAATTGGCTTTTAGAGTGCATTACCTTGTGTAGGAATTGATACCATTGATAGTTCATCTTTCATCATCTTTCATCCCAAGGTACAAATCCAGTATAGTGAAACTCATATTATGATTTGTTATTTAGTTTCATACATCCACTTCCACATACTTATTTTGCTTGCCTGTGTAACGGATGCATGCATTTTTATTTGGTGTATCAGTCATCTAAAATGACTTTTCCAAAATAAACTTACCCGCCGTGGATGCCAAATCTAAAATCAAGGCTTAAACATGAAAAAGTTAATGGTCTAAACCAGATCATGACGTTGTGAACGATCTCTCGAAATATAGAGCTCCCTCTACCTTTATGGTAGACCTTCCTGCAGGAACCTTAACACCCACCGATGATCAACATCATCTTCCTTCTATCGTCCTTCACTACAACCCATTGACCTTCACATTGTTCACTTCCAGTACAGGTTATGGAATTCGTTTGTTCATCATACATCGTTCCCTCAATTAGCTCTCACCGTCATCTTCTCAAACCCACGGATGTGTAATGTTTACTCGACGACTTCCCCAAAGCTGGACCTTCACCTTACAATCGCGTCATTTACTTTCTCAACCTCAACCTTCTTACCACTACATGCCTCAATTGCTCCGTCAGGTCACATCCTTCGCAAGTCACATTTCTAGCTTTGTAGCTCCTGACAACTTTGCATGTATGATTGTTGGCCTTGATTGCCTTTCTTGTGAACCAGCCTGGTGCCGAACATCTTGTGGAACACACTGAGAATGAAGAGGAAGCACGTCTTGCTGCACTCTGCAACAGATTAGGCCGACTGTGGTCGGAATAGGAAATCGATGTATGGGATGATGCGGTCCCAACAGAAAAAAATAAAGGAATGCAAACTTATACTGGTGGGTAAGCTCCTCTTTAACCTATCCATAAATTTCCAAGCATTCCAAAATCCAATGGAAAAAGCATGGAGAACAGACCAAGTAGAGATATCTGAACGTGAAGCGGGACTGTATGTTTTTAAATTCAGCACTGAAGGGGAAAAAATAGGGTATTGAATAATGGTCCTTGGATCTTCTCGAATCACCTTGTGATTTTAAAGCCTTGGATACCGAATACTCCCCTACATTGCTATGACTTCACAACTTGCGCTTTTTGGGTTCAAGTATTTGGGCTTCCCCTGGAATGGTGTATAGAGAGTATGATTGGCAAAGCCGTGAAACATGTAGGTAGAGTGCTGGATGTTAAAATTGAGACAAAAGAAGGGACAACTCTCAGAGTTGGAAGGGCCAGAGTTGAAATCAATTTACAGGAAGCGCTTAAAACAAGCAAGCTAATCAAACTGGAAGGGAAGAACATCTGGCTAGATTTTCAATATAAAAGATTATCACACTATTTCTACTCATGCGGAAAACTAAGCCATTACGCTATGTACCGCAAAGACTTTCCTTTTGACAAAGAAAAACTGGAAGGGAAAGATAAGATGTATTATGGCCAATGGATGCATGCTAAGTCCGAGAATGTAGTCCGTTTTGGTTAGCCTTTTACGAGACACAAGACATACAGAATGAGGTAACAGAGGTTGTACCGGAAACCCTTGAGTCATCCACCCAATTTATACTTGTGGAGCCTCATAAGAAAAGTAAAAATAAGGAAATCATGGAGCTAATAGCAGGGGAACAGACTGATACCAATCTAGAAAAAATAAAGAAGTGTCATCAAGAAGGAGAGCCAATAGGATATGAAGCTACTCTGTCTAAGTCCTCTGCACCCATACAGCTTGAGGAAAACATGGAATTAATAGAGGGACCATCAAAATTCAAGAAGTTGAAGAGTAGCGCCTGAACACCAAAGCTTGCCCTATTAAGAAAGCTAAAAGGTATAATCCTTACGGGCTGAGAACTTATATGCGAGAGGGGATCGACAAAACTCATCTAAAGGATACATCGATTTTTCAGGTGGAGGGTTTTAGAAGTTGTGCTGTGGTGGCTAGCCCTAATAAGCCACCAAGTGACAAATGAAGCTAATATGTTGGAATTGTCAAGGTTTGGGTAATCTCCTGACAGTTTAGGCATTATGAGCCATTGTGGCTCAAGAAAAGCCCAACTTAGTGTTTTTGATGGAAACAAAAAATCAAGATATGGTGATCTAAAGACTCCAACAGAGATTGAAATTCCCAAGTTGTCATGTGGTGAACCCTATTGGTTTGGCTGGGGGTCTGGCGGTGTTTCGGAATGACCAAGTTTCCCTACGTGTCGATTGTCACACTACAGATTTCATGGATATGATCTACAAGGATGTGAATTGTGGAATAACAATGCGTTTCACATATCTTCACGCACCAACAGTGTATTAGCAAAGAGAAAGCTTATAGCCAAAGTTGCGACAAATAAGCTCATATAATACATTACCCTGGGTTTGTACTAGAGATTTCAATGAAATCATCTATCATTGGGAGAAAGTGGGCAAGAGGATAGTTGAATCACATTAAATGCATTCATTTCATGAACTTTTGAATGATTGTTCACTGATGGATGTGGAAAGTAAAGGATGTGCTTTCACGTGGGTAAATAATAGAGAAGGAGAGGAATTTGTTAAAGAACGACTAGATTGAGTGCTTTGTACCATGAAATGGAGATTGACATTTCCGGAAGTTGAAGTTTTTGCCTTACCTGCCTTGGGTTTTGATCATAGTCCGATTCTCTTAACCATTGAAATAAACCCAATTAGAAGGAAGAAGGCATTTACATTTGAAGCCTTTTGGCTACAGGACAAGGAGTGTCATATTGTCATTGCAGACTCTTGGGCGTCCTTACAGTTGAAAGACACAGCACTACCTAGAAAGTTAAAGGCTGTCTCATTAGCCATTGCTAACTAGAGTAAGTCGAAGTTTTCCAAGGGGTATCATCAAACCAATTCATTGAAGGTGCAAATTCATAATCATATAAATCAACCTAGTGGTCACTATGACAAAGTGATGGTTAGTCAACTGCCAGAGGAAATAAGACAATTATGGCAATAGGAGGAACGGTATTGGGGAATGAGGTCAAGGAATAACTGGCTTAGATGGAGGGATAAAAATATAAAAAATTTCTATGCCACCACCATCCAAAGGTTTCAAAGCAATCGCATAAGTATGCTACAAGATGAAAATCAAGGGTGGATTCGAAACCAAAACTGACTGAAGAAGATGACGATGGATTTCTTTGAAAATTTGTATAGATCAATTGGGCATTGCGAATTTGGGTTTATTCTGGCACAATGTCCACAAATTGTAACGGAGGAAGGGAGGAAGTACAGCAAGCAGCTTTCCAACTGGGGGCTACTAAAGCTCCTGGGTCGGACGGCTTGAATAGATTATTTTACCTGAACCACTGGGATATTCTACATGAAGACATATTCATCTTAGTGAAAGACTTCTTCATCTCAGGAGTGATGCAACCGGATTTCAACAGAACAATCATTTCCCTGATTCCCAAGATACCACATCTAGAAAGGCTTGATCAATATCGTCCAATTAGCCTATGCAACTTCGTTTATAAAATTATCTCCAAGGTGCTAGATAATCATCTGAAACCATGGTTACCTGAGTTGATCTCTATGGAACAAAGTGCATTTGTGAGTGGCAGACAAATCCAAGATAACATACTAGTAGTTCAAGAGGTACTCCATCAACTCATATAACATACTAGTGGTTCAAGAGGTACTCCATCAACTCAAGATTAGAAAAAAGAAAGAGAACATTTCAGGCAGTACTGAAGTTGGATATGCAAAAGGCTTACGATCGAGTGAAATGGGATTTCTTGGAGGAATATCTACTCAAATTGGGATTCCATATCAAATGGGTACAATGGGTGATGCAATGCATTACCACGGTTTCCCTCAGTGTAAAATTTAATGGAGAACCCTTAAGATACTTCCATCCATCAAGAGAGCTTAGACAGGGAGACCCTCTCTCTCCGTACCTTTTCATCATGTTGGCGAATGTATTATCCACTCTTATCAAACAAGCCATCGACATGGGAAATATCAAGGGAATCAAACTAAATAGGTGGTGTCCTACCCTATCTTATCTATTTTTTTTGCGGATGATGCTATCTTTTTCTTAGATGGAAAACTCCAGGAATGTCAGAACTTAGCAAATGTGTTGGATCAATACTGTTTAGCTACGGGACAAGCTATGAACCTGAATAAATCTAGGATCTTTTTTAGTAAAGATTGTCTTATGAGGCTGCAGGAAAACATAGCAAGAGAATTAAGAGTACCTGTTCTTGCAAAGACTAGTAAATACCTAGGCATACCGTCTGATTGGGGGCTCCAAAAAGGAGATGTTTGCCTAGATTCAAAGTATAGTGAACGCTAAGTTGGAAGGGTGGAAGGAGAATTTAATTTCCAAAGGCGGCAAAGAAATCTTGATTAAGACAGTAGTACAAGCTTTTCCACAGTCTACCATGTCCATATTTAAAATTCCTGTGTCCATCTACAAATCCATTGAATAGAAAATAGCAAGATTTTGGTGGAAAACTAATTGTATCAAGTTGGGAATCCACTAGAAGAAATGGGAAATACTCAAATGCAAAAGGGACATGGGGGGGCTTGGCTTTCGAGATTTAATCGCTTTCAATAAAGCTTTGCTCGGTAAACAGGTGTGGCGACTCATCAAACATCCATCCTCCTTGTAGAGCAAAATCTTGAAAGGAGTTCATTTCCATTCTAAGGAATTATGGTATGCGGAAAAAGGAGCTAGATCCTCATGGGATTGGCAAAGTTTATTGATGGGCAGGGACTCAATATCAAATCAACTACAGTGATCAGTAGGCAACGGGCAAAGGATAAGAGTTAGAGAAGACAAATGGCCATCAAAAGGCATTATAGTGGGGCCTACACCTAGAGGAAAACTTATGAAGGTGGCGGATTTCATTATCACGGAATAGAATATATGGAATGTTCCCCTACTTCGGGAAAGCTTTGACGACCAGACCATTGAGGAAATTCTCACAATCCAGGTATGAACCCAGTCCATAGTTGACCAACTCATATGGAAAGGAACGCAAGTAGGCACATATTCAGTGAAGAGTGGGTATAATTACATCATAAAAACATAAAATAGCAACAATCACAGCCTTGCCTCCTCATCCTATCAAACCCCATGAAAACTATGGAGACAGATTTGGACTATGCAGAAAGCCTCCTAAACTTCGCATATTCCTGTGGTCCTTATGCTACAATGCATTACCTATAAAGGAAAATCTGTTTAACAAACGAATCCTCCTAGATCTAATATGTACTTCATGTAAAGATCAAGTCCCAGAAACAGCAGAACACATCTTTCTATTATGCCCATGGACGCAAGGTATTTGGTCACACCTAACTCAATCTCAAGATACCACAACAGGGAGTAACCAAAATTGATGCATGGCTCGCAGATTTGATAGGGAATAGAGACCTCTTACCTAATTTGGAGATTCTCGCATCCATACTATAGAAGATCTGGAAGGCACATAATCATTTTGTCTTCCGGAATCAACGCCCAGATCCAAAGAATGTGATGAAAGTGGCTTTAGCAAATGCACGCAGCTAGGATCTGCCATCGGTGAAAACAGAGCAATTGCTACCCAACCCGAATCTGGTTTGGCGTCCATTAGAGCCTGGAATAGTGAAAATTAATGTCGATGGGGCTTTTCCAATGGCAAGAAATGAGGGCGCGATGGCTTACGTGTGCCGTGATTACTTGGGAAAACTTGTCGATGGCTTCTCCAACAGCGTTCAAGCTTCTTCAACCCTGCAAGTGGAGGTACAAGCACTAACCCTTACCCTAAAATATCTGCTGCAGAAAGGGAAACAACACGAATACTTACTGCTAGAGTCAGATTGTTTGGCACTAGTTGTTGCGGTCCATAACCCAAGCTTGCCGCTGTGGGAGATCCGCATTCTATTTGCTGAGTGTGTGGCGCTGCTCCCCCAATTCTCCAACCTTCGGATTTAGCACTGTAGGAGAGAGGCCAATTGTATTGCCAACTGGGCTGCTAAAGCCCACGGTCACAATGCCTTCCCCCGAACTGGCCTGTTTCACCTCCCTAACCCCTTTTGGATCTTTTATGTTCTGAAACCCTTGGTAAGGGATGTTCTGGTTTTCTAGTATGAATAAAACTCTCTGTTTTAGACCCAAAAAAAAAAAAAAAAAAAAAAAAACCAGATCATGACAAAATATCATAAGGCTCGATAGATCAAAATACTTAATAAGCTAAACAATCATGAACACTATAAAAGAATAATTGACTCGTCAATACCACCATTAAAATGCATGACATGTTCATCAAGCATGAGTCTCCAACCGATAGAGTTTCATCAAGCATCAGTGATTGAGTTAGCATGACCATAAAAATGTAAACCATCTGTTCTAATTCAATAAAGTTTCCACGCAATTTCCTTGTTTTCTAATTACTTGCTTGTGCGTCATTTAGTAATTTAAGTTTCACAAAGTCCTTGAGGCTTCAAGGCATATTAGAACCCACTCACTTTTGATTTGAATTCAAATTTGATACTTTAATTGGCCAGGGATCATCTTTGGTTGGACTTTAATCATCAAAATCCTCGAGTTTCTGGCGATCACAACTTGATAAAAGTACATATAACAATGGTGTATGTGTAGTTTTAACCGATTCATTCTACCGGCATATAAAAATATCCATTCCATCTCTACTTATATGTAGCACTGTTGACACCCAAAAATACCTCTACAAGCACGTGCTGGTCATAAAGGACAAAAAGCTCTAAAGTTGCCATCGCGACCATATATGGGCTATAATTTACATCGGTCTGGCCATAAATAATCATACAATAAAAGATAATTAAGGACTTTGAGAAATTTTGTGCTGAATTTCGACAGATGAACAAAGACATATCATATGATGAAGTAGTGGGTTGTCATGTGTCGAAGCAAAGATCATTGATGAAGATACAACATTGATGGAGGAAATAGGCAAGAACAATTAAAAATGTGCCAAACTCAAAGAATGAGTGATTAATATTTACTGGACAAGTCGTGATAGTGTTGTTGAACAAGTATGGATAAGACAGTTCAACATGGAAAGGAGAGTGACTTTTGATGAGGAAGTAACTGACTATTGACGGTTGTCAAGTTGGTGTATTAATACCACAAGCCATCTAACAAACAATCTCCCAAACAACACACAAAAGCTACTTTATATTGCCTTTATCCTTACTCAACTTCAGCTATAGCTTAAGATTTCCATCATAGATTCAATTTAGACGAGTGTGTATATCCCAAGAAGTGTTGTCAATTAGATTATAGTGCTAACCCATTATCCAACATCGTCGATTAGATTCCAATGTCATGTCCTCATCCTCATCTAAAGACGGTGTTCATTAGATGTTGCCTCTATTTAGCGTTGTTCATTAGATTCCAACATTGTGTTCATGTACACATTTAGGAACAATATGTACTAGGTGCTGCTTTCACTATTCAATGTCGTTGATTAAATTATGATATTGTGTCCTCATATCTATCTCGGATTGTTGTCTATTAGGTGTTGTTCTCACTATCCAGTATTGTTGATTAGATTTCGACGTTTTGTTCTCGAACTTAATAGAAAGCAGTGCTTTATTAAGTATCTTGCTCATATCCAGTGTTATCGAAGTGCCTTCAATTTTGTATAGGCTACTTTAATTTTAATGGGCTTTCATTATTATATAAAAGTGAGTCTAAATGACGTCATTGATTAAGTTTCGACAATAATTATCATTAATATTAAATGTGCGATAGGCTAATGACTTCTTTGATTTTGAGATTATAAGGTGTATAATCTTGTTCGCATTTGACCCTTTTCATCCAAAATAAACACAGAACTTGAGTCTTCTTAAATAAAAATCAAAATACAATACTTGGTGAAAGATATTTCGTTGCGTGATCCAAAATCGATTAAACAAGTACTTTACAGTCTTTGATTTTTCTCAAGCTTCGTCGTTGTCCTCGACAAAGCCTTAATTGATGATAATGAGAGATCTTGGCGCAACTTTGAGCTCATGAATTCTAAGTGATAAGACATTAATGCATGTGCTGACTAAACGAAATATATATTTTATAGTTTAAGGGTATATATGTGTGAAATCATGTTTTATATGTCAAAACTTTACTTGTGTGTTAGAAATTCAGATTAACACGATACACATATTAAAATTGACATTAAAATGACAAAAATGAAAAAGAAAAGGTTTGAAATAAGATACATCATATAATAGTAGAAGAATCAATTAAAAATGGTAAGAAGAATTGTCGAAATAGTTGTAAACCAATTGTATAGCTACCAATTCAATTGTAAACTTTCAAGAAAACTTTATGATAGTTTTTCAATGTAACTCAACTAATTGCTTGAAAATTATTAACATGGTGGTCCATTCAATATTGATTGTCTTACGTGGCAAGCATAGTAGGCCAATGGGTGACGTGGACAAAATGACGTCATTTCTAATTTTTAGAAAATTTTGTGATTATTTTTCTTTTGCCCCCTTTTAATTTCTTTCTTTTTTCTTTTTATTCAGATTTCTTTTTTTCCCCTCCGCTAGTCACCAAGACGTTAGTGATTGTAACATTCTCAATTTCGACCCTTATTTTGATCCCAATAAGGAGGCTAAGTTAGATAGACCAATCTTATGAAGAACAAGAATCTAATGCATTAAATGAGAATAATGAGTATGGAAGCTTATGTATCTTGAATAATTAATGAAATGGGATGACTCATGACCTAAGGGAATGATGACAAGTGATCTTGCAAGCCAAGTAGGGCGCCACCTCTCTCCTATAGACTTGCCATCTTGAGTTTCATAGGTTTTTACTTCCCAATTTTTCGAAACTGTTGGATCTTTTCTGCTTTCCAATTTTATAGAGCTATTTGTGCTTCGAATTTGGAGAAACTTCCTTATGAAAGTTGTTCAAAACATCTTAATCTATAACATACTTAAATTTCATATTTTTCTGAGATGAAATAGTTAGGATGAAGGCCCAATTAATTACCGTATAGAACCTGCCCAGTATAGTAAAAACGATAACCAAGTTACTTTCTCGAAGTTTTATAAAATCTTCCTTTTCAAATTTAGATATGCTTCCTTTATAAAATTTTTAAATGACATTCATATCCACAACATATTAAAATTTCAAAGAGTTTTGTGAATATTTGGATTTCAAAATGAGTCTCTCTCTCTCTCTCTCTCTCTCTCTCTCTCTCTCTCTCTCTCTCTCTCTCTCTCTCTCTGTGATCGTTGAATCTACTCGACGGACGTATTTTTGGGGTGTGTTCAATAATTTATTTCTCTTTCCATAGAATGAATTTGGCTTGGATTCCTCATGAAAAATGTTTCCTAAGGTCTTCTCTACAACATATTAAAATTTTATAATTTTTCGAGCCCATTTGATAAGGTAATGGTCTTGATTTCGTAAGTTGCTCAAAACTGTTTTCGCCTTAGAAATGGAGAACCACACACCCAACTTGGAGGGGAAGGGGATTGCACGCCTAACTTGAGGAGGAAGCCAATCTAGAGTCTTGGCTTGAAAATAAGCATGCATTAAATGCTTTTGAAAGCTAGTTAATTAATGAGTTTAATGAATCACATGCTCATGTGGTTAACATGAAGAACAAGTTGTCCAAAGTCCAAGTTTCTTGATAACCAAATCTTAGGTAACTTATATAGGAAAAATTCTAAGAGAACGGATGGTGCCTTATATCTCTAGAACATTTTCATTTCTTATGTGGCAAGGGTTTGGCTTAATGAGCAAGGAAATGTATGAATTGTATGCCTAAAATCCAAGTCTAATGATGAACATATCTTGAGCATTAAATGGAAAAGGTGACTTGCCATCTTAGGTGGTAAGGATAGATTTAGTAATCATTACATCAAGAATTTTTTTTGGGGAGCAAGCCAAGCCGAGTCATCATTATATGATGACTCATGGGTATAGGTGAACCAATAAGAAGAAGACACAAAAACTCTTAATCATTCCCCTAGAACGTTAGGGCGCCACACCATCAAAGTAGCCGTGCCACTCCAAGAAAGCTCATTTGACCATTTGTCAATACCATTAAATGAAGCTTAGCCTATAAATAGAGAACCACCCTCTCCATTCTCTCCGACCTTTGGCTCATTTCTTCTCCTCCTCATTTCTTGCATGTCATCTCCTTCTCTCGGCCTTGCTCACCCACCACCTCACAAGACGACCTTCTCTTGGTAAAATCACCTATTGTTTATCGAGGTTTATCGAAGGTAACTAGAATCCTTAACTCTTGGTTAGGACGATAATCTATGTCGTTGAGTTTAGTAGTATGTTCACCTGTATAAGCCGTATGCATGTTGTAATATTCTTTTGTATGGTTTGCTCATGTTTGCATGCTTGAGTGTGTTCATGCCTCGGGACAAAGTTAATGTTTGCTCAACTTGAAATCAATGTCAAGCCGTGATGGCCTAAGTTGTGAGACCTTAAATTGGTACTGAAGTGTGCCGATTCCAAGTCTTGCTTAGTGCAGACATCAGCCTAGGTGTGCGGCTCAAGCCACGAATCAAGAATCATGTGTGGCATATTATATAGCATGATGTTAAGACCTATGATACACTTACTTGAATGAGCATGCCCTCGGACCTTGTATGCATCGGTTACGATGAAAGATGAAGAAATGACTTGTGTGATGTACTTATTTTATGCACCTAAAGAGGAAAAAGCGCTCGTCGCCACACATCGTTGGCGGCGATACCTTGTTCATTGAACGGGAACCCCGGTTAAGTTAGGATGCTTGGATTTGAGCCCGAATGCCTCAGGTAAGCTAGTCTTGAGATGCTCTGGTTGAGCCAAGATGCCTGAGTTGAGCCCAAATGCGTTGGTGAGGTAGCGCTATGATGCCTCAGTTGAGCTGGGATGCCCTGATTGAGTTAGGAAGCCCAGCATGAAGCTGGAAGCCTCGGTCAAGTCGAAAGGGCCTAGTCGAGCTAGGACGATGGTAAATGAATTTGCATGAGTGTCGGTTATGCATAAGTATAATATGGCGATATGTTTCTTGACAAGCCAAAGATAAGTATGCATTAAAGCATGTTGTGATGAACATTTGCATATAGTCAAGGATAGCAATAAGTTTGCTATTGATCTGCTAAGGGTGTGCATGGTCCGGGCGGGCGGTTCCCGACCTAAAATCGAGAATCGCCCACTAAGGACCAGTTTCAAAAAATTGGAACCGGGATCCACCCGTTTGTTGTATGGATCCACCCGGGAACCGGACCGGACCGGCGGTCCGGTTCCCGGGTGGATCCATGGAACCGATCTTGACGCGAAACAATTTTGGTTTTCAACATAGAACGATCGGGTCTATGAGTTGGGAAGGAGGGGGGAGGTCTATGGTCGAGTTTTCAACATAAAACGGTTTCCGCGGCTATGGCGGGTGGAGGCCGACGCGAGGGGGCAAATAGTAGCGGCGGAGGAGCAGCGGCGATGGCGTCAACGCTTGGGGAGGAATCGAAATGGCGATAGAATTAGGAGGAACCGAGGAAGAGACAAAGAGAGAGACAACCGAAGACGAAGGGAGTGAGGAGATGGGATCTAATCTAGGGTTTCTTTTAGTAAATTTTTTTTTTTTAATATTAAAAAGGTTCCGGTCTGGTCTAGGTGGACGGATCCACCCATGGAATCGGAAACCGAACCGGTACCCACCGGTTCCGAAAAATTGGAACCGGGAACCAGACCAGTTCCCTCAAGGACCGCCGGTTCCGGGCGGTTCCATTCTAGTTCCGGGCGGTCCGGGCGGTTCTTGGGTATTTTGCACACCCCTATGATCTACCATCGACATTGCATTGCGAGCATTGTACCTACTGGATTTTGATGGTGAGATATCCTCCTAATAAAGAATTTGGGATTTTACTTACTGAGTCCATGACTCACCCCGTTATTTTTCATAATTGTAGGTATGGAGAAGTTGCAGTCTGGATAGAAGAGCTAAGATTTACTCCGCCTTTTTTAGCATAGAGCATGTAATGATTATAAATGTAACAATCTATGACAAAAGTGCTTGTAAATATAACTGATGTAATTGTGTGTTTGCAAGTGATTGTTTTCCTAGTTGCTTGTTGTTGTCTAGGTGTTATATGTATGCTTCCGCATGTGCTTAATACGAAGATAAAAAGAAATGGGATGGCGATGCGCTTGGGACATCATGAAAATAACCCTTGTTGCTCGGGACCTTAGAGATGGAGTCGGAGTCGGAGTCGTTATATTGATGGTCAAGCAAACAGTCATAGATGAGGGCTTGCGAACGGTCACAAGCAAATGGTCATATTTGCTTATGATTGTTCGCTCGGCCATCAACAACATCCTAATGATCAAAGGAGGGATAAGAGGAAAATAGAAAAGAAAATTCAAAAGTTTTTTTAAAAAACTGCAAAATGACATTGTTTCATCCATGTTAACTCCAGCTAAAATTGGCCGAAAGGGTTATATTAGAAAATCATAAAAAAGTATACTTAATTGGCTGAATTAGAAAAATTTGATTGAATTAGTGGTCATACAATGGGTTTAGGACTTTTTTTGAACAATATTAAGTGAAAATCACAGCCCTCTTACGTTAATCCCTACTTCCACGTTCTCCCTACCATAATTTGGAAAAACCCTTCTTTCGCCCTGTATATATAAACTGTAAAGAGTCGTGCATCACAAGAAATTATTCGGTGGATAGGATCTATTAAAAATAAATAAATCGTGAGTATCACCTTTCTTTTGGCACTTGGAACACAATCAAATAGAAAGGGAAAAATTATGCAATCGATTATAAATATATTGTACGAATGTCAATTCGGTCTCTTAGACTTTTTTTAATTTTACCAATTTAGTCATAAATCTTTCTGCAAAATTCCAATATAATCCCCATAGTTAATTTTCACCGGAAATAACCAATGTATCAATTCGTTTATCATCGGTCATCTTATGTGGCACACCATTACGTAGATCATTTTCAGCAAAAAATGATGGGAATGACTATATTATGACTATATTAAGATTGAATTTTCTCTATCAGAAACACGAGAGTGACAAACTTTATAAGTCAAGATTAACAAGAGAAAGGGAAACGCCCTCATCCAAATGAGACGATTATGCTATTAAAGCAGGCGAGACAAACGTATTGTTGATACACGAGGTCTATAATAGATAGGGATCAAGGAAAAGAAGCTTCTATGAAATGCTCATCAAGAGACAAAGGTTACTCATGTGAGGTTACCATGCAAGTAACACAAGTGTTTGAAACTAACTGAAGTTCGGGCTGAGAGGAATTTGAGTGCCTCTATTAGGAGGCACGGCAGGCCTCATCTGCTTGTAATTGCGATTGACAAAACATGGACTCTCGTGGTTGTGGACACCCTCGTACGTTGTTATCACGTAGCTCGAGTCTTCCCTGTCTCTCTCCACCCTCTTCTTCACGGGGCACCCTTCGCTCGAGCATTTATAGTAGTTCCTACAAACATCAGAAACCGATAAGAGCAAGTTCAACTTTGTATTGACAAGCCATTGTAAAGAAAACTCTGCACAAGCTCGGCATGAATAGAGTCTCTTGCTTACCCAGCAAAATAGATATGTTTGCACGACTTTGTAAATCCCAATTTGATTAATATTTACGACTAGTGCTAATTATTGGAAATAAAATCTCTCAACAGCAAAGAAAATAAATTGCTTTCAATCAAATCAAGACCAGGTGAGCAATTCTTGTACTCTTCGCAAGCGTCGCAAGAGTTTTCAGAGTTGGCAAAGTCATTTCATCTTTCTTTATAAAGAGAGTTTTATCTTTCCATGTGTGAAAACCGTGGCTCGACAAAGTTATTCTATTGAATATCTTTTAGCTAATATATTGTGTAAAACATTAGCTAACTTGTACTTTAAATACATATAAGAAATAACAGTAAAGTGTATCTTCTCCAATCATTCGCTAAATTCGCCACATCTTGTCGAAGTGGTTGCCAAACATCAAAACTGGGGTCCTTATTTCATGATAATGAAGTAAAACCTTTTTTATTATGCGTCCACTTGAGTAGATTGAGCCAATCGTTATGGATTTCGACAATACTTATATGTCCGCACTAGCTAAGACACCAGGCATTCGTAGCTTCCTGTTGGATATTGCTCCAATACCAACACCAAGTTGCATTCGATGCGTATTATAAAGTGTCCACAGGCATCTTCTGCGGCGAACCAACCCCAGAAATTAATGTCCTGTCATGGTCATGTTGTCGATGAAAACCATGTTGAGAAAAAAGCAAGTAAGATGCTTAAGTTTTTGCACATCTGTAGTGCAAAGCTTCATAAAACTTTATGGAACTTACCTAGGCACACATTTTTTTAGATGATGACTTTGGAGTTGGATTCCTTTTTGGTGATCCTTCTTTTCGAATGAAAGTATCGAGATTTTATTACGTCGGTCCAATAAGAATCCCCCATGTCACTATGTACAAATAATTTCATATTTGAGTTAATCACCCAGCTTTTGACTCGTGCATCATCCAATCCATAAGTATAGTGATTAGTTTTTGAGCTTGGAACCTACCCACCTAAGGAATTTAGATAATCCATTAAACCTGAAGAGGCACGGCCTTTGATTATTTCACGCGTGCCTTTCTATATATATATTTTTTATTTCCCAATTATTAGCAACAAGAGAAGTAGACAACCAATGGCCATGAAAGCGCCAAACAATGGGCTGCGTGAGTGAGCCGAGAACCCCACCATCTCTTGCTCCAATGCTTCTTGGTTTTGTATTTTTATGGTGATGTAGAATTAGGTTGCCTTGTCACCGAAACAAGGGAGGGGATGAATGCAACCCTCCAAATATCAAAATGGGGTGCAAAATCAAATTGAATCATGGCGAGTGATGGTTTATTTTGTTTGTGTCTTCTGACAAGATCTGTCATGTCTCTTTTTGCCTCTATATATACATGCGAACACTGTATTTCTCTTCTAGATAGTGTGATTATGCTGGCATGTGACACAATAGGGGAACCCTCATACTAATTACTTCATATTTGTAAGAAGAGAATACAGTTGATTGCTTCCTAATGCATATTCCATCAACTGTTAAAGAGCCAAAAACGAAGAAAGAAGAAAACGCACTTGCTCAAACCCCAATTACCAGCTTAAAGGCAGCGTGATCAACTTATTTAAAGTGGAACTGACCCATGACCATTCATTAATGATAGCTTGTGTGTACAAAACTTTGTGATGACTGTGTATATGCAATAAGAACCCAAAGAATCAAACTGTTGGATATTGACACGCCAAGATACAACTCAAACCACACGATGAGGATGGAGACCAATATGCAAAATGAAGAAGGTTTGGTATAAATACAACATGAGAATTAAACCAATGCTAGTGTGGGGACAATAGGTCCCCCGCTACTTGACACCAAACCATATGTCGGCCTACATTAAAGGATCTTCCTTTAATTTTAATAGATAATGCACTCGTCAAGGAGCACTTCAAAGTGTCCCATGTGCAGAGGGTCAAGTGGTCCTTTAGCTAAAGTGTGGTAAGTATATGTTCTGACCATGTTATGGTCAATTAATGTAAATGGTGAAAGTGCACAATCGCCTCTTATCCTAGAGCACTTTATATTATAAATAAACCCTTCACATTCTCTCACCACACAAGAACCACTTTTCCCATAAAATATCGAAAATGACAAAAGAAATTATAGTAGTACTATACATATTTAGGACTCACCAAGCAACCTTCTCTCATATTGATCGGATGACTCTCGGGCGGCATGAAAAGTAACTTAATTCGGTTCAAGTTATAGAAATCTCTACTTAGTTTAATGAGGACAAAAAACAGAGTGGCAATGAGTATTTCTCTCTTGTTCCCTTCGAACAGAGGAGACAAATCACAAAAACAATTGCTGATAATACTCTAGGCACGGACGAATACCAGTTCTAGTGGTTCTAGCGAGCCAGATGCATTTCTCAAAAGCTGAAACTGATTGGATCAACAAATGCGAGCGATTCGACCATTATTATATCATTTTGTAATTGAAACGAAATGCTCTTTTTGTCCTTGAAGTATTTAATAACTACTAACAATTGTGAAGATAAATATCAATTTATGTTAGATGAACGACGATGTTGTAATGGAAGCAAACATTACCTAGGGTTAGGACTGCTCTTGACCGATTTCTTCCCATACTTTCGCCATCTGAATCCATCATCCATGACATCGAGCTCCGATTTGGTCCTGAATGCAACCCTAAATTCAGTAGCTGTCTTGCTCTTCCTTCCACTCTTGCATCTTCTGCCAAAAATAAAAAAATAAAATAAAAAATGCACCAATCAATTCGAAATTTAGTTCCTGATCACAGAAAATATGGATCATTCTTTTCGAATCAGACGCGCTCTTCTTCTGATAAGAAAGGGGGACCAACGTAGGAGTCACAAAAAAAGAGGGTAAATCAATAAATCACTTACATGTTAGTATTTATTCTTTCACTGGCTTCGCGGCAAGTGAATCCGTTGGAGCTGCCCGTGAAATTTTCTGCGGAACTGGCCATTGTTTTCACCGAAGAATCTTCCTCAAAATCATCTTCTAGAAGGAGATAATCTGATAATTCGAAGTACGAAGGATCGACGATCTCTTCGAAGCAAGTGTGATTATTGTTGTGGTCTTCAGGGCCATTCATGGTCACAAACATGGGAGGAAGAGGAGAGAGAGAAGAGAGAGTGAGAGAGAGGTGCAAAAGGAGGCAATGGGTATTTGATATAAACTCTCATCTAAACTTTGATCAAATGAAGCTCCTTAAAAAAAGAAAAAAGGAAGCTCGTTTCATGCTCATTTTCCAGAAGGGAGTTGCAGAGAAGGTGCATGCTTCACTTAGCGACAAAAAGGTCAAGCGCGTGACATCACTATGGGATCACAAGGTGACCTGGGGTTTGCTTCGTTGTGTGGTGTTGCGTTGGGAGACATGATTGGGGGACATTGGGACCTCCACGATTGGTGTTATTTTTGTACCGCAGCGGCGGCTAACGTGCAAATTCTTGTGGGGGGGAGTGAACTTGGCCAATTGCTCTCACTATTCATGCTTCAATTGTTACATTGTATTCTCCGTGGAAAGCGAATATGGTGGGCTAGGCATCCAGATTATCTGCTTATCGTAAAGTATCTTTAGTCACTTTTAAAGATGATTGCTAGGTTTGTGGAGAAGACTCGTACAAGTCGACGCTTGATGGAGTCATGACGAAGAGCTTTCCCATCTCTGGGAAGACCTCTCAAGGGATCAGTCCAAGTCTCTGGTGAGGTGAACGTGGTATGGTGAAGACCAACAAAAAGTCGGACCCGACGGAGCCGTAAGCTGAGCATGGTTGTGATTGAGTGTGGGAATTGCTACGCTGGTCGCGTCTTTCTCACTTTTTTTTTTTTTTTTTCCAATACAAATTGTGCAATTTTATCTTTATGTGCACATATATTCCTCCCCATGACAGTTTAAATTTAGAATGATAAAGTTGCCTAATTGACACTTAGATTTTGACAATCCTGTATAAATATTCATTACATAAGAAAATTAGGGATCAAACCCAATCCCTAAATGATAATATTGATATTGCATTATTTTGAATTTGCGTTCTCTTCAGTATTTTTACTTTTTTGGCATTTGGGTTCTAATATATTTTAGATGACACATTTGCATTAAGCTTAGGACAGGGACATGGTCAGCTGCGAACGTTTGGAAAAATCTGGATTGTGAACTTTGAAAATAGAGAGAGGACTGAGCTTAAAGGGACCGAGTTAAAAAAAAGGGAAGCGGGGGAATTTAACTAGCTGGCCATCAATGTGGATTAGGGTCAACGTGCATACAGTCAACAGAGAAAGAAAATAAAAGAAAATAGAAAAAAGTCCCGGGGGTTGGCGGATTTAGTTGACCAAGACTAGTATGCTAAACCACACAAACAACCCTTCTCTCCGTCTTTCCAAAGGATTGCCTGTTAATCCTCAAAGAAATATAATTTATCTCATAAGGTTCTCGGGACTAAGAAATTTTCTAATTCACAATATCTATAGAGTGGCAAGTGAAAAGTATGCTCACAAATCCAGCTATCACATAAAAGAGAGATTTTTTAGAACACCGATCTTATTCTAACTTCTTATAGAAGTTATCCTTATAGGGCGGAGCCAAGGGTAATATTGAAATATGTAATTATTTAACATTTACAGCTAAGCCCATTTTTTAACTTGCTTGAACCCATTTAAATTGTTGCATCAAGCATGTTTGCACGTCATTCAAGTCTGCACGCCGCCTGTTGAAAGTAAGATAAGATATGTTTTATTAAGCTCGTTAACAGTTAACATGTCATTGGGGGAACATAACATGCCATACACTTTTGGCATATATATGCGTTTGGTACGACTAATGCAGAAGTGTGAACAGATGAAACTATTAGAGTAAGAAATAAATGTGTTCGGTACAATTAATGCAGAAGTGTGAACAGATGAAACTATTAGAGTAAGAAATAAATTGCAAACATTAAATGTATAGACGGCCAATCTAATTTGCACCCTATTGGGAAATGATAAGGAAACTTCATGTTCCGTAACCTTGGAAGCTTCCCAACCTTGTGAGTTTCCTAACTTGGATAGGACCAAGGCTATATTATAGATAGGATGTTTGTCTTCCTTGAAGAGAGATTATTTGAGATATCAAGTGATACACTGGTCTCATTGTAGCCCACGAGACTTTGAGAGTAAAAGCTGTCAAAAGATTATTGAGAGAAATTATCAAAAAAAGTTCTAAATCAATTGTAATTATGTTGATCCTAAACTTTTTCATTTTTCAAATAAGTCATTAATCTTGTATCTTGGCGCTAGGGGGAGAGCCAACTAGACCCTAGCTGTCCTATATGCTGACATGGACAATTTAAAATAATATGCTAATATTTTTTTCAATTTATTTTTCATTTTTTCCTTTCTCTTTTTTTTTTTTCCTTCCTTCCCTTCCTTCTTTCTCCAATCAGTCATTGAGCCAATGACTGACTAGAGGTTAGGCCAACAAGGGACCTCGTTGGCCTTAAGTAAGCCTTGCCAGCCCAACAGGTGGCCTAAGTGAGTCTGCCCATGTGGCCTTGGCTAGGCCTTGAGCCTTACTAGGGGTTGGGCAAGGCATGACCTTACTAGATTTGGCAAAATTAAGCCTCAACCAGCCGTGGCAAGGCTTGTCCAATGCCTGCAACTGGCTAGATGAAGAAGGAAGGAAAGGGAGGAAAAAAAAAAGAAAGAAAAGAAGAAAAGGGAAAATAAAAGAAAATATATATAATAAATAAAAATATTTAAAATATTAAAATATTATTAAAATATTGTCCACGTCGGCACTAGTAACATCACATAGGATGTCTGACGTTCATATTAGCTCAGCCAAACCACGAATAGATTAAATTAGCGCAAATGCAAAATCTTTATAACTCATTTGGGAAAAAAAGGTTTAAATTTGAATTAACATGATTGTAATAAATTGAAGATTTTTTGTTAATTTTTTTGAAGATTTTTGAGTGGGATCGAATGGGTGTTAATGACAATAGGGCTCCAGACTTTGGGTCTTTGTGTCTAATTTTATCACTTATGAAAAAAAGGCTTGAGCGATTAGAAAGTTGTATGATTGACAACATTATATAAAAAAGAAAAATAAATCTTGAAGTGGTGTGCGTGCAATATAGAACTCAACTTAATTAGAAACTAGCATTCAGGAATACGAGCAAGTATATGCATTGGCGGTCCAATTAAGGACCGAGGCTTATTTTCTAGGATGATACTACACATATTTAAGAAATAATGAGATTCATATTAGACTCCACTAAAAGTATATGTTCAAATTCGTACCATCGCTAATTTTAACCATCACGTCCCACACCAAATGCCCCATTTTTTTAGTACTTGCTACATCATTTACCAAAAGAAACAAGTACATTTTTCACGGTGTGCATTTTGCTAAAAATGAATGATTTAGAAAATATTTTCTTAAGAATGATCATTCTGTATCGCTTATAACAATGAATAAATAAATAATATTTATAATATCCACGAAAATGATTAAAAATAAATTATTATTGATAATGATAATATTTTTCTTTGATTATTATTTTTTATGATATTGACAATCAATTTCAGAATTTTTTTTTTTTTTTTCAAATTATTCATTTTCAATGAAAAAAATAGAGCCTAAATGTGTCAAAGGGCTCGCCAGCCTCCAGGAGCTTGAGCCTCACTACCCTTGTCAAGATCTGGCAAGCTTAAGCCCGAGGCCAGTCAAGTTGGCCCTTGCTAGGCTTCGGCAATGACGCCAATGGCTTGTTGTGGCCATCAATAAGGTCTAGCGATCGGTGGAGGAGGAAAAAGGAAAAAAAAGAAAAGAAAAGACAATATTTGAAAATGATTTTTGGCTCGAAATAAAATCATGGATGAAATCAATCTAAATGAGATCCAAACACCAAAATATATTTTCAGTCACAAATAATCAAATTAAAAAAAAATTAACTATTTTTCCGAAAAATGATTTCTTATAAAGTTTCCCTTTGGAATGCGCTTTCCCACTCCTAATTTGGTTAAAACACTCCCTAGTAAAGTGTTATGACCATTTCATCCATTGTGGATCCTATTTTACCTTTCAGCATCTTAATCATTTCCTTGGTATTTTTTTTTTTTTTCCCTTCTACTGGGGGTCCCACTTTCCTGCCTTTTCATCCTCCTCTTTTTCTCTTTGCATGCAATTATCTTTCTATCTGCTCCCACTTCCATGCTTTTTGGTAAAAACGTGGCATCCTCCAGCGAAGTTAAGGAGGATGCGGAGTGCGAGAGTTAGGCTTGTGATTGCACCTGAGATTCGCCTCCTAAACGACAGCCACATAGTGGGTGCAGGAATCAAATGTGGGTGAAAAGAAGTCCATTATACAACATAACTATGCAAGCAAGAGGATTGCAACCAAAGTGATGTCTAAAAAAAATTAAGACAAAAGATAAGCTCCTCAGTTTTGATGGTATGACCCATCTAAAGCATATCTCTTGAGCAGTTCCATGTAAATTATGTAAGGTGCCGGTCTAAACTGCCTGCATGGACTGACCTTGCATATAAGGCAATGAAGTAGGCCGTTTGAAAATTGAAAGAAAAAAAAAAAAAATGCAAGGATGCGAAACTGCCTAGTTACCCTAGCAATTCATTGAGGTAATATGCTACCATAATCACCTTTGAAAAAGCCTACCAACTCAGATAAATGACGCTTTCTCGATCTAATTGGTGGTTGTGCAACTTATAGAAGCCCTTTTCTATCAAACCCAACCTAATATAATACAAACAAGGGATCCAACCATACTTTGCACAGCCACCTACTAGCTAATATGTGAAAATGCATTTGGCATGCACACTTGTTTTTCAGTTTCTCAAGAACCACAGTCAAAAGTTTCAATGAACCTACAAAAATGAGAAGAAAAATTTCTTGGGGAAAAAAAAACCTTCATCCTTTACTACATTCGAGCCAAAATTAGACCAATATTATGGGGAGATATCAAAATGTGCATCTTGAAATTATTCTACCAAGCAAATTGCAGAAAAGAAAGAGGCTAATGGAAACTAGTCCGGGGAAATTTTCCAAGAGTACTCAAAATCCACTGAAAAAATCAAATGCATTCTCTATCCCAAGAGAGTCAAAGAAACTAGTAAGTTCAATACTCAGAAGTAATGGGATGATAAACCTTTTTTTCGCTTGGTGAAACCAAAACAGAAACCACAAAAGGGGAGAAATTTAGCAATGCCAAAAGGCCTCACTAAAGATCCTCAAAAGCATCAACTTTAATCAAACTCTATAGTAAACAAGGAATGAATAAATACCCACTAGACATTAAAAAAAATAAAAGAAGAAAAAGAAAATAAAAACACCTTCACACTTCAATGAATCGAACCCATCACAAGGAAAATTACTACCTTACTCGATATTAATCAACACTTCGAATTCAAACAATTTATCCAGCACCCATCATGAAAAATAATGCAAAAACCATCTCAGGCATAGAAGAAAATAAAGTAAAAGGAGAGAGAGAGGATGAAGACGAAGGAAAGTAGGACCTCCAAAAGAAGAAACTTAAAAAAGGAATGCAAAGGCTACTGAAAGATGGAACCCATAATGAGTAATATGGTTACTATCGCGATCTCCCCGAAGGTGAATTACCCAAGAGAAAATTAATGGATTCTAAAGGCTTAGCATGGACCCTCTCAAGTCTTATCAATTGCAACTCGACACTAAAAAAAGTTATCCATTTAAACATGCGACTTTACTCAATTTGGAAACACCATTAATTAATTAGGGTGCGTTTGTTTATGTTTTTGTTTAAAAATTGTTTCGAGAGAACGAAAATAGAAAAAAGTATTTATGCTCCGGAAAATAATTTTTGAACAAAAGAACGCGTTTGATAAATCTGTTCCGGAAATATAAAAAGAACATAAACATGCTTGGTAAACTTGTATAATTTTTTTAATATTTTTATTTTATTTTTCCTATTTTCTTTCTCATTTTTCCTATTTCCTATTTTCTTTTTCCTTTTTTTTTCTTTTTCCTTTTTCCTTTTTTCTTTTACTTCCTTTTGGCCGATTGCCGACCTTGGCCATAGCCCGACCGGCCGACGAGGGCCGGCGGCCTCGCCTAGCCATGGTGAGGCTCGCTGGCCCCCGACCAGGTCGAGCCTCGCCGGCGTCGCTGGCCAAAGAAAAAAGAAAAGAAGAAGAAAAAAAAGAGAGGAGAGAGAAATTTTGTTCTTAAAAATTGTTCCAGAAACAAGAAACGCATTTTTTCTTGTTTCTTGTTTCTTGTTTCTGTTTCATATGTGTTCCTGGAAATAAAAAAAAAAATAGATTCGGAACAAAAACGCAAACAAACGTGTTTCTGTTCTTTTTCTGTTCCTCGGAACAAAAAAACAGGAATTGTATTTATAAATAGAAATTTGGAACACAAACAAACAGGCCCTTAGTGGTTGATTAGAAACCCAAGTAAAGCAATGTGGCTGGATGTGCAAGATACATCAAAAGACCACACCAGAAATGTTGCAACGAGTAAAGTACGTCGGAGGAACGTCAGGACTGAGCTTGAACTCGCCAGTTTAACTGGTGCGAGGCCGTAAAACACAATGCTGAGGCAAACTAAGAGCCTAGAACCCACAGGGCATGATTAAGATCTTGCCCGGATGGCTCGAGGATGTTGCACAATGTCTATCAGAGGCGTCGAGGAAACGTGTTGATAATATTCATGTCAGTGTGGGCTTCAAGAACGCACGACGCGACAACCGGAAGCGCAAGACTAAATTCGATCACGATGACTGGGGGCACGAGTGGTGCGTCGAGCGGGAATGCAAGAACACCAGGAAACTCGTCGGCGCGGCCGAAAAGGGTCTTCACCGGAACCGGGCCATGCTGAGGCTGCAACACGCTCGGAATCTCACTGCTTTTGGCTGAAAATTTCTCTCTCTCTCTCTCTCTCTCCCTCTCTCTCCCCGTCAACCAAGCCCCACCTTAAACGAAGCCTCACCAACACTTTGCAAATTTCTCCCCCCCGTGTCACTTATGAACACCCCGCAAATTTCTCTCCCTCTCACCTTTTCTCATTCCCCTTAAGCGGAACCTCGCGAACTCTTACCAATTTCTATTCCCCCACTAAGCGAAGCCTCTCGCTCTCTATTTATAGAGAAAAAAGTTCATTTTGCAAGTGAAGATTTTTCAAGATAATTACATATATCTATTCAACCGCTGATGATCATCTTCGAAAAAGAGGGGATGCGCTCAACAAGAAAAAGGCTTCATTATTCAAAATTTAAAATCTTTCAAAATCTCCCACCACAACCAAATTATTTTATTTTATAAATCATTTTTCTATTCTCTCTTTTTTGTTTTCTATTTTTTTAGAACAATTTTTTTATTTTTTAAAGATAAGTTTGGTCCTAAATATTATTGTTACCTAAATGCAATGTTATGAAATGTTTAATGTAATTTTGACATTTTTATATGACGAACAAGTAAGTAAAAATAGTCAAAATTTAAGTGTCAATAGTTACAGTACTTTGTTGGAAGTGTTTTGGCCAAATTAGGAGTGGAAAAAGCGCAGCCATTTTCTTTTCAATAAAGTTATCCCAAACAAATTGCAGTTTGAATGTGTTTATCTATACAATTTTTGAGTGCTTATCGTAACCATCATCGAAGGAATGGCATGTTTCCAACATGCAATTTCAAGATCTCTATTCACGTTTGATTTTGACTTCATCCCTGATAAAATTTAAAATAAAAAATTATACAAACAATTTTTTTTTACGGGTGCTTTGGGCAAGATAAACCCTAATTTTCTTCTCTCTTTTTTTGTGTTTTTTTTTGGGGGGCGCTAGAAACATCGTCACTGAAAATTCAAATTCATGACCTACCATGAAAATGAAACTCGTCTTAGATTCTACGGATGGTGTAGAAAATCATTCACTTGTAGGATGTCCTACTGCTTATTGGCCCATAATTCCCAACATGCAATTAGTGTCGAGCACGTCGCTCGTGACAAAGCTCGAGCTTCGTGTCGTCGTCGACCTTGACAAGCCTTAATGGATGACAACGAGATATCTTGATGCGAATATTATACCTTGACGAGATATATGCGAATCATGTTTTATATGTGAAAATGGAAAGATTGCCCAAAACATCCATAATCTATTGCACTTCAACTAATGCAGTCTTAAAATTTTAATTTTACCAATTAAATTTATATTTTACTAATTGAATTTATCTAACTAATTTTACTAATTGAATTTATCTAACTAATTTTAGCCGGAAATCGCTAACGTAGATGCCGACCATCCTACATAACATGTCGGCATTGATATAATAATTTTTATAATTTTTTTAAATCTTTAAATATTTTTACATTCTTTCTTTCTTTCTTTCTTTCTTTCTTTCTTTCTTTTTCCTTCCAAGCCTAGCGAAGGGTCACGGCCCCTCATCTAGTGGCTGACAAGGGTCATCAACCATCCTACATAACGCAACATTGGTATGATAATTTTTATAATTTTTTTAAATCTATGATCTCTTTTACATTTTTTTTCTTTTCTTTCCTTTTCTTTTCCTTCCAAGCCTAGCAAGGGTCACGGCCCTCGCCCAATGGCTAACAAGGGTTGCGAGCCCTTGCCTTTGGCCAGCCAGCAACCCTCGCTGGACATAAGCAGAAAATAAAGAAAAAGGAAAAAGAAAACTGAAAAGGAAAAAAAAAAAATTGTCCACCTTAGTGTTGGCCATCCTACGTAGCACTACGGGCATCCATGTTATGTTTTTTTAGATAATTTTCCAGCAACTAACTTATGTGTGAAAATTCACATAAATACAATCAAAGATAAATCAGAAAACGTTAAAGTAAGATACATTACATGATACTAGAAGGGTCTATTAAAAGGGAATAGGTAAAAAGTTTAAAGCCCACTTATGTTAGTTCCCTACTCCCACACGCTCCCATTAACTTGAAAAATCCCTTCTTTCATCATTTTTTGTAGATTGATACATATCTAAACGGTAAAGAGTCTCACCTAACAAAAAATCTTCCATGGATGGGATCTATTCATCAAATAATAATAATAATAATAATAATAATAATAATAATAACTGTCGCATTACGTTTAGTACTTGGAAAATGACTAATGTCAGAAACAATTGTAGAGTTGATTTTCGCCACAAAAAATAGGCAAAGAAGAAATGTCCATTCCTAGCTACACATTCCATCGTAAAATGCCAATTCCAACTTTATAACTTAACAAGAGAGATGGAAACGCTCTCATTTTATGCCATTAGATGAAGCGAAACAAATATATGGTGACTCGCCGAATCAACAGTGATTCGGGGCCAAAGCAAAGAAAGTTTTACATAATATTCATGAGGAGAGACGACCTATGCATGTGAGCCTCTCGTGTGGGCACACCCGCATCGAGACTAATTCAGAGTACGGCAAAAGAAGGGCTTGGCATGCCTCTACATGAGGAGGGAGATCAGCTGGAATAGTGCGATGGAGGTGCCTGCGGATCCCAACCGCCGGAAGCGACGGCGTCCACGACAGGTCCCACCTGCTTGTAGTTGTAATACACGAGGCTCGGGCTCTCGTGGTTGTGGACGCCCTCGTACGTTGTCATCACGTAGCTCGAGTCGTCCCTGTCCCTCTCCACTCTCTTCTTCACGAGGCACCCTCTGCTCGAGCATTTGTAGTAATTCCTGCAGCACCAAAGGATCGACACGAGTGAAATTTAACTTCGCATCCACAACGTGATTATATTTTTCTGCTAGCTATCTACAGTGCTAAAACACGAGGCATTGAATGAGAGTATTCCTTTTACAGATGCAGAGTATCCACCATATACAACACCCACGAATCAGCAGAGTATAGATGAAATCTATACAGAATGCAATCGAATATTACTTAAAGGGAACTTAATCAACACGCCATCAGGACCACAAAGTTCGGACACATTAATGGGGTCGTTGTTTCAATGATGATGAAGTGACGGCATTTACGGTATGCGTCCACTTGGGTAGATTGTGCCACTTGCTATTGATTTCGGCGTACAGATATTTCCGCACTAGCTAGAGATTACACACCCGCATTCGTAGCTTCCCGTTGGATATTGCTCCAATACCAACACCAAGTTGCACTTCGGACATATGATATGAAGTGTCCACAAGCATCTTTGGCAGCGGACAAACCCTAGAAAGTAATGTTCTTCCGTGGCCATATTGTCCATGAAAAAACAAGGTAAAGCATGTTGACAAAATAGCAAAACAGATGCTTGAATTTTGCCCCTATAATATTGCAAGTTATATATATTTCTATCCATATCCTATTTGCCATATAACTAATTTTCTTAGTGAACACGGGGTAATTGGATTTATGAGCTCGGACTTAGGCATTCTCTTGTTAATCTCTCCGAATGAATGTATTAGGTTTCTATTACATCAACCTAAGAACTCTTTGAATTACTTCATGCAAATAACTTCGTGTTTGGATTATCTACTCGGGAACTTGGGTTTTGACTCATGCATCATCCAGTCTACAAGTTTAGTGATTATTTCATGAACACAAAAACTATCCACCTATGAAGTGGTTGGACGTTACAGAAGAGAGAAGCGGAAGCAGAAAACCAACGGCCATAAAATCGCCAAACTAGGGGCTGCATGCATGAGGTGTGAACCACACCATCGCTTGCCCTGTGCACGGTTTTTATATTCTTGTGGTTGCAGAAAAGTAGGTCGTCATGTCACCGAAACGGAGGGGATGAATGCAATAATCCAAAAAATGAGAGAAAGGTCTGCAAACTTAAAATAGACGGTGGTGGAACATGATTTATTTTGTTCGTGTCTTCTGATAAGACATGTCATGGTTCATTTTGCCTCTGTATGTATTCATTCAAAGACTATATTTCTCTTTCAGATGGGGCTAACTCCCAAAAGAGATTTGCATATTTTATATATTAACCGAGGAACTCATGCTTGCATGTGACTGGATTGACAAAACCCTCATAGCAATTCCTTCATGTTTGAAAGAAGAGAACACAGCTGATTGCTTTATCATTCATATGCCATCACCAATTAACGAGCTGGAAAGGAGAAAGAAAACCCATCTGCTTAAACCCTAAAACCCGCTTGAAGGAAGCAGGATCAACTTCTTTAAAGTGAAACTAACCCATGAACATTCATCATGACAGCTCGTGTAAACAGAACGTTATGAAGACTGTGCATACAAAAAGAAGATAAGAGGTAAGCTCATGATATCGACCCATAGTACACTCCTCAAACCACACGATGAGGATGAAGACCAATATGCAAAATGAGAAGGAAAGATGCGGTATGAATATAATATGAGAATTAAATTGATGCTAAAACAGAAATGAACTTGTCAAGGAGCACTTCGAAAGTGGTGAAACTGCACAATCTACTTTTTATCCGAGAGTACTTTACACCACAATAGACTCTTCAACACGCTCTCACCACAAAATGAGAGCACGAGTGCTACTTTTCCCATTAAATATCGATAATGACAAAAGAAGTTAGAGAATATTATATAATATATATGTATTTATACGCAAATTTTAGACATCACAGAGCAACCTTTTCTTATATTCATCAGATGAAACCTAGACAAATCACAAAACCGATTGCCGTACGAATATCAACTAATTAAGATTCTTTTGCAAGCATCAACATATACCCACATTAAATACAAGGCAATAACGGGTCCACAGGAAAGGGCACCTTTCAGATCTAGTGGTTTTAGCGAGCCATATGCATTTATAAAAAGCTTTGACTGATTAGATCAAGAAATGCAAGCGATTCAACCATTATTAATTTATTTTGTAATCGCAACAAAAATCTCTTTTCATCGCTGAAATGCAAAGATATATGATAATATCGTTTGATGAATGATGATGTTGCAGTTGAAGCAAACATTACCTAGGGTTAGGGCTGTTCTTGACTGATTTCTTCCCATACTTTCGCCATTTGAACCCGTCATCCATGACCTCGAGCTCCGATTTTGTCCTGAAAGCAACCCTCATTCCGGTACCAGACTTGTTCTTCCCTTTGTTGCATTTTCTGCCAGAGAAGAAGATACATTCAGTAATTAATTTGATAATTACATCCTGATCTTAAAAAGGAAAAAAAAAAAAAAAAAAAAAAAAAAAAAGATCTAAGCATCCACGCTTGTCTTCTAGGAAGAAAGGGGGACCAGCGTGAGAATCACACAAATAGAGGGCATGATCAATAATTCACTTGCATGTTACTGTTTCTTCTTTCGCTGGCTTCGGGGGGAGCAAACCCATTGGAGCTGCCCGCGGAATTTTCCTCGGAATTAGCCATTGTTTTCGCCGACAAGTCTCCCTCGAAATCACCTTCGAGAAGGAGATAATCTGATAACTGGAACTCCGACAGATCCACCATCTCTTCGAAGCGAGTGTTATTAGGGTTAGGGTCCTGAGGGCCGTTCATGGTCAAGGATATGGGAGAGAGTGAAAGAGAGAGGGAGAGAGAGAGAGAGAGAAGAGCGAAAGGGGGCAATGGGTGTGGAATTCAAGATCTTATCTTAAACTTGATCACATGAATACCCTAAAGAAAGGAAACTCTGTCCATGCTATTTTTCCAGGAGGCTGCAGAGAAGGTGCATGCCTCACTTGGCGACAAAGGGTCGCAAGCGCATGAGATCACTATGAGGTCAGCAGATGACCTAGGGTTCTCTTTTTTGTGTGGTGTTGGGGTTCGGACATGAGAGGGGATCGTGGTATTGGGACCTCCATGATTGGGACTTTATTCTTTATTATTTTAATTTAGGCAGCGGCGGCTAACGGGCAAATTATCGTGGGGGGAGTGAACTTGGCCAATTCGGATCTTTGTGCGTGCAAATTAGCTCTTGCTGTTCGTGCTTTAATGGTCACTTTATCTGAAAAGTTATTGATTGCATTGTACTCTAGATGGAAAGCGAATGTGGTGGGCTAGGTATTCAGAGCATCTGCGTATCACGAAGCGTCTCTACTTACTTCTAAATTTAATAAATGGGTTCATGAAGAAGACTCGTACAGAGTTGGCATTTGGTGGAGCCATGGTGAAGAGCTTTCCCATCTTAGGGAGGACCTCTCAAGAGATCAGTCTGCCATGATCTGTTTCAATGAAAGACATCTCAAAGTCGGACTTGTCATAGTAAGAAAAAATTGTTCGAAAAAAATCCTTTGCCTATTTCACTTCTATTAATTTAGTTATAATTTTTTTAATTTTATTAATTAAGTAATAAATATTATCAATTTTTTTAATTATGTCCATCCAGCTAAATTTGACCAAAAATCGCCGATATGGATGTCAACCATCTTACATGGCATGACCGGTGATGACGTACTAAGAAGTATCGATACTCTTTGAGAGTCTTTATATCGTATCGGACACTTCGATACGTGTCTGACACTTTTCAACACTCTCGGACACTTTCCGACACTTATTCAACATGTGTCGAAAAATCCGACACTTGGTCAACATTCTCGACACTCTCCGACATTCAAGTCGAAATTTAACGTGCAAGTTTCGATTTCGATATGCGAGATTAACTTTAAAAATTTTCAATAAATAAATGGTCAAAATGTATATATATGAAAAAATAATAAAAATAATAAATTGGGAAAGAATAAAAACTTAATTTTTCTTCTCTTTTGTCTCTCACTTCCCATGATACGAAAGTCACACCCCAAGCTTTTTCTCTTTCTTTCCTATATGTCTGACAAGTGAATCCATGATGTGAATTGCTTGTTTTCCTTCTCCAATTTTTATGAATAATTGGAATGGAGTTGAATTTGTTAAATTGAAACAAATAATGATATTAATAAATGATAGATTAATATTTTTAGTTTAAATTCATTCTAGACTTTTTTTATTATTTATTTACTTAAGAATTTGAATCAAATTAATTTGATAGAAGTAATCATAAAAATGATCATTTATTATGTATATAAAAAAATATATATTTAATATACAACGTATCAAAATTCTCTATTTTTTACAAAACAATGTGTCGCGTGTCATGTCGCGTCATGTCTTGTGTCGTATATCGCATGTCGGTCTACTTAGATGATGTAAATAATTTTTAATAATACTTTAATAATCTTTCAAATTTTTATTATACTTTTCATTTTTCTTTTCTTGTCTTTTCCCTCTTTTCTTTTTTTTTTTTACTTGTAGCCAACAAGGGTCCAGCAATCATCATCGGCCATTGGGCAAGGGTAGTGAATCCCCATAGGCTATCAGCAAAGGCCACGACACCCTCGTCCATGGCTACTAGATATCAAGCTTGTAGCTGCCTTAGTCACTCAAGCTTGAGCTTTGGGTTTGTGGCCATGGTTTCTTGAGCTCTGGCCACCAAATCTCAAGCTTATAGCTGCCTCCCTCTTTTCTTTCTTGTTTTTTTTTTTTTCCTAATTAATTGTGCCAATGAGGATCTTGATGCCCTCACCCAACCTCGTGGCCACAAGCGAGGCTACATCACCCTTGGTCATCATATCTCAAGCTTGTAGTTGCCATCGCTACTCGAGATCGAGCTCTAGATTTATGGACATGGTGGCAGCGAGTCAACAAGGCTGCCTTGCCCATGGTTGCTCAAGCTCGACTTACGACCATGACCATTGCAAGCTCAAGATCTGGCAACCATGGGCAATGCCAGCCTCGCCTAGATGGCTGCAACCCATGTCGATGACCAGTGAGGGTTAGCGACCTCACTGATCGCAAGTAAAAAGAGAGAAAAAAATAATATAAAATGTTTAAATATATCATAAAAAATTGCCCACATCAATGACACTCATGTCATGTAAAACAGTTGACGTTCATGTTAGTAATTTTTTACTAAAATCAACTGGATGAACTCAATTAACAAAATGTAAAAATGTTTGATACTTAAATGATAAAATAGAAAGGTTTAGGACTAAATTTGTAAAAGTACAATAGGTTTAGAACTTTTTGGATAATTTTTTCACCGTAATGGTGTGGAGTCTTTATGGTTACACCAAGGAAATGTGGCTATGCCGGTCGCCTCTTCTTCACCCATTTTCTAGAGTAATGAGTTTAATTCTACTTTTGTATATATATTGGTTCCTTCTTCTGATAGTTTAAATTTTGAGGTGGCTTGATCTCTGATACTTTGGTGAGGTACCACTTTCTAACAGTAGAAGAGGACCACATGCTTGTTCTCTTTGGGCGGTGAGTAGGACAACTAATCGGTGGTCCTATATTGTAAAGATCTAGTCGCCGTCAAGTAATGTGCAATACAAGGATTATTTGGGTGCACATGTGCGTGTCGATTTATAATTCACTCAGTATTAGCTCTCCTAACCAATAAAAGACTCGGGATGCAATACGTGTTGTCACTTGGTGGATAAGAAATTGACTTAAATTAACTTTTACTTATAGACTAAGGTGGTTGTATAGACAGTGGATCATGCCTTTATTGTCTCTTTTTGGCAACTTCATGGAAAAAAGGACTTGCAATTACCATGCAGGCTCATTCATAGGAGCACCGATTAGTGATAGGATAGAGCAAAACTCTTGTTTATCCCAAATTGAAACGTTTTGAGACTAAATTAGCATATGTATAATAAGTTTATGACTTTTTTAGTCCCATTCAACCATATATATGTCATTTACTAGCAATCCCATCCTTAATCTACTTAAAACCATTTAAAATGTTGAGATAAGCATGTTTGCACGTCACTCAAGTCAACACCCAACAAGTTAAAGTGTTTACACTTGATTTTCAGTCGACGCATCATTAAAAGGTAAAAAATCAATGTTTGGATTTCTGATCGTGATAGAATCCATTTCTCAACCAAAAAAATGTTGTTTTTAATTTCATCTGGTGCAGTATCATTATTAAGTGATTTTCAAGTTATTTTCAAGAAAAACCCAAAAAGTCAAATGATTGACTTTCAAGTTAACTTTTCGATTAACCATTTGACTAAAAGTCAACCCCAAGTCAAAAATTGATATTTTTTTCCTAAAAATATTCTATTTACTTTTAATTTTACTTTTATCAAATAATTTCTCAAAAATTCAAAGATTTGACTAAAGAAAATCAACTATTTAGGAAAGGTCAGCTAAAGAGTTAACTTATGGTCAAACCTTTGACCAAAAAATTTTTAAAAAAAATTGAAAATTCACAAATACATTCTTTTTAATGTCAATTTGACTTATATGTCAAAAATTTCATAAATATGGATTAAGAACCTTGTTTTCTGAATTTTTCAGTTTTAGGTTCTAAATCAACAAAAAAAAAATACTTTTATTTTAGTCATAATTAGGTATAGTTACTTCTTCAACATTTGGTTTAGGAACTATTTTAAATCCGCTTATGCATTCAATTTCACGAATTACTGAGTCAAAATGCGAATTGCCGTTTTGAGCCCTAATTAGGGTACCAAAATTGATTATACATGATTTGCGAATGGAGAATTGTTTCCCACTAATTTCCTTAAGATAAGTCCAAATCCAAAATCGATTTTGGAAAATTCATATCAAAACTTCTTAATTTGAAGAATTTTACATTCCCAAGCATAAACAATTAAGCTTCAGTCAACAAAATTTGAATTGACTCATTCATGGTTATGGTTTAGTTTCATAAATCTAGGTCCAATTTTGATATTGAGCCTAGATTCATTTTTGACATAAGCTCGAGCGCATCAATTCAAGGTCAATTTGAATGCGATAAGTGATCTTACACATAGGTAGGTCATTAAAGAGGACAATTGTGATATTGATTGAATTCAATTTTAGTTAATTTGCAATCTTGCCAATTGAATTGTAAATTTGACCATTTTAGCCCTTTAGACTCAATTTAAAGCACCATGATTTTGACCCATTATTTTTCACGATAATCATTCAATTAGATCCATAAAAGGCCCATAGATTATATTCATAAGGTTTGATTAGTTTAATTAAATCTTAATCAGTTAATTTCTTCTTAAATATGATAAATTTCCTTTTCAATTTGGTCCTTTAGGAACCAAATTGCATAAATTTTGTACCCACAAGAGTCCAAAGTGGGCGAAATAGCCAGAATCGAACTAAATCGATCAAGAACTAGTCGAAAACCGATCAAACCGAAGCGAATCGGTCTGATCGGTCTAATCGGCCGCCATCGGGGATGGTCGGTTTAGACCCTTTCTGGTCAATTCTGGACCTCTGGCGATTGGTTATGAGATCCTTTCAATGTCAATTTCACTTCTACACTTTCAATTTTTCAAAATTTTACAGATTGAAGCTCGAATTTCATCAAATTGCAATTTAACCCCTAATTGGACATTTTGACATAATTCTCGATTTTGGCTCAGGTTTTTGAAATCAAAGCCATTGGATAGATTACTTGAAACCTCAAGATCATGACCCAACCTTCGAAATCAAATTTTAACCATTGGATTAAAATTTCGACCATCAAATCGAACCAAGGAACGAAATTGGATGGTTTGAGAGTAGTATATAAGCCTGTCTTCCCTCCATTTTTTGGGGGTCATTTATGCACGAAATTTCCTCTATCTACCATCTCTCTCTCTCTCTCTCTCTCTCTCTCTCTCTCTCTCTCTCTCTCTCTCCCCTCCCTTTTCTCTCTACGTCGAGCCGGTTCTTACCAATCTATCACCATTGACCTCACGCCGGCGAGCTACTGATCGCCAATTCAGCCCCTGGCAACCATATCTTCCTATCCTAGCCACTACAAGCCGATGATCAGATCAATTTTGATCAAAACTTTTCCAATCAAACCGAGCTCCCTCAGTGATACAAACCTGTCCATTTGGACTGGTTCAGTATTGATCCATGATCTAACCGGTTTGAAGTTGATCCTTGCTATTCAGATTTGGTCCTTGGTGGTTCACTTAAGTTTCGAAGAAAGTTTCTATCGATTGGGATCAAAATTGAGAGAAATGCATCAAAAGGTAACGATCTCAATCTCGAACCCCATGAAGGGAGACCGAATTAACTGGTCAAGGCTAGGGTTCAATTTTAGGTTAATATGCTATGTTTAGATGTAAAATCGAAGGATTTTTTTTATGTTGATTTGTTGTATGTGATTGTTCTTAAATGATATGGATGATTGAACTTGATTTGGTCTTAATCTGCATTTTTGTAGTTCTATAATAGGCTTGTTGTTTTGGCCAAAGCAAGGTCTAAAACGACATTATTTTAGTTGTGTCCTTCTAGACTTTGATAATATACGTCACAAGCTTCAAATCGATAGGTCGCACGCCCCGATCAAGTAACGTTTGACCCTCAAAGATGAGCGATTCTACAATAATTTAGGTTGATTTTCCGTTTTGTCTAAGTTCCGAAATGTGATTTTGCTACTTTTGTGCAGCTTTCTGTGTTGATTTATGGAGGAACTTTCCTCAAGAAAGTTATTTTTTTATTGTGTTGTATATGTTATGTATTTTTTTTTTTCAGAATTTTTAAACATGATTGATTAGCTATGTCAAAATTACTCAGATTTGAGCCTAGGTTAGTCAGCTCTATGTTGATTTTTGATTTTATCACTTTGATATTGATCTTTGTATTAATTTCTGCAGCAACTTTCCTCGTAATTATGTGGAGAACATTCTGTAATTTTTTTGAAATTTTTGGATGTGTTTAATTAGGTCAAAATCACTCAGATCCGAACATAGGACAGTCTGCCCTACATTGATCCGAATTGCATTTTGGTAAAATTGAGTCCACAAATGAGTTTGGTCTCAAATCCTTCATGAAGTATGAAATACATGCTGTGTGTAATTTGCAAAGTTTTGATATTATCTAGTATGTCAATTGCATGAGCTAATGTGAAAAGATGATGTAGTAACATATAACTTAGATATGCATGTCCGTTTTGTCATTTTTAGCATGACTCATGTGATTTCATTAGATCTTGGACACTCAACGAAAAATATTCCTCATCGCATGTTCTGTATGTGAGATTTTTTGTTAAATTTTTACAATTCTTTGGATAATCAAAATCATGCTCGTTTTGTGATGCTGAGATTAGAACGGAATTTTACCATGGATGCACCTTGCCATGCTTGTTTGAGTCATCTAGAGACCAAACCTTGCTATTGTGCCTTCTTCACATTGAACCACATGTTATAAGGTTTGCATAAATGTTTAGCTCATATTATTTAAGCATCATTTCACATGTTAAATTTGTGTCACAAAAGTATTCATCACGCTTCAGATTCACAAGTATGTCATTAGGAATCTTGAATCAACTCGTAATGTCATCAAATTGTATGATATTTTTGCATATCGACTTAGGGTTAGATGATTACCCAAGTTGTTCATCACATCCGATTCTAAGCCTCATGTAATTTCTTCCTGCCGTTTGTGCAATACTTCATTGACTTTGAGGTTTTTTAATGCATGTTTGTATTTTGATTTTTTTGGTTACTACATGCGCACCTTTAAAAATCTCAATCTTAGGATACCAAATTGACCTAGTTTGGACTCGAGCATTTCTAAGAAGTCGTAAGGCACACTTAGAGGTTTCCAATGCCGTTGATTTCACGCAGATTGCTCATCGTTAGGAGCACTTTTCATTTTGCAAAACTAGACTAGAATTTGGACATGGGATCAAATTCGAACCCCTGTTCTGACCCCCGTCTGGATAGGCTTTTGATATTTTTATTTCATTTTTTCTATAAGAATTCTACACTTGGCCCTTTAATGGAACTTGTTTGTCATCATGTTGGCTATATTGTGTGTAAATTTGATGATTTTTATACTTATTTTGATAAGAAAATTCCTTGCGATATTGGCTGAGTATCCTAATATTTTGACAATTTTCTGACATGATGTTGCTTGTTATCTGATTCTTTTAAAATCATATGTAGCTTGTTCAGGAAAAATTGCTTCACTAAAGTGTTCATTATCATGTCGTGCATGTTAGGAAATTTTGTCATTAACAAATTATCATTAGGCATTACCCAATTTTGCTTTCTTTACATGTTTATTCTGAAATTTCCTAACATGAGCTTGATTGTGATTGTTTAGGTAAACTTCCTAGGTTAGTTTGTGCATGAACTTAGATTATTCCATTTTCATAAAAATTGCTTTAAATAACTCAATATTCATTGTTAAATGATTTTCTACAAGTCTTCTTTTGAAATCAAATTTAATAATGCTTTAGTACATGTGATGTCTTTGAAAACAATTTGATTGGAAATTCTTTTTCAAAGCTCGATTTGACTTAAGGAAGAGTCGTGATTTGGACCATATTCAAAATACCTACAACGCTTGTGAGTGCATTTATGCGAGCCTCGAGCTAGTCTTGGCAATTGAATGTGTTTCATAGCCTAGATTTTCCTTGATTTGAAATATTTTCAAACCTCTTTAAATCTTGATTTGACATTAATTCAAAATATTTTCAAACCTATTTAAATCTTGATTTGACATTGTGAAAAGTCATGATTTGAATTGTATTCAAAATGCCAGCAACGCTTATGAGTGTATTTATGCGAACCTCAAGCTAACCTTGGCGATTAAATGCCTTTCATACCGAAGCATCACTTTATCTCAAAATTTTTTGTAGATGATTTCGAAAGATGTCTTTGAAACATCACATGTACTTTATGCATACAATCATGCCATTCATTTAGAAGTGCTTGTGTTTAAAATTAGCACATGCCCTTAGTAATAAGTGACCCACGAACGGTTCACTTTCTTGCTTGATTGGTTGAGAAACAAGGTCCAAAAGACCTGCATGCATGTTTAATTCCTGCAATGCATGTAATTTTTATATGTATAATAAGGTCGCATGATATTGAGGGAAAACCCTAAGATCACATAGGTCATCTGGTTATGAGACTTATAAGTGTTATTAGCCATGCGAAAACACAATTGGTCGATAATGACTGTAAGTCATAAAATGAATTGGGTAGGTGTCTTAGAGGGATCTACGCATGAAAGACAAAGGCCAACCTCGAGGCTCAAATCTAATTTGTGAAATTGAATTTCTTTTGAGAGATTGACCTTAGCATGATGTCATGTTTTTAATTGTTTTGATGTGTATGCTCGTTTCTTTCCATTGTATGCACCTAGTTATATAGTTTTTTTCGGACTAAGTTTAGATTAGAATCCCGAAGATGGAGAGGACATGAAGATGGTGTAGGTCGATGTCCATTCCAACTATTATTATGTAGTATTCATCCCCCGACATATATCTCAGGTTTCTTTTGTTATAGAAAGCCTGACGAGTTGCGGGTTCTCTTTTCTTCTTATCATTTTTGTTTGTGTGTTCCTTTTATATTTATCCTAGAATTGCATGGTAGATTTACTGTTTTACTTGCTTGTTTACTTACTGCTTCGCAAATTTCAATTCAATTGGATGCTTTCTTTTCATTTTCTTTTGAAATACAATAGCATAAAAACGATCAATAACGCATGATCGCTTAGTTTAGTACTAATTATCCCGAAAATGTAAAAAGAAATACATGAACACATTAGGTAAACACAACATACTGTTTAAGTATCGAAAATGTGCTAATAGAAATATTGGTTTAACCTAAATTCTCGAATCTAGATATTTGGTTGCCTAGGAATCAAGGGAGCACTCCCAACCCTTGATTGAGTTTCTAACCGACCCCCAAAAAATGAGACTAGTGGCTACTCCCGAATTGTTTCTAGGATGTTTTAAATCATTAGATCATATAAATAAACCCATTGCGCGGAGTATGGGTCCTGATAAGACTCATCATGATTTAGCATACCTGCATGTAGAAAACTCCTAGTGGATGAAGTGACACATTCCTTAGGGAAGAGAGTACCAAAGGGAGGGCTACTATAGTAAATGTACCCTTAAATTTAATATTCACACTCAACCTCCTCTCTCGAGGTGTGTCACCCGTGTAGATACGAGTCGCGACCCTCCACTGTCACGCGGATTACAAGTTTGGGAGGACTTACAACCTTGTAGGGGGAACTCACAAGAGGTTCGTCCGGGGAATGAGGTGATGACATTCCTGTGATTGAGAACCGTGAGGAAACTCTCATAGTCAAATACCCCTAAATCTAATCCTTTCCCCATTTTCTTTCCTCGCGAGAGGGATCGGGAGGCAAGATCGGGTCGCGACAAAAGGCAAGATAAAAGAGACTTAATTTAGCTTGTTTCCATGTCAACAGCGAACTCAACATTTGATATATGTGTTTGTTACAATTGTTGTGGAAACATAAGCAAACAAAACGATTACAACAAGAAACAAATTGCATAAATTAGACCTGCATACAGACGATTCAATGTGCACCTCTGGAGAATGACAAGCAAAAGCCTGTTTCCCTAGCCTAGGGCTTCCTAATCTTGTGAGTTTCCTATTTTGGAGGGTATCAATGTTATGCTATAAAACCATATTCTGTCCTCTTTTTTCTTTTTAAGAGAGATTGCTTGAGATGTCGAGGGATTCAGAGAGGAGTTTTTTTTTTTTTCTTTTTCTTTTTCCGAAAGAGAGAGACAGGAATTGAAAGTCAAGGATACACGGTTCTCACTGCATTTTATGAGACCATGGAAGCAAAATTCTCAAGTGAGATTGAGTGCCTCTTGATGACACTTTGGGCGTGAGTCTGAATTCGCACCCTCGTTGAGTTGACCCGCCACGTCGACCATCCGGAGTATCGAGACGTGAATGTGGTTGGAAAAAGTATAAAAAAATATTTTGAATATATTATATTTATGTCAATTAAGTTATAAACATTTTTATCGTATTAATTAAATCCTAAACATTTTGACGATTTGTAATGTAGTCCATCTATCTAATTTTAACATGAAATCGTTAACATGAATGACTACCATTTTATACAGTACAACTGGCACTAATATGGACATATTGTGACTTTTTCTAAATTTTTATTTTTTATTTTTTTTATAACTAAATCAACCACAATTGTCTTGCCTAGGCAAACACGGCAAGGCCCTAGCTACCCATGAACAAGGGCCATGACACCCTCACGAACCATAGACGAGGGGCTCGCGGCCTTCTCCTAGATTAGGGCAAGGGCAAGGAGGACCTTGCTCGGACCAATTGGTCCATAGTTGAGAAAAAAAGAAAGAAAAAATAAAATAAACTAATAAAAAATTCCAAATTTTTTAAAAAATATAATAAATTGTTAATATTAGCATCGGCCATTCTACATAGATTGATCAATGTTCATGATAATGATTTTTAATTATAATTAGCATAATGAACTATATTAACAAATTGTCAAAAGGCATATCCTATCAATTTCCATAAGGAAACAAACACATCCTCCCCTTCAAGTGCCTACACACACAAGGAAAGACATGTTCCAACATTCAATTTATATATCTCTATTTATGCTTAATTTACCTGCATGTATGTCAAATTTGGAAACTGTTTATAGAGGTAATCTTTTGCCGGTGTGTTAGGCAAGATGAAAACCCTAAATTTTTCACTTTCCGGGATTATTTGTAAGGAACATATAGTTAGTGAACCCACCCATAGGTAGTCGTTATGGTTGGACTTTACCACCTCATTGTCAAGGGAATGAGTTCAAATTTCCGGATGCTCGCGACTTAAGTCTGGAGATCTCAAGAGTGGTTTACTAGGTTAGCCCCCGAGGGTTTAATGTCTAAATAGTAACTTGCAGCGAGGCCCCACCAGTGCTATCGAGCACCGGAGGATCGTGTGATTCTTGAAGAATAATCTCTTGTGGTCTCTCGACCATCGAAAATAACAAATATATATATATACACAATTAGTGAAAAATCATGACCTACCATTAGAAAGCACATACGTCTCTTCGAGGCCACCTGTGAAAAAGGAACTCGTCCAGATTCTACGGATGGCAGAGCACATCATTCACCTGCCGCATGTCCTTGTGCGTATTGACCCATTAACTGCGGAAAGGACGACCGACGACCCAAAGATCTCTTGTTGACTTTGACCAGAAATTCCAATGCCTGCAAGAAAAAAAAAATATATTTTTTGATAATCATCATTTGTGGGAAAACAAAAATAAGGAGAAAAGCGACTAGTCAAATTCAAGACCAATCTCATCATTGTCATTCTCTAGATTTTATTAGGAGTAATTTGCCCCTTTAAGAGAATCAAATCGGATGTTTTAATATATAGCTTAAGCTATTTTATAAGAAATAGGACGACGTATATATGTTGACGAGAATTACATGAATTCAACCGAAATCGAGTTTAAAAAAAGGAAAGCTTCTCCGATTATAAAATTCAAATAAGATGAGATTAATGAAAATTTTGAGTCCTATATGAACTTCTCGACGATATATTTATGATGGAACACTTGACTCTATATGGATAAAAAGTAATTGACTTTTGTGTTTATAATAAATAGAATTCTCTCAATTCCATTTAGGAAAATTAAGGTAGAAACTATTCTATAAGAAGAAGACGACGTATATATATTGACGAGAGATACATGAATTCAACTGAAATTGAGTTTAAAGAAGAAAACCCATCCGATTATAAAATTCAAAATTGAGGTGTGAAATGAGACTAATTGCACAAATTTCTCTCTCAACAAGGAGAAAGATGAAGAAAATTGAACAAACCATGTCTTGGTACGATTTTGACACGAGGGAGACAGAGACATGGTTGAGAGATGGGGTACAGATGGGGTATGAAAAGCGAGAGAGAAGGTGCAAGGAAATGTCTCATGTGATGACATTTATCTTTGACCATCCATCTCCAAAAGTCCTCCTTTGCTTTTCGATTTTCCTGGCATCAATTATTGATAGGAAGGAGGAGCGAAGCTTCGGATGAACTTGACCAAAGCATGCGAATCTCAGTTGATCTGATGAATTCACATTCATTTCAACCCGCATGATACGGATAAATTATTCTATTACTCTTAAACTTATTATATACATGTAAATTCAATCATAAACTTTCCAATTTCGTCAATTTGAGTTCTAGACCCTTACAAAAATTCCATATATTGTTAGAGTAATTGAATATTAAACAACATATTTATCTAACAGCTTAATTTAAAATAGTTAGCAGTAATCTCATAAAATCTCACATGACATCAAAGCTGGAGATCTTGAGTGTGAATCATTCCATGCCTTATTTGTCTCCCCAATTAAATTTCCACACTCAGTACTAAGAGAAAAACGACCTAATTAAGTGTGATGGGGAGTCTTAAACTAACGTGGTGATATGCCATTTATGGATGTCACGTCAGCGATTTTCAACAGAAATTGAGCAGAATGACTATATTAAATTTTTGCTCAAAAGTTTAAGATACAATTAGCGAAATTGAAAAGTTTATGAATGAATTGATGTCTGTACAATAAGTCCATGGCTAATTGGAAAATTTTCCCCATATGACGCGCTCATCTAATAACTATTTATGATGGATATGGATGTAAGCATGATAAAGGCCAAAAATTCAGGAAGAATTTTTTTGTAAGGTACGGCATACACACATATGCTATTGGTGTCCAACAGTTGAGATTCATCAATTTGTTGACTTCTATGTCGATCAATGTTGTCCAACAGCCGACAGCTAACAGCATAGCAGATAAAGGCCCAATGCATTGATGGCAAGTTTAGTGTCATGAGTCAAATACATATAGCCGTTCACATTGACACGAAATTGATCATTAAATTGTTTGACAGAGAGACAATTTCACATTCAAGCCAAGAAATAGTGTCCTCATGATTCCCATTTGTTGGTGTTGATCCCCAAAAAAAAAATAATGATGATGATAATGATAATAGAGTGGATCTTGGGCATGGAGCTGGAGCCCTGATGGGCCGCTTAGGCCGGACACTTGATAAAGGGCATTGAGTTATAAACAAAGCCCGACCCGGATCAGAGCACTTGGACAGCAGATTAGATCCAATTTCCAGGCCCGACCCAAAGGCTTACTCAATGATCGCGATTTGTGTATAGTTAAGGCCTCTCCCTGTGGTTGTAGTTTGTGCTTATCTTCATCTGATAATATTCAAAACAACAGCCAAAAGAAGAATTTCGAGAATTACCCAGTGAGTCCTATCGAGAACTCTAGCGAATTCATTGCCAATCTGGGGAACTGAATCAATCCGAATGGCAGAATTTCATATTAATACCACAAATTAAAGTTAATAACATGGCCGTTGTCGATAATAGGGGTCCATTTGCAGTCATTTCTGTTGGGGGCCACTGGGCCGATTTAGATCGTTGTCGTAGCACTGGCTGTTGAAGACTGGCACTCGCAATTGAAGACGATGCGAATCACTGGTGTGATCAATCGAAAATTGGCACTTGAGTGGGCCTCAGATACCCACGATATGGAAATGGAATGAATAGGTTTGATTTCGTGATGATTCTAACATCACAATATTTTTTGAAATGGGAAAAAAAAAAAAAAAAAACTATGTTCTCTCATGACATTAAGATTTCTTTCCATCTGAAGACCACTACATTAGAAATCTAGGGTTAACAAAATTGGACTTGATGGACAACACGAAGGCTAAGTACGATGAGCAACTTTTCATCCTCTTCCCTAACACCGGAATATTCAAATCTCACAAACTTACTCTAAATTTAATTAGAATCAACCTTGGTTTTTTGCCTCAATTGGCCTTGCTTCATTGACAATGAGGCTGAACAAGAACCTCCCTCATGAGATAATCCTCCAAATTCTCAAATGTTTGCTAGTGAAGCCTCTTATGAGATTCAAATGCGTGTCCAAATCATGGTGGTGCATGATTGATGATCCCGACTTCGTGGCCATGCACTTGAAGCACTCTGTTCTTAGTGGCACGAATTGGCACGTTCTTCTCTTGGATCGGTACTTTTCTCGTGATCAGATGAGTTCTTTGTATCCAAATGAGTCTCTTACTTTGGCTTCTAGCCAGAAATCAAAGTTCCATTCATTAGCCCTATAGGCAATCGTAGTGCGGTGGGTTCGTGCAATGGATTGATTTGTACTACTAAGGCTAATACTAAATATGGCAGTCGAATAATATTTCTATGGAATGTATTCATTAGAAAGCACGAGGTAGTTCAGAGTTCACGTCCAGATTTTGTTGAGCTCGTATGATTTTAGGATTTGGGTACGGCGACAGAATCAATGACTATAAGGTGGTTAGGATTACTTATTTTCATGATGAATATGACCGATACTTGGGCGGATTAGAATGTGAAGTTGAAGTTTATAGCCTTAGTACAAATACGCGGCGGCCGGTCGCAATTGAAATTGGGTGTGAGCTGAGCAACCTCTTTGACAGTCTCTTTCAATGGAAATTTGCATTGGACATTGATCGTTGCCGATGAAGACCACTTTTTGTTGTGATGGATCAATAATGACATTCGAGGTAGCGAATGAGGTCTTCAACGAGATAGTGCTGTCAAAGAGTATCTGGTTAGAGTCACGTACTATCATGCCTATCTGACAATTTTGAATGGCTCATAGGTGCCGTTGATTAATCATGTGGACTCGAGAGGTCGATTGAACGATATGTGTTATGTTTGAGTTACGAGGTAATATGACGTGCCCGAGTCTTGGACTAAGTAACACACCTTAGATCTCAATGAAGGAGCGTCGAGATTTCATGGCCTTGTAAGAAGCGGCAAGCTTCTCATGATACATACCAACATGAGCGGATATCATGGAATCCAAGCATGGGATTGACACGATTCTTTTGGACACTAGGGGCATTTCATTTAGTGACTGTGTGGTGGAGAGTCACAATCAATTTTGTCAATTTAATATGGAATAACTATTGTATGCATGCAAATTCATTTATAAACTTTTCAATTTTATCCATTTAATCTTAAATCTTTCGACGAAATTACAATGCACTCTTTTGATCAATTTTCACAAAAATCGCTGATGCGGCGGTCCAATTATCACTAACTGTCCTGCATGGCACATTGTCTTGTTGATGATTTTCAGCGAAAATTGACTAAAAGAACTATATTATAATTTTAAGAAAAGGTTCTAACCTAAATTGAGAAAATTGGATATTTATAATTGAATTGGTATTTACACAATAAGTTTACAATTGATTGGGTAATTTCCCTAAAAAAGACAATAATTGGATACAGTTCAGTTCGTCTAAGCAATACAGTTCGGATTATATACTGTTTATTTTTTGTCAAACTATATTGGTAGGACTAGCTAGTGGATCAATTTTTTTTGGTCGAAAAAAATTTGTATTCATGGCTCAAAAGGATATATAAGAAGTACTTAGACTTTCATGGTAAAGTAAATTGAAGCAAAGCACAAGCCAGAACACTACAAAATAAAGCTAAATCTAGAAAACAATAAGGATCAATAAAGCACCAGTAAAGTTAAGCACACACTCATTTCAGGAGAAAAAAATCTATTAAGCAAAATAATTGGCAATCAATCATTCATTCTTGTATCGTCGTTAGTAATGAGCAAACGCCGAAAATTCCTTCTCCAATAATTATAGCATTGCAATTTGGCGATATAAGCCTAGGTTTAGCTTTCTCTACACCATCGCCGTGTAGAGACAATCAAAATAGGTTGAATAAACAAATATCTAATCATTGAAAGAGCAAATCTTCATAGTTTAGCAAGACATGAGAGTTTCTACGATCATCATTGAAATTGGAGGCAAAAATATACGCACGCAAAGTACGACGGTATCAAATCCCCAAACATATTATTAAATCCCATATCTAAATTGAGAGAGAAGAACTCCTAGGTCTAGAACTACATTTGATGAGTTCAGACTCTCGGATCTAGAACTAGATCGGTGTTGACACTTAAAATTTTGGCTATTTTTTTTTATAAAGTATTTCATTTTTTTATTCAATTTATCCTTAATAAAAAATGAAAAAAAATGAAAACGAAAAGGGGGGGATAAGAAGTAATTGATAAGATAGAATATTTTGGCTGCGAGAATGGGATTTTGAAAGATTTTAAAGTTGCTTAATGGAGCTTCATCTTTAATGGTTAAATCTCGAAAAATCTTCATAAGAAATTCTAGTTTATTTTTAACAGTTGGGTCGATATATTGGCGGAACAGATTGATTCATTTTTTTTATAAAAGGGGTACAGCTTCGAGCCAAAGGAGGGGTTTTTCTTTTGGGGTGAAAAAGAGCACAAAAGTCAAAAGTGAAAAGGAAAGGGTAAAATAAAGGGGAATTTTTCTCCCGCGACTGTTCATCTTCCTCGTGGGGAGGGGATCCCTGCCGGCGCCAACGCTACCTGCCCGTCACCGTCTTGCCCGCCGCCGCGACTCGCTCGCTCTCGTGACACCACCGGAGGCCGAGCCACTACTCCGTCCGACACCGAACCGACGTGCTGCTGCTTTGCTTCCCCCCGATCCAACGATTCCTGCTCCGCCCTGCTCCAGCCGAGACCCGACGCCGGCGGATCTAGATCGTCTCGGTCTCTGCTCGTGACCTAGCGTCGATTCCCAGATCTACCCTGCCGGAGTTAGCCCCCCCTGTTCCGACCACGTTGGCTGCTGCTGCTCCAAATCTGCCCCCTGCAGCAACCCCCCCGACGACAATAGGTCCGAATCGACTGCTGCCGGCCTGTGCGTTCGCCTCCACAGGGACCCGTGACGCCAGTGACCCCTCAAAGCCCTAGGTCCGCCTCTGCCGACGCTCGAGGCGCGCCCCTGCACCGCGCCGCGCGCGGATCTCCGTTCCACGACCGCCCCCCCTTTTTTGCAGCCCGCGAGGAATCCGAGATCTACCGTTCGCCGAATTCCTCGCCGTTCGCCGGATTCCTCGCCGCCACACCTCTGATCCGACGCCCCGTGCCCAGGGATCCCCGCGAAGCTGCAACCCAGCGCCAGTCCACAACGACGCTGCCCTTCTCCGACGCCGTTGCCGCTCCCCTTGATTTGGTCGCGCTCCACCTCAGTCGAAGCCCACCGCGCCTGCCTTGTCTCACCGGAAGCCCTCGCCGGTGACTTCCCCCCCTCGCCGGAGCTCCAAGCCGACAGCCCAGTTTTTTTCTTTTTTTTAGAAAAAAAAAAAAAAAAAAGAAAAAAATTAGGTAGTTATTTATTTATTTGCCTTATTCTATTACTTTTGTTATTTTATTGTTTTACTTTATTTGTTCTTTCGTAGTTTAATTATCCCTTAATGTAAAATTGAGATTGCCTTATATGAAATTGCATTGAAATTAGTAATTGTCGGTTCGATTTTTGAGCCCGAAATCCGACTCGCAATTACTTAAAAATTGCCAATCCGATCTCCAAACCCGAGATCCGATTTGTGATTTTTCGCGAAATTGCCAACCCAATCTCATGCGTGAGATACGGTTCGTCAATTTAGGAAATCAATTTTGCTTGATTTGCTAGGGTTATTTAACTAATTTTCTTTTGAAAAAATCAAAAAAAAAAAAAAAAAAAAAAAAGCAAATTAACTGGTTTAGGCTGCATGTTTAGGAATTGTTAATTTCAAAACACAAAAAAAGTGAAAAAACTCAAAAAAATCTTAGATCAGGATTAGTTTTTTTTTTGTTGTCTTGCATATTTAAATTAGGGATTTTATTTATATCATAAAAAGAGAAAAAAAAAAAAAAATTCATTTAGGATGCTAGTTCAATTGCATGTTAAATTTTAATTAAAAAAAAGAGAAAAGCAAACAAAAATCATCATGAATTTTAGATAGAATTGCATGTTTGATCTTAAGCTTAGATCATTGTTTTAGATAGATTGCATCTTAGGCTAGAAATTACTAAATTAAAACAATGTCTTAATTTGAATTAGGATGACCTAATTCCTAGTTTAAATAGGATAGAATTTTAATTTAGTTAGGAATTTCATTCGAATATCTTATGATAGATTACCTTCACCTTTTTAGGATAAATTGCAATTTTTAGAAAAATAAAAATCATAAAAATCAAAAAGAAAAAATCAAAAATCTTGCATGAGCATGTAGAATTAGGAATATAGATTTAGTAAATAAAGCATTTAGGCTAGTAAATTAGGTTTTTTTTATAATCACATCTTTAGGATCATATTTTTAGAAATTTTTTTTATAGGTTAGGATTAGATTTAGATAATTTCATTCTTAGGAAACTTGGCACTTTTTAAAAAAAAAAAATAAATAAAGAAATGGTTTTCTAAGTCATAATAGGGTTAATTCAAATTAATCCCAAACATGAATTAGAAAATTATTCATTTAGGGTAGTTCAATTAGGACTTTTTATTAGTTCAAAATTCCAAATAAAGAAAATCCAAAAATTAGGTGCATGTTAAGTAATTTGCATTTTAGGGCCATTTAATTAAAATTTGCATATTAAGACATTTAGGTTGCTATTTAAATTACTGCACTTCTTTAGGACCTACTTTGTTCATGTCATTTAATTAGATCATTTTGCCATGTCATATTAGGTTGTTAGCATGCATTGCATTTAGATTAAATTTCGTTAAATAAAGTGAAAACAAAAATCAAAAAATTGTGTGTTAATTAGAAATCATGTCTAGGATTGACGATGTGGATTTTAATTTAACATTGCAGATGCTTTTGCTGCTTTGAGGTAAGTTTTGCAATTTATTTACTATTTTTCTTGGGTGTTAAATTGGTTGTCTGTGCACCCGTATGATCACCTCACATGTTAGGAAAGTGAATTAAAATCAATTCAAGCTGCTTGTAAAACATTTTTTCAAAAATGGTACCAAAAGGGCATTAGGGTAGTCTAATGTAATGAAGTCCCCGTACCCTTAGTCTCTGGTTCGTAGGGGTAAAATAACTCTCCCGTTATTTTACTTAGGTGTCTAATCAACCTACCAAAAAATGATTAGTGGCGACTCCTAAATAAAAATCATATGCATGTTAAATATTTGAACATAAGTCACGAATTGGTATGGGCCTGGGAGAGCCCGAGCTAAGTTAGAGACTTAGTAATCCATTAACCTAGTTTTAGGTGGTGCACTGAAAAATTAGGTCGTGACAATCGGCAAAGCACAACTTCCTAATCTAGATCGAGAGAGAAAAAAGGGGAAAAGTATAGAAAAAGAGAAAAAAAACTCAAAGAAAATCAAAACTTATGGAGGGGAGGGTGAGACTAGCTCAAACCCTTCCCATCATGGTTGAAGGTTGAAGAAGACAATGAAAAGAGAAGAGAGAGGAAAGGACCCTCGACTTTTTTGCTAGTGGATCAAGTCCAAATGCTAAACTTCTGCACAAATTTGAATGCCAACAGTCTAAATTTACACGTGGGAATCACTCTTGAGCAGGAATATTTCATCCCTAGTTATAATGACAACTGAGAATCAATCTGCTAGCGATTTTAAATATACTTAGAAGATTTACAAATACAATTGGAGCATTCATATTGTATCTGTAGTTGGACCCGATCCATTCAAATCATCGGTTCTAGTAACATTTTCCATAATCACCTCTCGAATTTGAACTGGTATGCGAAATTTGATACGAACACTGAAATACGTGGGATTTCAGTTGGGTCTTGCGTGAAAAATTGAATGTGAAGTCCTAGTCCGTATTGGACTTGCTCGCTTAATCCGGTAGGTGCAAAAATTGGAAAGTTTGACTTGGAGTCAAAACACACATAAGAAAGTCATATGTGTTTTGAAGAGGTGGGTTTTGTTTTTAGAGAAAATTCTAAATAAGAACCAGAAGTGCCTTTATTTTTCCAAATAAATATTTGAAGTAGACCTCATTTCAATTAAGGGTTTAAATGCCCTTATTTTCTTAGATAAGAGCTTGAAATGAATATTATTTCAAATAAAAATATAAAGTTGTTATATTAGTCTTGAATAAGGGCCTAACTCACCAGCTGATAAGGGCATTTTAGTCCTTTACCTTTTTGAAAATTTTTCCTTCTTTTCCTTTTTTTTTCTTTTTCTATATTAGATGAAAAAATAAATTTAAAAATAAAGGGGAAGGGGAAGGGAAGATGGCATGGCCCGCAGCCGTCGTCACCCCACCATCGTCAAGAAAAGTGGGGGATGGTCGACCTCAAGTGAGGGCTTGCAGGCCCTCACCCAAATCAAGCGCAAGTTGTTGGCCCTCCTCCAGATCTAGTCGAGGGCTACCACTTGCCTTGCGGCCGACCCTCGCTAGGGCAGCCCTTGACCAAATTTGGGTGAGGGCCTAAACCTAACCCTTGCCCAACCATCCCCACCATTTCAAATGCTAGCATTTGGCCAAAGAAATCTCGAAAAGTTGAACTAAACACTTAATATTTTTCTCAAAGGACTTTGGGGACTTAAAGTCTCTTGGGAATGCTGAACCAAATGAAGCTTTAATCTGTGCAGTCGGTTAGCTTTTTCCATTGCACAACATTTTGACATCAGAATAATATGCTCGAGAATAAAAAACATCATACGATTTGCCATGATAACGATCATTGAGGTATAGCAATTCAGCTGTGGCAGAAGACGCATCCAACCCACCTCCAGCTATTGAATTCTTTCTTACTTTTTTTTTTTTCCCGGTTGGTAAGGCAGGATAGCTTTATTGAATTTTCAGTTTGCATCCAAAATCTACAAAAAGTTTGGTTTGAACATGTTGTCTTGAATGCGCCACACATTTTTTATTTTTTTCCCTGAATGCTATCTATAATAGAATTATTTAAATTTGTAATAAAGTACTAATATGGCATGCATTTAATACAAAGGGACAGAATTATGGCTCAAACGGAATGTTTTGTTATAGGTGTGAAATTCATATAGTGATGGTTGGGAGATTCCAAATCATTTATTTTCGCCCTTTGCTAGACTACAAATATTATTTCATAAAAAAACATTTCAAAATTGGTGCATGCACAAGGGCAATGAAAGAGTCCCACGTGCATCACACTATGAGTTCATCCTCATTTGATGCATGTGGATACGAAGGTACGATGGTTTATGCATATTCATAAAGATTAATCGAGTCAGAAGCTGAATAATCACGCTAGTGAGGGAAAGAAAAGAGAGAGAAGAAAACACTTATCTTTCGCATTATCGTTGGGGAGAACATGCACAAAAATCTCAAACATACGATACCTGAAAAAGCCAACGGTGTTTGCTCATCATGTCTTAATAATGGCATATCATATCAAACAAAAGACCTTGTACTGGTCATCGCTTGCCTCCAAAGTGTTCTGAGCTGTCGAACGTTATTTTAAGGTTGAAGAACTGGAGGAATGTCCTAATTTCTACCTCGGAAGAGGTGCGAGATGCAATAAAGAACATAGGGCTAAGTTCATGGAGCGTTGAGCCAGCCATTTCGGGGGTGTGCTTTGGCTCCTTTCAGTTTTTATGGTGTCAAATTTGCTGTGTCGCTGGCTATGTTTTGTGATGCGGGTCATGATTAGGTGGTATCTCGAGCGAATTTTCACGCATGTCGACCTCTCGAATTTCGATCGAAGACCGAATGTCCATGTGGGCACTAGCGAGACAAAACCCGTTTCTAGATCTTGGGAGAATCGTGGATAGAATCTTTCAGTACTCTTTTTAGCTATGATAAAAAGTGGTGTGGCTTTTATAAAATATTGGACAAACACTTTACACCTGCATAAGTTTCAGGCAATTTTTGAGATTCTGTCTCACCCAACTTTTAGGATGTTGCAACTTTAAATCTTGTAAGGAAAATTACAAGTCATAAAAATTATTAATTTCGTGCATTTAAATTCTAAAACTTGACAACTTTATGTACTCAAATCCTTATATAATCTTTGTGGATAGAAAACACCAACTGATTTTTTTTTTCTTTGCATTTTCCATCTTATGTGGCCATTAATGTGGCGAGGGAGTGCTTGCTACCAAAACAACACCTCTCTGGCACCATATTAAAATTATAAAGAAACACAATTAGGAAAAACTATTAAAAAGATAATAAAAAATCCGAAAAATACAAAAAGAAGACTAAAAATAAAATAAGAAGACGGCCGCATGGGCGGCACCGCCACTGCCCTCTGGATCGCCCTCCCAATCCTTCATCTGCTATCTTTTTTTTTTTTTTTTCCTATAATTTTGAGATTATTTGTGGGTTTTAAAGATTTTGTTTATTCTAGCTGTGCTCTAATTTTCTGATGCGTTAGGACTAAGGTGCCCGAAGCTGCTGACGATGAGCACACGTACTAAGCGGATGGTCTCAGGCACGTCCGTGACCAACCTGGAACAACATACTAGAGGTCCGAAGCGTGTCCTGGGGACACAACGGCCAAAACAGTCGGGCAGAAATCATGGAAGAAGACAAAGATGGAGGAGAAAGAGGCAGTCACGACAGCAGAGCCGGGAGGAGAAGGAGGAGTCCACGAGAGGAACAGAGGAGAAGAAGAAGAGAAATGGAGAAAGTTCATAGCTTTGATTGGGTCTGATTTGACTTGATTTATTCTTTTCTTAATGGGATAAAAGAGCTTCTTCGCTGGCAGGTGCCCATTTCTCGTTTCCTTAGTTGGCGAGCCTCACATGGGCCCTTTTGGCCCCCTTCACATCACTGATCAATGACACCGCACAAACCCACAAGAAAATTAATAATTGTAAGCTTGGCTCCCCGGATCACAGCAAGCTCTGGAAGAAGGGGGAAGGAAGAAGAGGGAGGAGGAGAAGAATTGCCGGGAACGTTCCTGTGGAAAGTGGTCTCTGGAAGAGAGAGATCATTGGGTGTTTCATCTTTTGGAGCTCATACCCACGAGGAGAACAGGAAAGAGCAGTTGGGAAATAGGCTTGTGCTGTGGGGAGTGTTGCAGTCGCTTTCCTGTGCCTCTTTTGGCCTGCTTTGTGGAAGGGAGAATATACATACGTTAAAATCTGAGCTGGGTCTTCATGGATCCTTTGAGGAGAAGAACCTTGCTCAAAGTCATAGTTCTTGGTGACAGTGGGTACACCCTCTCTCTCTCTCTCTCTCTCTCTCTCTCTCTCTCTGTGGAATTTTTCACATGACATTTCTTTTGGATATAGCTGATGATATTGAGAATGTGATGAAATTTCTAATATGGTTGAGTTTTTCCAGAGTGGGAAAGACCTCCTTGATGAACCAGTATCCTTCACAGCAATATCATGTTTATTTCACAACCATCACTCACGTGTCTGCAGCGGATAAGTAGTACACTTCACTCGTCATCCATCAAACCAGATATGATTGAATTTACATTCTCTCTGTTGTGTAAGTTGCTGCAAATGATTTGACTCCCGCAATACAACGGGTTGCAGCTCTGGCGCCAAGGAGCAAGCCGATCACCATTTCAGCAAAGTAGTTCTAGGTCGAGAGAATCTATTCTCGAATAGATAATCTTAAAATATCAGTATTCTTGTTAGCAAAGTGTGGCATATCCGTCGTATGAAACACTTTCTTATTTGTGTTACCCTATTTCTTTTAGACGATTACCCAGAAAGTAGTTTGTCTACACAATGCTTGCAACAATTACTCCAGCGAGCTGAAAGCTTAGAAAAGATGTGCTTGTAATTGTACCATACCAAGTGATACTGACTTGAGCTTCTGCACACTGGTTTAATCTAAATACATACTTTGGATGCTTTTTGCTAGTAATCTGCTTGAACCCTTGACTGGTTATTCAGATACGTGTACAAAAAGTTCAGCCAACAATATAAGGCTACGATCGGAGCTGATTTTGTCACTAAGGAACTGCAGATTGATGACAAACTGGTCACCCTACAAGTGGGTGATTCAACTTTGTGTCTTCTTTGTCTTCTTAGATCCATTTCAATCTGCTTGTGAAAATATTCATAAATCACATGCATTTGTTGTTTGGCAGGTCTGGGACACAGCAGGGCAGGAACGGTTTCACAGCCTCGGAGCCGCATTTTACAGAGGTGCAGATTGCTGTGTCCTTGTATACGATGTCAACGTCGGTAAAACCTTTGAATCGCTTAGCAACTGGCGCGAGGAGTTCCTTAAACAGGTCCGCAGCTTATTAAGCTCATATGATATCTTCGATGATATTCGACTTGACGTTTGAAAAGTTCCTGCTGAGGTTAACTTCAAGTTGGCAATGGCACGAATGCACCTCCGAATGATGATTTGAAAAGCACATGGGAGATGTATTGAATCTTCTTCAATTATCTTACATGTGATTTCTTAATTAATCAAGCATATTGTCTTACTCTGGCCAGGCAGATCCAACAGATCCGGAGGCGTTTCCCTTCATATTGCTCGGGAACAAAATAGATGTAGACGGCGGGCACAGTCGTGTGGTAATTAGCACACGCAAAATGCAAAACTTGGCTTTATAGAAATTTCTTTAATGAATCATAGTGTAAACGGTTATTTCTCTTGCAGGTTTCTGAAAAAAGAGCAAAGGAGTGGTGTGTTTCCCGGGGAAACATTCCGTACTTTGAGACCTCAGCAAAAGAAGATTACAATGTCGATGAAGCGTTTTTCTGCGTTGCGCAAGCTGCGCTGGCGAGCGAACACCAACAAGACATGTAAGTTCCATCTACAGAAGCACACTCAACCTATTATTCTATACCTTCTCTGTATAAAGTGAATAGGAGCTATTTGCAGTGATTCTTCTGCAGAAACCGATTCTTTCAATTCAAGCTTCCATTAGGCTTGGATTTGACAGTGTTGTTTTTAACCCAGGATGATTATTGCATTACAGAAATGCACCTAAATGAGAAGCATCTTCCCACAACTTATAAGGGTATATGATCTTTAAGCAAAAACCACAGGACTGGCCTTCATCATTTAGCTCAGATCTTGTGTGAAAAATACAATTACATGATCTGTGCAAGAGAAAGAAAACCGAAACCCCTTTAGTTCTTTACTTGGTTACGACCTACCAATCACATTGCCTATATTTATCCCCATTTTCCCTATAGATGCATGTACTATTTTACTTGATGAGAGGGTCACAGATAAGTTCTATGTGCAGTTATTTCCAGGGCATCTCAGAAACAGTTTCCGAAGTCGAGCCAAGAGGCGGCTGTTCTTGCTGAAGTATGCTTTCTAAAGATTTGCACAGTCTTACTTCGATTCTTTCACAATGTTCTACGCAAATTATTATGATTTTTTTTTTTTTGACGTGCTGGGTGTTGGAAAGAGGCAGGTGCCCCAACCACATCGAGTGGCTTGCACAAGCATTCGTTTTTGGGGAATAATGTAACTCAATCCTCAAAAGTAGTCTCAGACTGCTTCAACCATGAAATTCATTATTCTGAAGGAATAAAAGAAAGATACATGTATGTCTGTGGGTCTGAGTCATATCACCTCCAAATTAAACATGCTTATCTGTAGTTTGATCATATCTCCAAGCTAGTGCAAGGATCATATTACTAGCATGCTGGACATCTCTCTTTGCAACTATATTGCATCTTCCTTCTTTGAATAGAAGTGAAGCTATAACGATCTAACACTGCTTCACACTTTCGTCCAATTTGCAACTGTCGATGAAGATTTACAAGGCCTCCAATCACACTTTGAGCACTGAGAGACTAGTTTAAATGATTGCGTTGCCAGACACTAGACAGCTTCCCTAATGGCCATGCATTTTTCTTTCACGGCTAATCTTCTAGTCAAATGCCAAAGCATTTCTATGAAGCAAGAAAACCACCATCATCCCCAGTCTGAGATACCGAATATAATGTTTCCATAGCAATCAGTGATTTGGGAAGAAAGCTTCTTTTATGATGCACTAACAACTTATGCTAAATAAATGGTCCTAAGGTTTCTACACTAATACTTACATTCACCAGATACATTCTTTATTGCTATCTTGTGTTTGAAAACATTGCCTTCGCATCTATCAGCACCTTACATTCTCCTTCTATAATAGCTGGTACCAAGGCATATAATCCATCCCCTGGAAAGCCAGCAACAAAGCTTCAGTCTCTCAGGAGCTGCATCAAAACATCTACACTTCATTTCTCCATGCCTGTATTCACTTGCCTCATCATCTTTAGCTGAGAAAGCAAGAACATCTTACCATTCTTCCATGCTGCATCACAGTTGAGCTTTACTATCCCAAGGAGGTTCACCCCGCTTTTCTGTCATAAGTTTGTTTTTGGCTTCCTTCTGCCCTTGCAGCATTAGGAGATTCCTTCCACACTGCATTGACTCACCTATGTACTTGCAACATGTCAGGTAGATGAATGAAACACAACATTAATGTAAGGACTTATCCTATGGGATCAGTGAATGATCATGCCTAACTCAGTTCTAGAATCCTTTATCATCATCTTCTCTGCCATGTTACTCACTAATAGTTTACAAGGGTGGATGCCAAATCGCTCTTAGGGACGTAGAAAAATAAGAATATGGTAGAGGCGAAAATATTCTATAATCATCATTCATCACCACTTTGACTGTAGATAACTAGGAGGAGGAGCACTTTGAATACCAACTATGTCAATCCTGAAGATTTTATAATATATTTGAAGCAAGATTATGATAAATATATGAGCAGAAATATCACAAGGATTGAAATGAATGTATTAAGGACATCGATGAAAGCAAGTAACAAATTAAAAAAACATGATTAATACCAACATCAATCTTAAGGACTCTCACTTTTGAAACGAAAAGCTTAAGGAGGACCAAATCCTTTTCAATCCTTCTGATTGAGAATTTCCTGATGATATCAGAGATCTAATTTCCTTATCCCATTTTCAACGAGAAGTCACATAGTGATATGTTTGATGTATGATCAACTCTTGAATCTATCTTAGCCATCAATTTAAGTACAAAAGAAAGAGGAAATAGCTACCTTTCCAAAGAGAAGCTCCTCTTGAGATTTTTCCAGAGGTACTAGTCTCTCAAAGGTTGAAGTTCATTTTCCAGCATCACCACTCCCATCATCTAGTTTTACCATCAACAGTCGATAAGGTGGTCCTGTCACCTATGAAAGAAATTCATTCTCGAGACTTGAAGCTTCCATCTCCTTCAGATGCTCGATAAAAATTCTCAAAACCATGTAGATATCAACCTCTTGGATATGATTCCTATCCCCAGTTACAAATACATGATTTTTATCTTTTATTTCAATCCAGCTGCAACCAGGGACTCTCATCATCCCTTTCTCTCTCATGTCCTTTCTTAAAGTCGAGACACTTTGCCATCTACCAGCGACAGAATGGGCATTAGACATCATTATGTAGGATGATACATCTTTAGGATCTAAAGCCAGAATCCTTTGAGCTGCCAGTTCCCCCAATTCAAAATTAGAATGAATTTGGCAGCCTCCCAGCAATGCCTTCCAAAATCCAATTCCTGGATCAAAAGGCAAATCTTTAAGAAACTCTTCTGCTTCTTTGAAACGCCCGCAACGAGAAAATAAATCAACCATACAGGCATAGTGCTCTGATTTTAGCATGGTGGGGTTCTCTAATCTTCCCTTATTGAAGTAGGAGTAGCCCTCATCGACAAGTCCTGCATGATTACAAGCCCACAACAAACCAAGATAGGAAACACTATTAGGCTCGAATCCCATGGTCCGCATTGTCTCAAAGAAGTCAATAGCTTCCTTTGCCTCCCCATTCTGTGCAAAACCACATATCACAGCATTGCACGAAACATGATTTTTCCCCACTAGCTTATCGAAAACCAAAAGACTATCTTCCATGCTTCCACACTTCGCATAGAAACTAATTAATGAGTTGGCCACGAACACGCCGAACTTTCCCAAGCACTTAATTGCAAAGCCATGGAAGCTTCTGCCTATCCCAAGAGCTGCAATATTGGCAGATGCCGTTAGCGCACATGGGAAAGTGGATTCATTGGGCATAAACCCTTCCCTCAGCATCCTGATGAATAGACTGACAGCCTCCTCGCTGTGACCAGCTTGGCTATGGCCACAAATCACCGCGTTCCAAGAGACCACATTTTTCTCCGGCATATTCTCGAAAAGAGCTAGAGCATCATCAAAGCTACCCTTCTTCAGGTACCCACTTATCAAAGTCGTGTAGGATACCACATTGGGCTCCCTCGTATCTTCGAAAGCTCTCCGAGCCTCATCGAGAGTGCTCAACTTGGCATACGCATCCAAGACCGCACTGCCCACGAACACGATCGAGTGGAGGCCCATCTTCATCGCGCAAGCGTGCAGCTGCTTCCCCACGCGAACGTCTCTGAGCACGACCGACGAGTGAATCGCGGTGCCAAACGTGAACTCATTGGGCCTGATACTCGAAGCAAGCACCCTCGAGAAGAGACGGATCACCTCGTCGTGGCGGTGGCCACGAGCGCAGCGTCCGAGCAGGGCCGAAGCCGAGACCACGTCCCAGTCGGACAATTCGTCGAACAGGTGGAGAGTGGCATTTGTGGAGTAAGTTTCTGGCGGATGAATGAAGCGTTTGCGAGAATTCGAGCGGAATGCGACGTGGGACTGCTTGAATTTTGAAGGAGAGAGCAGCGCTAGCGCCAGTGTCGCTCGACCGATGATGGGTTTCATCAATCATGGCACTTTCATCTCTCTCTCTCTCTCTCTCTCTCTCTCTCTCTGTGCTTCAACTGATCTTCGCAGGTGTTTCGGATTTGCCTAGTATTCCGACAAGTAGTAATCCGAGGTTTAGGATTTCATCAGATGAGAGAGATCATTTTATAAGGATACGTTTGCTAATATTTTTCATTCTGAGAGTAATTTATGTTCAACAATAATTTTTTGATTTTTATTTCCTGAATTAGTTTTTGGGTAGAAAAAGGTGTTTGGAAAAATACGCTTGATAATTACATAAAATTTCTATTCTTAAAATAGAAGATGAACAAAAATATGTTTCGTTCAACCCTAAAAAATTTTATTCCCAAATTTTTTATTTAATTATAAAGAGACTTTAACATTTTATGTTTCAATAAAAGTAGACTTTTGTAATGATTTAATTTATCAAGATATTCTAAAATGACCTAAGAAAATCCAACATAATAATTAGTTAAAGATAAATGGCTAGAGATGGTAATAAAAAGTCTCATTAGTTTATAACTTACAACATAAAGAGATTGATAGTAAATCTTGGGGCATTATAATAAATAGTTAGAAGAGCAAACCTTACTTGGGGTCACTAAGCTTTTACAACCTAGCATTGTATTTAAAAGAAAAATGGCATTTAAAAGTCCACTTAGTAAAGCCCTAAAAGCTTATCCAATTTTGAATCTAATTATCATCAAAATATTCACATTTTTATGTTAAATTAATTCTAAACTAGAATTAAGATTAAAATCTAGTAAAACTACTCAAAATCTAATTTCTAAAATTTTTCTATATGTTTAAATTATTTATTAATTAATAAATTTTTATATTTTTATTCCCAAAAATGAGCATTCTTATTGGATTAGGAGATTAGACCTTATGTCAATTGTGTAAAGACAAGCATTAGATTATGTTGAGCTGGCTTTTATAAAATGACTTTATTTCTTTTTTCATTATTGACAACGAAGAAATAAATTTTGTCTACTTCTTATTTTTGTTCTAAATATATTCTGTGGCCAATGATTTGTTTCTAGGAGTAGAAAAATTAGTTGATGTTATTAAATAGATTTTTGTTCTTTTTCTAATTCAAGAACAAAAAAAAAATAGAGAAATAAAAATGTTACTAAATAAGGCCTAATTAACCCTCGAATTTGGTGCATTTTCACATACTACCCCCATACTTGACTTGAATTACCTCTTACCTCTTAATGCATCTGAGTTGATATACCCCTTAACAAAACGCTACTGAAAAAAAATCGCCATTTTAGAAGGGGAAAAAGCCCCAAAATCCTAAACTTTCCTCTAAGGCATCATAAAATCTCAAATTTATACTTGTGTAATATATTTGCCCTCTCTCAAAATTCTATCAATGTTAAAAATTTGTTTATATGGATGCCAGAAAGAAAATCTTGGTAACAAGACATCCACATAATTTAAGTGAAATAAAAATAATGTTATTTTGACTGAAAAATCATTTGATGAAAGATAAATATACTACATAAATATAAATTTTGGATTTTTATATCATGAGAAAAGGTTTAGGTAAATGTGTCGAGGTAATATTTCGAAATTTTTGATGTTGGAAAAAAAATTTAAAATAAATGTGTCACAATGGATATAGTTTGGAATTTATAATAGCATTTTCTTAATTACACATGCGAAGCGCACATGGGGCAGCCAGCGACTTTGTCAACGACATTTGGTTTTTGGGCTTTATTTGCACAAAAATGCCAAATGTAGGGGATCGTTTGAGACAAGATCAAGTGTGAGGGACATTCTGCATAAACTTTCTCGATCCGGGGGCCTAATTGAAATTTTTCCGGGCAAAAATGCTATAGGTGTGAGATATAGAAGAGGAAAAGATGCTTTCTCTTTTGCCATTCAAAGAAAAGTAGAGTAGGGAAACAATTTTGTTTGGTGAAAAAAATAGTTTTTTTTTTGTAATTAACAAAAATAGATACTTAAATTTTGAGAAAAATTAATATCATTTCAAACATCCCACTTTACTTTTGATATTACCTTCGCTATATCTCTTCGCTAAATTAATAACAATTATCATATTTTTCATTCCATTGATAAAAATTTAACGAATCATTAAAAAATTAATTTATTTTTTAGATACAATACGAGTATGAAGAGGATTGCGAACACACAATGAAACAAAATTTAAATTTCCATCTTCATTATACAAGTTTTCGTAAATTTAGGAAATTAAAAAGTTGGAAAATATTTTCCTAATTTAGAAGAGGGCATTATTCTATATGTTTTCGTAAATTTAAGAAACTAAAAATCGAAAAATATTTTCCTAATTCCCAAGAGAGGGACGGGAATAAAATTTTGGTGGCCTCAAAAAATGGAGGAATTCACAAAATTTTCCCTCCAATACAAACGAAAAATATCATTTTCACCCAAAGAGAAAAAAGAAAAAAAAAATATCAGACGGAAATAAATAGAAATGGGGAATAGAGTTCCGTTAGGTGACGAACTTCTCTCTCTCTCTCTCTCTCTCTCTCTCTCTAGCTCGCTCGCTCGCCCATGGCGTTTTCCGCAGCAGCCGTCAGCTGCCGCCCTCCTCTCCGCGCCGCGCCCGGTTGCTCGACGACGGCGGCGGCGACGGCGAAGGCGACGGTGGTGTCCTTCCCTGGCGGTCCGGTTTCCCTCCGATTGCGCAGCTCCGGCGCCGGGCGGAGGAGGATCGCCCCGATTCGATCGGCTTCCATTTCGGGTAACTACGATCCCCCGCTCGGTTCTTCCCGTTAGTTGCTGTGGCGCCGTCGCGAGATCATCGCGCGCGTGTGCGGCTGGCGACGGCGATGGCGACTGCGCGCCGTGGCTTGTCGTTGTTGTTGTGGAAATGGCGGTTTGGTGAAGAGTGGTGATTATTTTGATGCGGAGGAGTCAATCGTTTTAGAAAGTGTAGAGGACTTGTGCGGCATCTGTTGGTAGTGCGATTTGCTCGGTTCTGTGTTTGGATCATCCGCTGAAGAGGAAGGAGAGTCTTAGGACGGTCTTACCTTTCTTTTCGTGGAGTGTTTGCGTCTTTAGTTTTCAGCTCGCCAATCGATGAGGCTTATTTTCAGTTATTCGTTACTGTATGGCGCCTAGAGAAGTTGTCGATAATAGATGGTTGGCAATAGGAATTGCGCTAGTCAGGAAAGTCTGTATCTTTATACTTGTTTCAAACAAATTTTGAAGATGTTTTGGTGAGAGATTGGTTGCAAATGGTGACATGATTTGCTGGATCAAAGATACTACTTCTAGTCAAACTTTTCAGTGATGTGGCAGGGATAGACACTGGGGTCTACTGCTTCTCGATGATTAGTACAACGTTTAAGGGAAAGGGGGAGACAAGGAAAATCATTTTCCGGTTGTGTGAGCTCTGGTTGCCTTAAAGATTGGGTTGAATTATTGCAAATCTGATGTTTCCCACGATGCTGGAGTGTGTAAATTGCATTTTTGTCTTTTAACTATTATGTTCTCAGTTCCTCTAGGACCGTAATACGATTTACGCATTGTCCTTTTTGTTACAGCTGCGCCAGCTTCTGAACAGGTGAAGCCTGCCATCTCCCTCACAGACGATGCTCTGAAGCACTTGAACAAGATGAGATCTGAGCGCAGTGAAGATTTATGTCTCAGAATTGGTGTCAGACAAGGTGGATGCTCTGGCATGTCTTACACAATGGACTTCGAGAATAGGGAAAATGCAAGGCCTGATGACTCCATAATTGAATATAATGGTTTTGTTATAGGTAGAGCTCTGCACTTTTTATTGATTAGTTATTTTCCTATTATCTCTTAAGTAAGAAAATAGCCATTGGTACTGCAACCTTGGTTTTATCACGAGTCCTGCAGATGCTATATTTTGTTATTCGTAGACACTGCAGATGACAGATGTATTTTGCAAAAAAGTAGAAATCATAGAAGTTATAGAGGATCTTCAAATATATGGGGTTTCTAATTCTGACCCATTGAAGGAACCATTATTCAAGGTTATGATGGAACCTTGTCTTTTGGAGTTATCCTTTCATTTTCTTGAATTGGGCATTATCATTTAGGTCTTCTTTCTTCTTTATCTATCTAATGTCATTATCACTATACTTCTTGTTGTTATTGTCCATCATCATCCATCATCATCATCTTTGACATTTACTTTTGATTTCAGGTCTTACCTTTTTTGGTTTCAGATTTCTGTAGGCAATAGGTTGCCTGTCATTTCCCAGCAAAACGTTGTAGATAGTTAACGGTGCTACCAGCTTAGGATTAGTGTTTTTGCTGCTCAGCTAGCTATTTTGAGTGTTGATGTGCCTTAATGGCTTCTAATACAGATTTGTTGTCTGGGGCTTCTGATAGAGGAGATTACTCGGAATATCTGCATTTTGTATCAACTAATTAAATTCATTTTAGTACAGCCTTGTATATTCCGGATAAAAATTAAAGTAGAAATTATATTAAACATGATTTTCCTCATCAATTGGACTGAGAGTATCATAAAACAAGAGTTTGTGTTTGATGGAGCCTGTGATGAACCTTTTAAATTCTATATTCTGAAAGTATTTGGGTGGGAAGGAGAAAGAATGTGCTTAAGTGTCCTGCTAGTGAAAATTGAGCTGTGAGGATATGTCTGTACTCTGTAGTGCTTTCGAGTTCTTCCTTTGGGTCTGTGATGGATGGTTAAAAGAACCTATGCATCATCTGTTGTGCCATTGTGTTGCAGGGTGCTTTACAGTTGAATGGCACTTCAACATCTCATCTTTTCTATTCCAGTAAATTGCCTGAAAGGACTTCCTTTCATGTTAGAGCAGATCTTCCCTTAAGCCAGATTTTTTGTTGAAGCGTTTGCCGAAACAGACATTTTTATTTTGTTTGTTTCTTGAATTTGACATCATTGATGTCTATCTTCTCAATGAACTACCCAACTCCTCTTTTTGGTGGAGCAACCCACTCAAATTCTCCCTGCCGATTGATGACTTGCAAGAAAGATAAATCTATTGCCTCCCTGCTGTTTAGGTGACAATTATATAGTATCAGCAACTTGATTTGGCTATATCAGATTGTTGAGTGTATTGAGAGGATTAGCCCTAAACATCCAAAATTTTATTCTAGCAAAGACCAGATTGTACATGAATTAATTCTAAAACCCAAGACGATGAAGTATGCTGCCTGCTTAGTTTCTGCAGTTCAATGGGTAGTCATTGAATTTGAGTACAATTTTCTGCATATGTGATCTCTGGCTTACACATGGCAGAGAAAGTAGAAATCACTTTCAAATACATTACTTTGATTTTACGAGAGTTATGATACTATCTATCTCCTAAAATCATCTGCTGGTCACTTATGATTCCCTGTTGCTTCTGCAGTTTGTGATCCAAAGAGCCTTCTCTTCTTGTATGGAATGCAGTTGGACTACAGCAATGCTCTGATTGGTGGAGGCTTTTCATTTAAAAATCCAAATGCTACCCAAACATGCGGTTGCGGCAAATCCTTTGCTGCAGAGATGTAAGTTATGCAGAAAAGGCAGACTGAATTTTATGTTAAAATTAGCTCGCTAGTGAACATGAATGCTGTGGATGATTGGACTCAACCTCTTGGTTGAAGATAGTTGTTACAGCTATAGTGTATCTAATGTTAAATAAATTATAAAGTCTTTATCCCCGTGACTCCTTGGAAAACTATCTCATTTAGCTGCACCTATTGTCTCTGTAAGCTCACTAAAGCTAAACCAGTCAAAGGCAAGTGGGAACTTGGATTGGTTGTGGTAAAGCAATAAAACCCACATGAAACCAGTTCCAGAACCTGAAATATCATCTTCTGCCCGTAATGGAAATAATTGTTAGCTCGTCTTCGATCCCTTTTTCTTTTCCTTCTTGATAGTTGACACTGTTTAAAAATATCAGGAAATTTCTGCAGAACTGTTCTTCATCCTAGAGTGCAATACATTAAGATTGTCGAAGAATTATGGCTGATAGGGTTAAGTCTATATTTAGGCTGGTGAGCTGTAGAGTTTTTATGATTAGGTTCTTAGAAAAAGCTTTTATGGTATAAGATGGTTGCAGAGGTGCCAAGCCATATTCAAATAGCACAGTTCCAGTCCAATTGATGCATAGCTCCATCAAATAGTGTCAACAGCTAAAAAGGGGCGTGAAAGGAATTGGGGAATTGCAATTGGGTTGATAAACTTTTACACTCATCGACGCAATTTGATACGTTCCAACGGATATCGAACAACCTGAAATTGGCCCGAATCTGGGATTCCCTTTTCCGGCACATCCGATAAATAATTTGGCTTTTGCAATGCCGTTTTACACGATTGAAAAAGGTGAATTGCATAAATGGTCCGGCTGTGATGAACTTGATCCAACAAATCCGAATACAGGCAAGGAAACTTGCCTTAGATCGCCGATTGGTACACTCATTTTAATTTTGCTCATGAAGAACAGTACTAATTTTAGGAAATATCTATATAAAATGATTAATTCAATTATAATACCGTACGGTAGAGCCAAGGTTAGACTTTATTTTATATTGAAAACCCTACAAGTGCCTGGAACGGTCTAGACATGTCTGAGATGACACCACCAATCTCAGCTCAAATCGATACATCGAATATAGTTGAGATTTTCATCCAAGTTAAGAGTACAAATGATATATATATTTTTTCCATCTTTCTCCTTTCTTATCGGAAAAAGAAGAAAAGAAAAGAAAAATCTACTACATATAGATATCACCAGATCTACTCAAATGGGTGGGTCTCGATATCCCATGTAGGCTTTTTAGTGAGACCTCACATTATCAATTGAGCATTGTCTATTACTAAAGAAATTGTGTATAGATTTTCAGGTTTGAAAAGACGCTCAAATAAGTAAATGTAGAACAATCTTTGAAACCCACACCTGTAAGATGAGAAAGTAAATTAGGCAAAAATACTATTAAAAAGCCTGGATTATATCGATTACGACATCAATACTCCAAATATTTTTTTCTCGCTCCAACCCCCAAATTCCTACTATGTGACAAAAGTACTTTCATTAACCACTAGAATCTTCAACTTCACACACCCTAACACCTATGCCGAAACTTCTATTTTTAGTATTACAAATATTCAAAACTTGTAATAACATGACAAAAATATGGGTAACGGTGTCATGATGGGCCTAATTTAGACATTTTGGTGACGGTTGACATAATTTTGGATACTCCACCAAGAAAACACAGCTTGAGATATTGATGTCGCAATAGGAATTGATTTAGGTTTTTTTTTTTCCCGATATTAACCCAAAATTTAGTCACAATAAGGGAATTCAATACTCACTTTTTTTTTTTAGTAAAATTATGATTTTATTAAATAAAATATATATTCTTATCAAGTAATTAATGAGGAAATATTTACAACCATTAAATATCACCATTAAAAAAAGTAGTTCAAGCCGTTAGTATAATCGCGCCACGTTCTTTCGTTCTTCTCCGGGCAACGCAAGATGTCTCTCGAAATTGCCAGCTTGAGAGCCGGTCTCCACCGCTTCCCGGCCTACCCCGCCGCCGCCGCCGCCGCCGCCGCCGTTCGATCGCCACCGCCGACGTTCCGCCGCCGGGGAGCTCCCAATTTCTGCAGCCGGAGCCTCCGTCGCGCCGGAGCTCCTTCCCCGGCGGCGCGAGCCGCGAGGGCGGTCGTGGAGACTAAGGAGCGCGCGGCGACGGAGGCCGCCCCTAGCCCGCCGCCGGTGAGGATCGTCGCCGTCGTCGGCGAAGGCGCGTCGAGCCCCCTCAAGGGCGCGACGTGGAGCGAGGTCATGCTGCACACTGTAAGTTATCGAGATGGGTCATAGCCAAGTCTCAGCTTTCGTGATGGTTTTTAGTGGAGAAACGACTGTTTTAGTGATTCAGGCTATGGAGGATACTCAATCTTAGAGATAAAGATGGTGACTTTGATTAGGATGAATGCTCAGAAAGTTGTTCTTACTATCATTGAAGTAATACTTAGAGCATGAGCATTGAAAGATAAGTCCTTAATCTTTTGGCAGTTGCGAAATTGAAATCCTTTTCAGAAATGCGATATAAGTCCCAAATCTTTTGGCGGATGCTGTGTAAGATTTTGGGTTGAGTTTAGTTGACAGATTTAATCAAAGGGCTTGATTATTTTGCTAAGAAACAAGAAAAATTTGAGTGCATAGAAGCATGTTTTAGGATTCAGATGCACTTGGGGGATAACTTTTTGAGGCTTCTAATGCAATGATCGGGTCATTTGAGTAATGTGATTTATAGATGGTTTCTGATGAAATATTTTGTGGTTGTTTTGCTGAATCTACCGTCATTATGGTTATATTCTAAAGATTGAACAATCATGAGTCAATTTATCTTGGGTCCATCCTGCCCATGGCATTAGGGTCCAAGCCAGTGAGAATACCAACTGCACTGATCTTGTAAAGAGATTTCCTTCGTTCTGATTTGGCTAAATAGTCCAACACGTATAAGCATATGAAGAGTTTCTTTTCTTTTCTTTCCTTTTCTTTTTTTTTTTTTTTTTCCTTTTTTTTTTTTTTTTTTGGGGGGGGTTGAGGACACCTTCCTTGAATTGTCATTTCTTTGGTAAATCCTAGTTGGAAGCTAAGAAATCTACCTGACTCTTCTGAGCATCCCACTGGATCCTCAACTTTCTTAGCAATGTGTATTTTTCACTATTTAGGTAATGTACCATCTGAATTCTTTCAAATATAAATTCATTTTCATTCTCTTTGTGACCAGGCAAAGAGACTGAAATGGGTTGATGATGGATTTGAAATGCATGTGTTTACAGATAATATCTGCCAATTGAAGGATCAGGCATCTGCAAAACTTCAGGAGGAACTGAGACATGCAGACATTTTGGTTATCGTTGCTGTAACAAGTCAGGAAACAGTGAAGTGGATTGAGAGAAACAGCAGAAATATCCAGAACATAATCAGCTTCGACTCATCCCCAGGGTTAAGTAACAAGCTAGGTGGATCAGTTGTTCAAACTGAAACAAAAGGGACCATTTTTGGGAAACTGGTGGCAACATTTGAATCAAAGCAAACCAAAGAGACCAGTGATGTGATTGAAACAATATCGGAGGCCTGGATGCGTCGCAATTCTGATGATATAAGGTTCTGTTTGTTGGTCGTAATCAATGCTTACATAAGGCCAGTTCCAATTCTAAAGAACCTCAGGTCAAAGGGTTTTTCTACATTGAACTGCATGGTGAAGAACTGCGGGCCTCAGATATTGAACTGCCTCTTGGATCCCAATTGTAGAAAGGCTCTTCAGTGCTTGAACCAGTGTAGTCCCATGGATCAGGTTTGCAACTATAGATGTATTGCATCATATGAGAGCCCGAATTTGGAAGCATTTTCTTTGTGTGTTCTGCAGAAGAATAATTGTCTCGAGTTGGATGCTGCAATCCCTGAAAAACCATACGTCCCACCCATGGTTAAGTTTCGAGGCGAGAACATCTGCCATGAATCTGCAGAAGATCTCTTTGTGGGATGGTTAGGTAATCTTGATTGGAGTTGGCGTGTTGTAGCTGGTCAAAACCCAGCTTATGATCAATTCCCATGCCAGTACCAGCTATTTTACAGAGGAAAAGCAAAGGGGTCCTTTTGGTATGAGCCAGTTTTTCAGGTGAAAACTCTAGAGGGAAAGATGGTTTGGAGGAGGCGCAGGTACCGGGTCAAGAGAGGCAAGATTCCAGGGACGTTTTACTTCAGTGTTTTGGACAATGGAGTGGTTTCGAACGAGTTCTGGACTATCGTCGATGTGTCTGATGATCTCAGCTGGGGTTTGTTTCACTACAGTGGAGCGGCACGAGTCGCGGGGCAGTCCTATACTGGTGCAGTGCTTGTGAGTCCGGATGGGCAGTATCCGAAGGAGACGGATGATGGTCGACTAGCGTCGGCGCTCGAGAACTGTGGAATAAAAGATTGGGAGCTCTATGCCGTCGACAACTGCTCATGTCTTGATCCTCCGCTCGGGATACCTGAAGGTTCGAGCTTGCATTGCGTGATTCAAGTGGACAAGCCAAAGTTGTAGAAAGACAGCTGAAGCTGTATTAAAAAAGCCTTCTGCAACCTTACCATATTGTTGCAGAGAATTAATAGGTCTGTGATAAGATATGTGGATTTGGATATATTAAATGTTTTGAGGTCATATAATACTGTAGATTCAATCTTTACAAATAAATCCTCATTGCCTTCCCGGGTCATACATATCAAGGTGGAGAAGAAAAGATTTTCTTTTTCAATGTACCAAAATTGAAATTCAATAGGACTTTGTTTAACAGACATTTCTGTATACTTATCTTAATTCCATATATATATATATGGAATGTAATTAATTCATTTTTTTTTTTTGAAATTAGGAGTTACTAACTTCTAAAAAAAAAAAAAAAAAAAAACAGATGCAAAAAGCATGGACCCAAAGTGTGATTACTTTAAAGGCTTGTGCACGTGAGAGTCACGTGTCAATGGTCGGTGCGGACTCAATAATATTTAACAAGTGCTAATTCAATAATATTTAACAAATTTTGTGGGAACTCTATCAAAAGATATAAATTTTCATTTAGAATGAGCCTCAGAATTGTAATTAGACAATGTATGAGGACGAAAAGTGAACTCCCTTATCTTACGTAGACCAAAGAGGTAATTTCGTCAAAAAAAATATTCGAGACAGTGTTAATTGGATTTTAGAAAGCCATCATTCTATGACTTTTGTTCTCCAGAGCAGAAATAGAATACAAACGCATTTGGTAATTTATTTTGTTCCCGGAAATAAATTTGGAACAGAAACAAAAAAAATAAATAAAATTATTTATTATTCTTGAGAACAACTTAAGAAACAATTTTTTCTTTTCTCTTCCTTTGCTCCCTTTTTTTTTTTTTTTTTTCTCTTCCTTTCTTCTTCCCCAAGTCGGTCGCAGGCCTTGACAATGGCCAGCGACTAGCTAAACGAGGCTCGGCAACCTTGCTAGAGCCTCACCGATCCCCATTGAAGCCCCCTAAGCCTCGTCGTGGCGAGGCGAGGCTTGACCTAACCTAGATCCGGCGAGGCCGAGCCTCACTCAGCCATGGTGAGGCTCAACCTGGCCAGTGGCCGAACGAGGCTGGGGCTTGGCATTGCTAGCTTTGGGTGAGGTCGCCTTGCCCAGCCAAGCCAAGGAGAAGCTGAGCCTCAACATGTTAAGGTGAGGCTCACTGGGACCTTGCTGGTGGCTAGCGAGGTTCCCCTAGCCCTCATGTGGCTGTCGTCGACCAGCCATGGCCAATGCCAACGACCGGTTTGAGGAAGGAAAAGAAAAAGAAAAAAGAAAAATATAATAAAATTATCAATAAATTAAAAGAAATTATAAGTTAAAAAAATATTTGCGATCTTACCAAACGTATTTTCGTTCCAAAAACAAAAATTTTATATAGTTACCAAATGCTTTAAAATATTCAGAAATTGTTATCGGAACAAAAATAGAAAAAAATGTTTCTAAAAGAAATTATTACCGGGAACAAACATTACCAAACGTGTCTTGTCTTAAAATACTAGTCTTATTTATTTTACCCAAAAAAAGATAAAAGAACATTCATTGAACCTCTTCCATCATGAAAATGTTAGGAATTACTATAAATCAACGGATAAATAGATTCCGTAGAAATCTCAATTCCATTGAAGATTGTTGAACAATATTTAATATTATTTTAATAATTTTTTAAAATTTTTTATTTCTTTTCTTTTTCCTTCCTTTTCCTCCAACCGGTCACTGAAAATCGGTGATTGGCGAAATGTGAGGGCCGAGTTGCTAAGTTCTGACAAGGCTTGAGCCCTCACCAAAGGTTGTAGGGGTGGCCTCGCAACCACAAGGGTGAGCCTCGCCAGGGGCTAGGTGAGGCATGACCTTGCTTGTGGCCAATGAGGTCCCTCGCCCATTCTTGCCTCTAGCTAGTTGTCGGCGGCAAGCGATTGGAGGAAGAGGAAGGAAAAATTTAATTCGAAATATTATAATATAATTAAAAGTTGTCAATGTCAAGCATCGGTCGTATCATGAATGTTAATTGGCACCGTTGTTAGCAATATTTAGCCAAAATTAGCCAAAATGACTAAATTTGCATTAAGTCAAAAGGTTTAAGACTAAATTAGCATCATAAAAAAATTTAGAACTATATTAGCACCAAAGTAATAATAAGTTTAAAACTTTTTTTTCACTTCTCCATATCGAAGAGTATATGTTTACATTAATGAACATAATAATAACTTTCTTAATAAGTAGATGACAAGTCACTTGATCATGTAAGTTAATTAAATGAAAAAGAGTCATGAGATTTCGACCAATAATTTTTATCGAACTTCAATCAATTTCAAATATCAATTTCCATTGATTTCTCCTTCTTGACTGTCTCAATTTCCTCAACTTTTTTTAATGAGAATACTTCTACACTACTTTAGCCATACAAGTTACATTACCAAAAAGGGAGGGAGCATATCGGTTCCGATTCTTTATCGACCTTGAAAAAAAAAACAAAAAAAAACCCTAGTGCTAAGACAATAGGGGCTTGTTGTAAAGGCTAAAAGACAAAAGAATATAGTCAGGCTAGTTTTTGGTTTTGACCATACTAACAGGTCTGGCTAGAATTGGAAAGCATGTCGTTAAAGGGCAACAGTAGAATAACAATCGCTCGTCTCCATGCCAACCAAACATAGTATGGAATCGAGAATACCGACCAATGCTTCAGCCGCAAATGGGAGGCTGTCTTCACCCAAAGATGTTGCATTAAAAAACTCCTAGCTCTCTCCATCGCTCTATTCTTCCGTACAGCCATTCAAACTTTTTCAGCTGTTATCAACCAAGATTTTTTTTTTTTTTTTTTTTTTTTTAACGAGAGCTGTTATCAACCGAGATACCTCGCGACTGTTTTTCCTTCCATTTTTCACCTTTTAGGAAGGAAAACAAAGCTGCTTTTAGGAAGGAAAACAAGCTGCTTCAACTTGGGGCTTTTCTTCCGGTCATTTATCTCCCAGAGGCGAAACCGGCTCGACCGAGATGGCCCGCCGAACCGAGCTCCTGGTCGGGGCCTGCTGCGTTTTCGTCGCCCTGTCCAGTGTTGCCCATGGCATCGGCGTGAACTGGGGGTCGATGATGTCTCATCCTCTGTTGCCGAGCATCGTGGTCGGCATGCTCAAGGACAACCACATCGATAAGGTCAAGCTCTTCGACGCGGACTCGTGGACCGTCAGCGCATTGGCCGGGACGGACATCGAGGTCATCGTGGGCATTCCCAACAATCAGCTCGAGAAGCTGGCGGATAGTTACGATCATGCCAAAGATTGGGTGAAAGAGAATGTCACCAAGCATCTCTACGATGGCGGTGTTGACATAAGGTCATTGATCAAGAATCGAATTTAGCCTGCCTTCATTTCTGGGGACTTTTGTATGATCTTTTGCTTGACAAAGTTTAATGCTGAATTGGTACTTGTATGTATCATTTGAACAGATATGTGGCGGTTGGAAACGAACCATTCTTGAAGAGCTACAACGGCAGCAATACGAAGACGACGCTCCCGGCGCTGAAGAACATCCAGAAGGCGCTCGACGCAGCCGGCATCGGGAAAAAGATCAAGGCCACGGTGCCGAACAATGCCGATGTCTATGAATCCCGTTCGGACAAGCCTTCCGATGCCGTTTTCCGTAAAGACATCAAAGGTATCATGATGGATATGGTCAAGTTCCTCCGCGACAACGATGCCCCGTTCATGGTCAACATATATCCCTTCCTCAGTCTCTATCTGAGCAGCGATTTCCCGTTCGATTTCGCCTTCTGCGATGGCGTTGCGAAGCCGATACAGGACAAGGGCATTCAGTACGCGAACGTGTTCGACGCGAATTACGACACCCTCGTCTGGGCATTGAAGAAAGCCGGAGTCCCCAACTTGGAAATCATCGTCGGGGAAGTCGGGTGGCCCACGGACGGCGGCAAGAATGCGGACGCGAAATTGGCCAAGAGGTTCTACGAGGGTTTCATGAAGAAGATGGCTGCGAACAAGGGGACCCCGTTGAGGCCGGGGCCTCTGGACGTGTACCTCTTCGGTCTCCTCGATGAGGACACGAAGAGCATCGAGCCCGGGGCGTTCGAGCGGCACTGGGGCATCTTCCGGTACGATGGGCAGCCCAAGTTCCCCGTCGACTTCACCGGGAAAGGCCAGGCCAAGATGCCGGTCGCCGCGAAGGGGGTCCAATACTTGCCCGCGCAGTGGTGCGTGTTCAACAGGAACACCACCGACATGAAGGCGGTGATGACTGAACTAAACTACGCTTGCGCGAACACTGACTGCTCCACCTTGGGTTACGGCTCCAGTTGCAACAACCTCGACACCAACGGCAACATCTCATACGCCTTCAACATGTTCTTCCAAATACGGGATCAAGACGTCGAGACGTGCACTTTCAGCGGCTTCGCCGAGATCGTGACGCGCAACATGTCGAAAGGGAGCTGCCTGTTCCCGGTGCAGATCGTGAGCGCTGGAGAGAGGCTCGGCTCGGCATTGGGCGCGAGCCTCCTCGCCGGATTGATTTCGCTCTTCTCGTTGCTGTAGAGGGTTTTTTTTTTTGCCATAACATGACTTGGGTGCCAAGGAAAAACCCAAAAAGAGAGCTGAGAAACACAATGTAAAAGCTCAGCATACGCCGATTCTAGTTTCGGCTGACCGTTTCGATAAAAACATGTATTTTTTACCTCTTCTTTTTTGTTTAAAACTCCTAGATAGTAATTAATCAATAACAACTCACATGTATACATTTCTTTACTTCAGCTATATAATAAAAATAAAATAAAAAAGAAGACGAAGAAGAAGCGAAGTCTCTATCTTTAAACCCTTTTGGGGGTCTCAAATACTTTTACACTATCCACTGTTGATGTAACCAAGAAATGGTGATACACCCTTTACAAAAATATTCATCCGAGGCGTATAACACCATATGCCCAAGCGCCAGAGAGGGGGTAAACAAAAAAAATCAATGGCAGCAATTGCAAAAAAAAAAAAAAACAGGCAAAAGGGAAATAGGAAGCCAAAATCAATTTACAAGGATCAATCGACCTAATCTAAACCTAATACATTTCCTCTCACCAATGTATTTGAAAAAAAGAATATCAAAGAATGTTTTCTTAGCCACCTCTGTCTCTTCCTGAGTCATGTCTGCCCGAGAGCATTCGCCGAGCCTGCTGTTTTCCTCCGCTTCCAAGGTCACGGCCTTTTCTCGGGAGCAAAACCCTACTTGAGGTGTAGATATGGCGGTTTTGTTCACATTAGGGGAAGATAGGCGCCGCCGTGCCCTCTTTTCAACAAGAGCGGGCCCGCGTTTTCGGGTACCTTATCTATCGCCATCATGCACGCGTCAATAACATCCCCAAACCCTACATCCCCAAACCCTGTTGCAATGGTAGCCATCTGCACACGTAGCCGCAAGTCCCTTGTCCTCTTCAACAAGCATCTAAACGACCTTGCCAAGTACTTGGCCCATTCGGCCGGTAAACCACCACCAGTAATCCAGATTGAGAATTGATTCTGATCAGCTCTAGCGGCCATTTCTGCCCGGAAGTATCTTGCTATCTCAATAAGCATCAATGGGTGAAGCGGAAGCACGGCCACAAATTCGGCCACGAATTCTTCCATCAGTTCAGGCTTTAGCATCTTGCTCCAGAGCACTGGCGCCCACTCGCTCGGATGGTTGAGACCATAAGCTTCTGCAACTATTAAAGCTTCTTGGAAATGAGACTGCTCAGCCATTGCACACCTTGCATTCGTCGGATTGCAGTTAAGCCACTTGGAATCGGGCATTCTGATTTGGAGGGAAACAAGGCAAGCCTGAGCACATGCCCTGAGTGTTTTATTCCCAGCATCAACTGTGGCAAGAACTTCTGCAGCTTCAATGAAGTAGCGCATGGAATCTAGTAAATCTTCATTCTGGTCTTTGTCATGACGTTGGAACCACAGTTGAGAAGACTGCTCTGCTCGTGCCTCCAAAAGTGCGGCCGTTTCATGCCTCATGTCGAAGTGATTATAGACCTGCAAATAGATTTAAAATAGTGTCACTAAGCCAAACCGAGCATCACCCTCCCAGAGTAAAGTGATGAGCACCTCTGTCGAAGCCTCTCATTTAAATAATGCTCAAATCCACGTGTTTCAGCCGGTGCGCAGATTAATCAGGGCAAAAGATAACGTGATATAAGCATCCTTGTGATGAAACTCTCCAAGAACTAATGAAAAACTTGAACAAACTGCCCTGATAATTTTCCTCTAAGCTACGCACACACAAAACAACCCCCCACGGGGCCACAGGGGGCCAAAAAAAAAAAAAAAAAAATCTGAATCCTCATGACAAGCATTGAAAAACACTAACCATGGCAAAGGCATCGACGTCGTTTGGGTTGAACTGCTTCAATGATGTCAACACAGCCATTCTGAATCCTCTGATAACTTTAGCATTATTAGCAGCAGCAGTACCAGAACTTGCATCTATAGCAGCTGAAAACTTCTGAAGAAGAAGATCCAGTTGACCATTCTCAATGAGAATGCCAAGGATAAAATTAAGGGCATGGAAGTTTCCAACTCCAGTCATTAGGCGAGCCAAACACGAAAAATCACCCTCAGACACATAAGAATCAACCCTGGTAGCAGCAAGGGCTACAAGAACATCGACTCCATCCAGGCACGCTGATGATTTGTAGAAGTGATGAGACAAAATAAGAAGCTCCACCTGTAAAGAAAAAGACCTCATTCACTTCTAAGTGCTTGATGAGATCATGTAAATGTTATCTGCTCTTGTGAGCCCATTAACATTCACAAAATGCTCCCATGATTGTTTAATGTGAACCTAGGAAGAAATAAACAAATAGCATGCCCATTGGAAAGCATGGCATCGGGTATATACATGGGGGTTCAATTCCACCATCTCTGAGTCATAAGAGTACCCAAATATTGCATTAGCTCCAAATCATAATTACCAATATCTAATTCATATGTTCCACTATAAATATCAAGCTATGCTATAGCATCTAGAGGTGTATCATGTGACATCTTTATGGTATAATTACTAGTGTCATGAAGAGAAAGCACACAACAGTAGACATCATGATATACGCACGTCATCTCTGAGTTAACATTAAAGAAAGCCTCTCGACCTCAACTAGAACAACCTAGTCCTTGAACCTCATTATTGGGTAAACAATAAAACCAATTAAAAATTAATCCATTTCAGTTCATTTTCTTTCTCATGAAAATGCTCTTCATGAATGACATGACTGTCATCATACAAGCTTCAGTTTGCCTTTGCAAAGAACATTGAACAAGATCATGCTTACACAGAATAAGTGCAGCTAGATAGAGAGTAGCCAGCTCAATTCTATCTTTTTGCTAAAACTGATATATAAATAATCACCTAAAACTCACAAAATCAAAACTTTTCAGTGATGTAATCTAACATACACAAACAACATTTTGCCATTAATCATGAGGCTACAATGATTAGGAATCTCCATTAAATAGATAGTGTTACACATTTACCTCACACGCATGTGGTATTTCTTGCCCAGTTATAACCAGGCGCATCAGCGCATGTCCAATTTCAGATTCAGAAGGACATAATTCAGCCCATGTAAGAAAGTCAGAAATTCTCCACAATAAAGGAGATGGTCCTTCCTCCTTTTGAGACTCCATATATCCACCCCGATGTGCAGCCAATAACCCCTGAAGTACAAGAAAGCAATGCAAGCTCAAAAACATAGGAATAAACCAAACAGGTAGTTTTGACATTAATAAAATTAGTAAAGAAAACCCAATACCATCAGGAAGCCTACAAAACTACAAATCACAAGTGGGTGAACATGAAGTTGATTATGACATTCATAACATGTAAAAATACTTGGGGTACATCTCTGAATTGGAACTGGCCAATTTATCACAAACAAGAAGAAGATAAACTCGTTAATCATCCCAGAATCACATCTTTATTCATAAGATTGCTCACAGATGGTCTGTTAGCATATCCCTTAAAGTATGGAAGAAGTTAAAATATTGTTACTATGCGGTAATAATTCCTTCAAATATTTTTTGTCACTTTTAACTATTCCATGGTTGGCATTATACATTGGTCTCAGTCTCACGTTCACATACTCCGAAGCAAAATGGATTAGCTGAATGTAAAATACCAACATCTAGGTGGAGACACTAGTTGGAACTAGAAGTTGGGTACCAAAAGTTTATAGGGATAGTGCAGTTCCCATGGCTTGTCATCATACCAGTGACATGTCATCCTCATCTTCTTCTTCTTCTTCTTCTTCTTCTTCTTCTTCTTCTTCTTCTTCTTGTTTTATGATGTAAAATAAATGCATATAGGAGAGGAGGAAGAAGTTTTGGAATTACTGTGGAACATAGACACAGGGACTTCACCAATTGATACTGGGACTACTGTTACGTTGAATACGGACATATAGATCCCAGCTAAATCCCCAGGGAAAAGAACAGTGAATATAATGTGGTTATCTTACTTAGTTCTCTTTCCTCAAGGACCTCTGTGAGATTTCTCATGGATAGTAATGTGTTTCATCTGTTATTTAGTACTGACTATAATATAATTTCCAAAATCTACAAGGACACAATTGTTGTTATATGCCCACTAATTTATTCTATAAGAGGAAGCTAGCACTGTTTCAGCTGTCCACTTCCATTCACTTAACTTTTTTCATTCAGTCAACTTAACATCATGGAGATAGCAGTACAGAAAAAAAAGAAAAAATTTACCTTTAGAAATGATTCAGCAAGAATTTGGGCAATACTAGCAGCTGGCATGAAATGAGTTTGGACCAGGAGCTTTGCTTCCTCAAATGATTCTTGGGCTTTTAGAGAAAGCAGCTGTAGGACCTCAATTGGCTGCTTCTCAAATGCTTCCGAAAATGAAAGACCTAGCACATTAGCAGATTTCACGACTGCTACTATCCTTCTACAAAGTCCCCGTCCTCTACCTTCAGGAAATATGGTTGTTAAACTCTCCAAGACCTACATAACATATGAAACAGAATTCAGATTACGCATATGCTTTATCACAAGGCTAAAATAATATGCTGAATCACGAAAAAGAGGATGCAATGCATACACTACAGTGGACGAACAACACTTGGTATATTTTTTAAAATCTACTAATATGTAAATTTATAAGCATGTTAAAGAAGGCAATTAATTAAGGTTTAGAATAATTACCTGAAGCAGGTTGAGATCCTGCTGGTCAGCCAAAATATTGCACGATCGAATCACCGAAATTACTTCATCGTCAATCATGGACACTCGTATTTCACTACAAGTTGTCGAGGCAGCTGCCAGTTTTAGAGCTGTATCAACTAGTGAAAATTCTGAAGGTACGTGCCCTGGTGACAGCTTAAGTTGAAGTTGCTTCGCAGCACTAATTTGCCCAAATTCTAATAACAGCAGAACAGCCCTCTCCAGCTCTTCTTGTCCTACTCTTTCCTCCCACTTTGAAAGTGGCAGCTCCATTTTTGAGTTCTCATCCTGTAATTGCAGGTCATTCCTAGCATTAAGACTACTGATACCATCTTCAGAATCAACCATGTTGTCTGTGGTATCGACTACAGCACGTTTGAATGGTGCAGAGCTTTTTGGCCTCCTTTTTGTCTTTGCAGTGCCACCTGCGAAGTTCGAGAGGCCAGAGTCCACTCCTTGGTGTTTAAGATTCGAACCCCCACCTTCCTTTGTGTCATGCTTCTCAACAGTTCTACTTCTCATATTATTCATATGATTATCCATTTTCGATATGATGCTTGCAGTCCGGTCAACCATGCTGGGACCACAATCCATCCCAGGATTGTGGCTTGGACTAAATGGACTCGACTCACCTTCACTTTTTACTTGAGCTTCTGATTCTACTGCCAGCAGCCATACTCTAGTTTCAATTTCTCTTATAAGATGCAATGGATAAACCCTGATGATATCAAGTTACAGGTTAGAAAAGAAACCATATCCCTGGAAAATTTTAGATGCTTTATGAACAGAGTATGCTTACGGATGGGAAAGGGTTATCATCCCACTCAACCACTGGAGAGAAAGCAGCAACAGCTCATGAAGCTCCTTAGCTGGAAGATCATTCTCCAAAGTTTCAGCATGTTTAAGGAAGAACAATCCAGCCTGCAAGCAACCTCAAATCAGCGATATAAAACAGCATTTTAAAACAGAGTTCCTTGACAAACATACATATAAGATGATTCAACCTGTAGAGGTGGAAAAGAATGTCTGATGAACAATGTTTGGCAGTGGCCCCACAAAGCTAATCTTTCTTCAGGAACATCCCAAAGGAACTCTTTCCACTCTGCCACCATAGATTCAGCCTGAAGAAACTTGAAGAGTGAGCTCTAAAGCTAACATGGTTACATGCCGTACCATAAATATTTCAAGCATGTCTAGGTAGATCAAAGAGTAAGCCCCATTTGGGTTGAAAAATTTGAAAGGAACTTGCAGAATACAATAATAGCAACAGAGAAGAGTGAAGTCCTTGGGCATTGCATTCGCACCTAAAGCTTCTTTAAGCAGCATATCTAAGGCTTTTTTATGCACCACATTGAGAAGAAATTATATAATAGAATTCAAGAGCAAACAAATGCATAAACTTTAATAGATTTAGGTCTTCTTCATGATTCAGTTGAGAGCCCAAGATTAAACCAGTTAGCACTCAAAGAGATTAAGTTTGCATGGTAAAAACAAATGAGTTTTGACTTAATTGATTAAAATAAGTGCACGCTACGCCTAAGTCTGAATAGGAACGAGCTTCTTGATACATTTAAGGGGCATCCTTAGTGACATTCAGGATGTTGTCAATTGAATTGCTATAATCCAATATTAACAAAACCACATTAGGAAAGAATCTAATCACATTCAACATTTAATTTCCAGCTACTAGAGTTACTTTTAGCTTAATCAGATCTGTTTTCCATGCTTAAAAATGTTTTCTAATGAAAAATAATTATCGAAACAACAGTTTCCGGCATTTAGTATGTTTAAAGAGCAAATTCTTCTTTAAGACATCTGAAATCAGTAAGTGGCAAAGGGTGATCAAAGATCCAGGAGCGGGCAGTGACAACAACTTTCATCAGGTATTAGCAATGCCTTCCGATTTTAAAAGGGTATTTTTTTATTTTTTTATTTTTTTTGGGTCAAATGCAATTAGGAGTTGAAAATTCACCAGCAACATAATATCATTCTCCAATTTTCTTCAACTATACCAATTTTTGCATGCAAGACATTTATAAATATAATGCCATAAATATTCTTTTCTATTATCTTCATAAAATGTAATGTCATCAAAAGTAATTACTTCTCTGATGACAAGACCCTTCCAGGACACTATAACTAGTCTCACTAATCATCTTCATTGAAGGATTTGCTGTAGAATCACAATTAACTTGGTTAGCAATATCGTTAGTTAACCGACTCGTTTCTTTGTCGAGTTAGTTTCCATTTCAGTACCTGCGCTACTTGGAATTGCACTGCTAGCGAATTCTATAAATATGAGTCCCTACTTTCTGTCTAGAAGTTCAAGAAAGTTTACTTACAAAAGCTGCTTTATTCAGGAATAATGTTAATTCAACTTTCAAGTGTGATGTTTGAGAAGCCCCATGGCAGATGCCTATGGATTCTCACTGTGATTTGTAAACCTTCTCTAGGACTCTACACCTTTAAATTTCTATCCAACTTGGTCTCAATATTTATCTCTCACAGTCCGACAAAAGAGAATATGGTCTGGGCCTGGACCATGAGGACATCGAGACCCTAGAATATGTCAGAGTCAGCCAAATCAAGTTACTCCCATCATTTGTCACATCTAAATACCATTAAGGGTCTACTTTTCATCAATCAGCAACACGAGCAGCAGCTTATGTACTGTTAGCCTTCTGTAATCAACTTGTGTATCCATTGACATTTCCATCTTAACTTTAGGCCTTTAATCAATTCTTCTTTAGAACAAATACAAGTAGGACTTGTCAAAAGGAAACAAATCCAAATGCTCCTCCAAATCGAAGTAGCTCTGATTAATCCACATTACTTTCATCACCATGGTTGTATGATGTACTTAAAAGATAATAAGAATCTGCTAAACTGTGAGGTCAGAAAGTTTGTGCTCTAAAACGGGAACAAGCCAAAAAAACAGGAGGCACTCGCGGACTCCTAGTGACATCAGGTATTCAGCTGGATAAACTACTAGACAGTCTAAGATGCTAAATAGTGGTAGAAGATTAACATTTGTTAAGTATCTTACCCTTGCATAGGTCGATTTGGGAATTCCTAGAAAGGCTTGACGAGACTTCTTGGCAATCAGAAAAACAAAAACAAAAAAAACTGGAAAAAGTTGTACCTGAGTTTCAGTAACATGGTGAACAGAAGATTTCCAAGGTCCCCCACTGGCATCCAACTGTCTGGCCCAATTTCGTGCTTGGTCCCAGTAACCGTTCTTTTCTAGCGCTGCTAAAAGAGAAGCATCATCTAGAGTCTCATTACCAAGCTGCAGGACATCGTCTTTCCGCAGTAAGGGCTCAGCTAAGTTGATTTTCCAGTAAAGCCGTCGATAGTATGCTGCAGCAGATCCTCCATCACCAAACTCGGTTGATGAAAGAAGTTGTAGTAAGCATCTCTTTTCATATGGAGATGGACAAGTAGAAAGAACGGCATTCGCAGCTGTTACAGCAGTAGAACTTATCCATGAGCTTGGTATATTCTCTTCTTTTTTCATACTAATCTGTAAGGTCGTTGGTTCTTCCTTGACTCGGGTAGAAAAGGAACCCAAATGCGCTGAAGCTTCAGATAAGCGCATCTGAGAGAATGCCTGACAAAAACATGGTGTGTAGAACATGAGTCATCAGGGCTACATGTCATGTAAAACAGTTGCATACTTATGGAAGGATACAGCTTCCTAGACCTATAAGAATTCGTCCAATAAAATGCCAATTGTATCATTCTAGAGCACAAAATTAGATAATATGAACATGTGACCCAAATTTACTATTGTTAGGAGGAAACATCTGCTGCTATTTTTCCTTCTTGATTGCTTAATCTGTTCCTGGATAAAGTCCCAGATGCAGTCTTTGCAAATACTTATTTATTGCAGAGATACTAATCCAAGACCTAAAGTACCAATCAAGGGGGAAAACCCCAAAATCTAATGCCTAAAATCAGTGAAAAGCTAGTTATGCACATATTCTGTAGACTCACTTAAAAAGAAACACTCGCTATATAGTATCTTCTACCAGAAGAGGATTGGCAGAAGACTGCATTCCTTTCATTCCCATGTTAGATATTCTAGCCCTTGACTTACCCTAAGAGAGGAAAGCAAACACTAAACAGCCCTTTCACAGAAAACATGCACCAGTCAAAAGGCAAAAACCAACAGTAAAAATAATCCTATGCATCTAAAAGCTATAGCACCAACAAAGTTGAATTGTTAAAAATCGTTATGATGGACATTTTAAAGCTCCATGATAACCATCATCTCTTCCTGGAAAAAGCTCCATGATAACCATCATCTCTTCTGGAAAAAGCTCTTCATTCTCAGACTCTTCCATCTACATAAAATCCTAAGTACATTATCTTTACCAAACAATTTCAGGGTAGATCTTTCCTGCTGCTTGTACCAGTTTTAATAACTACTTAGTGTAAAATTATACACCAAATCTCTTAACTATGGTGCACATTTTTTGGCATGTACAGACCAAAAATGCAATAAATAAAGGAAAAAAGCATGTTCTCTCATCTTGCATTTTCATAATTGAGAGATGATGGAGTCACTAAAAAGATTTCAGCAGATTGCAAATTTCTGTGAAGAAAAAAATGGCCCATACTAGATCTAACAGATAGAAAATACAAAACAATGTCAGACCATAAGGCAGAAACCTACAGAACTCTAGGGACAAAAGATAGTAATTAAAATTCACATCCCTGCATCAACTCCAATTTATTTAAGAAACAACCAGGAGTAACATAATAAAACTTGGAAAGGACAAGAAGATACTTAAATTCTCATACCTGCAGAGCACGGATAAAAGGTAATAAAGAGCACGAAGGAAGGAACATTTCAAATGCCCTTAGCAAAGGCAAGAACAGTCCTTGCTCACAAAGCATGGCGACCATCTTTGACAAAGAAGTAGGTCCTTCATCACATAAGCTAGAAACTTTGTCTGTGACTACTTCACCTTTCCTTTCCCCCATAGGAATAATGCCCTGATCAATAAATGTCATTTCCTTGGAGAAAACATTTGATGATTCACCAACTGGGGCTGATAGATCGACAGGTTTAGGTTCCATGACCCGCCTACGCTTGGGATTGCTTCTATTGTAATGAAATGTAAGAGCTCTATCTTCTGCCGGCTGGGAATTAGAAGCTTTCACAGCTGCTGCAACATTATTTGCAATGTGTGAAGTCATGTTGCTGACCTTGACCAATGAAGTTTCCCTGCAAACAAAAGAAGGGCTGCTTGAGTATAATATGTTATTATCGTGAATGTAGATAGACCCTGAAAAATATCATATTGGTTGAAAGCAACAGATATATTGCATTGCATATCACAGAAATAAGTAGAAATTTGAATGAAGACCAGCATGCATGCACTGAGAAATATCTGGAGGATGCAGGATAACCTTGCTGCAGTAATTTCCAGCCAAACTCTTAGGCAGGAAAATGGAGTCACGTCTGGGAAGCAAGAGGCTATTGTCACCAATATAGACCATGACAACTCTATTGCTTTGACCAAAAGAGCCTCTCCAGGTTTCTTCTGTTTTTCACAATCCGCGAGGATCCTGAACAGTTCTACATGATTATACGTGTTTTCATCCAAACAAGATATTTTGCTCCCCTTTTCTTCAGTATCAGAATGTGATGACAAGCCAGCTCTTTTTCTTGACTGCATGTTTTTCATCACAGTTAATATATGAAGCTTGAGTCGAGGGTCACTAAACTCCTTCGATGCCTGATAAAGGACAAAAAGTGTTGAGCTGGAAGTGGACGTACATATTTTAGCGATTTAAAGAAATAAGGTGATTAAGTACGGGCTTCACTTACAACTTGAACTACCACATCAAAGGGGTATGCTCCAACCTGAGCTTCAGACAAGAACCCAACCTTTGATGATGACAAGAACACCGTAAGATTCAAAGTGAATGAGGAGTTTATATCACACAATTGAAAAATAAATGACAATCAGGGTATACCCAATCATTATCTCTTGCCAACAGTGCAAGGTATCTTGTGCTCAATGGAAGTTGATGCATCTGGCAGAAAGCTGTGACTAGATTCCAGCGTTGGCTGGCCGCTTTTTGTTCTGATCTTAAGTCAGCTCCGTCACCTTCACCACTTCTGAGCCAAGACCCACAAGTCCTTCCATCTACCATTGGCAGGAGACTAGCCTTTTCCAGATGCTTTAAGACAAGCATGAGAGGTCGTGATGGTCTCTTACCATTAACCAAATCTGGAACGTCCTTCGGTTTACTGGTGCTTGCGCAATCATTGTGCAGATAATCATCTGCCAGTGCTCGAGCAAGTGATTCTGTTAAATCTGCTCCTTGTGATGTTACATGAAAAGCCGAGCCTTTGGGAGACAACTGTCGATAGTTCTCATAATTCTCGCTAGACTTGTAAAAAGAAGATATTCTTCTCAAAGCAGCAACATCAACTCGGAGCATACCAGCAGATAAACCGCAAAGCTCCAAGCAAAATGCACAGGAAGCAACCAACATAGGATCCTCAAAATGCATGATAGCAAGTGGCATCACCTAAAGAAATTCCCACAAGAAATAGCAGACCATATTATAACTTGAATTCCACAGCAACTATAATTATCAGTAATTGGACTAACTTATCACACCCTACACTAGGCATATGCCCATATGCTTCACAGCAGAAGGTATTTTTATGAGCAAAGTTCAAATTCCTTTGATCCAGGCCACTATTTAAAAAAAAAAAAAAAAAAAAGAGCATATAAATATTAACGTAAAGAATGTTGAGTAATTTATAATTCGATTTGGGAAATATAGTGGAGTAAGTCACTGAACTATAAATAACAGCGCAACTGCTACTTTCCTAAACAAATGCAAAAACTTATCATTCAACATCAACCAAAGAATTATTTCATAAAGGGAACAAAAGGACAAAATGATAAGAATAGAAACGAAAATGGATATTAAAGCTCTAATGTCTCAATCTCAAAATAAAAAAGAAAAAAAAATTACTTCAAATATCTAAAAGATTGGTAGAAGTATAAGAGCTTAAAAGTTTTCTCTTAAATAAAAAACTTATTTATGAAGCTAAGCTATGAGTACTCATCTTATTGTTTAGAATACAGCGTATCTAATCTGACACATGAAGTCAATCCTCCCTATGAAGTATGCAAATTATAATGGGCATTGTTTGAAGTAAGAACAAAAACATTGACATGGTTCCTAGCATCCGTGCTCATACACAATTATATATGAATGCAAAAGATAAGTTTGGTTCGAGTGGGAATGCCACATGTTTAATTTTCAATATGCAAAGTGGAAACAAAGATCCACCAGGGCATCACACTGTCTTTTGTATTTTCTTATGAAAGATTTTCGCCAGTTCAAATGATTTATTTTCTGCAATTTCAATTTTCTCCATGATTGTCTGTTAAGTTATCTAAAATTTCATCTTGACAAAACGAGTATAATAATTGTTTAATTCACGGTGAGATGTTGATATGTTCATCCACAAACTTACTGACATTCAGTCTTTGTCTGGCAACAAATCAAGAGAGAATGTAATGAGAATTAATGACATAAACATTCTGCTTATGTACATCAGTTTCAATTGCTATCATCAGTTATTGTGCTGCTCACTTCTCAAAATGCCCTTGCCTAAAAGAAACTAAGTCAATTGAAGGTTTCAGAAAATGTACTTACTCTTCATCTCTTTAACTAGAGACTTTTTAAGCAAGTTTGTTGCAGTAAAGACGATGCCTTTTTTCCCAGTTTAGTCCCTTTGTTTCAAAAGTTGTTTCTATTTCTACGTCTGTTTCTTCCGCACTTACCCCTTTCTTCCATTTCCAATGCTTCTTCCAATCTTTTAGCAACAATTGGTAACAGTAATATGCCAGGAGAACAATAAGCTAAGTATGCAGTATCTTTTTAGACCATTTGATTGATATTTGATACTTAATTTGGGTTTAATATGGCACTTAAGGATGTGTTGCTGATCACCATTGCAATTTCTTAGGTCTTGGCATTTCTTTATGAACGAATAATGACTACCTCAATAAAATATAATCATACGAGGTAACACAACAACATTAAATGTTAAGTAAGAGTCCGCCAATAAATGCCAGCTGATGCTTTTCTCGCTAAAGTTATGAGTATTTCTTCTTTTTAATCAAGTACTTTAAAGTTGAGTCCATCACATTAAGCATAAAACCCCAAATTGCTATAAAATGCTTTCATTTAAAAAGTGTCACAAAGAACAGGAATAAACCCGAGATAAAGAGCATTGTTGGTATAGAGTTAGTGCGTTCACTATGTTTACCCTTGCAGGAAATAATTCCTCATATATAGCCCATTCAAATTGGAGATAATTGCACAACCATGCATGTTGAAATTGACCACATAAGTAGAGATTAAGCTTGCTTATAGTTCTTTGTCATTGTCCATAATATAGATAGGCAAAGTAAAGAAGAATAACCAGGAGGTTAAAGAAAAAATTAATTGACTGGATTGATCTAGGATTCATGACTGTTACGCAAATAATTGTGGATTAAAAGGAAGAAAACTGATGAATAGTGAAATTTCTTAACGTCATTGATAAAATAGTAATAAGTATTTAGAAAACAAAATAAGACAACAATCGACAACAATGATCACCTCAGTAATTATGAAAATATTTGTGGATTAAAACATAACAAAATTTAAAAAATAAAATGATGACAGCGGGAAAAAGTTACTCTCGAGGTGGCAGTACATATGCACCATATTCAAAATATTAAAAAATATATATAAAATAAAATATTAGAGTTGGATATAAATGGACTCAAACTGCTAAAATCCGCCATAGGATAAAACCACCACCTCTCCAACTCCACAGCCAATTCATATTTAGAAGGTAAAATTAGTGGAGTCAAATCTTACATGCACTCTTTGGCACCTTCACTAGCCTCTCTATTGTGCGAAACTCAAATGAGTAGACATAGATGTTGATAATTTCTTATGTTTTGTATAATGCTCGATATCTCAATGTCAAAGTCTGATTAGAAAACGGTGCAGGCATAAAGAAGTTCAAGACCCCAAAATCAATCGAGTAAAAAAAACATGGTGCCCTGGGATCAACTGGTTATCAGTAGTTTGCTATGTGGACCAAACACCCATTGAAACAAATTGCACATAAATTCCATAAAAAGGGTCCCTTACAGATGCAAGAAGCAACTCTTCATTTTGAGTAACGGGGCCAAGCAGCGTCTGAATATCTGACTGAACATTGACTGGTACATCCACTCGTCTTTCCAACTTCAACTTCTGGACTCTAACACCAAGAAGGTGGTTGAATGCAGCCAATGGACGCCCACGATGTAAGTGGTGCTCAAGGCCAAGTCCAGTTTCCTGAATTCAGTGCGAATCCTCAGGATAAAACAAATATGTTGGAACAACTTTGGAGTAGCAGAGTTAATCCAGATAGCAAAGCAGGTGAGATTAAACCTCCCCCATCCACCAAAACAAGAGAGCCACCCACCCACATGCAAGGCAGGGGCCCAGAAAGGAAACACAAACACAGGCACACACAAAACCCTAGAGAGGAGCTGAGAGTCCGTTTTATTTGCAGAATAAGTAGACAAGGGATATTTTCAACATTTTCCACATTGTAAATTATAAAAGACAATTCTATCTACTTATTAGCATTATCTGTTCTCTCAAACTCACTTCTTATTGTCCAACCAACACATCTCAGTACCCATTAATTGACCTTAAAAATATGTCTCCATAATCACCAATTAGCCACCAATCACCACCAATGCTGACAATGTCACCAATTCCAGTACGCCAATAAATCCACATTAGAATTGCTTGCGAACCCCTATGCCGCCCAAGCAACCACCACTTTCGGGAATTTATCTCAACGCAAAGATATATAAAGCAGAGTGAAATTAGAATTTCTTTTCTTTCTACAAAAATAAAGAAATATGTTTCCTTACGAGAAATTTAATGCAAAACAAATGGACCTGAGATAGAAATAGGATAAAGGATATAACCTCATATACACAAAAGGACCTTACTTTTTTCACCAACATCTAAGGACGGGGACAGTGTTTAGAGCTTTGAAGAAGAAGAAGAAGAAGAAGAATGGAAAAGCAGTGGGCCGTGACTGTATACTAATAGAAGTGTGGAAGGTTAGGGGAAAGATTGCAGTCTCTTGGCTGACAACCCTTTTTAACAGAACCTTAAGATCCAACAAAATGCCAATGAATAGAGAAAAAAGACCTTGGTGCCTATCTCCAAGAACAAAGGTGACATTCAAAATTGTGCCAACTACAGAGGGACAAAGCTAATGAGTAATGCCTTGAAGATAAGGAAAGGTAATCAAGCACGGATTAAGGTAAGACTCGTATCTCAGTCAAATAATTTGCTTTTATGCCAGGTAGATCAACTATTGAGGCTATTTACCTATTACAAAAATTGATTGAAAAGTATAGGATAAACAGTAAAATGTGCATTTGCTGTTTATATATGGAAAAAGCATATGATAAAGAACCAAGGGAAAACCTTTGGAGGGTTCACAGAAAGAGTGGGGCAACATGTTGCCTATTAACAAGCGACAAAGTATATGCGTGACGGAGCCGTCACATCCATTACAACAAATGAAGGGAAAACAAAGAATTCCAAATAACTATAGGATGGCAAGTTAGGCCAACAGTGCTTGATGGCACGGAGTGCTGGAGATTAAGCAATAACATGTGCACAAAAAGAGATCCGCAAATGTTTAGTTGGATGTGATGGCACACGAGAACAGAGAAGATCAAGAACGAAGCTATCAGGGGAAAAAAAAGGCATTGCCCCAATTGAGAATAAGATGAGTTTAGACCATCTGAGATGGTTTCATCATGTTGAACGAAGGCACATAAATGTCCCAACGATGAGGTGTGAACATGGATTGGCTACATTGCTTGAACAGGGTGGGGGAAGGCCTAGAAAGACATGAAAGAAGACGATAAAGAAAGATATGAAACATCTAGAGCTCATAGAGAATCTAATTAAGAATCGAGCATAATAGCGTCACAGGACCCATATAGCTGACCCTAGTTACTGGTATAAGGCTTGATTGCTGTAGTTGCAGTACCCTTATGGTATACAATCGCAATGCCAATTACTACCATCACAAAAATCAACTGGTCACAAAAATCATCCCCACGACTTCTGAATGTTCATTCAAAATAAGTAAAGACCCTTACCATCATCCTGACTGCTGACCATCTCTTACGAAGGCCAATATCATAAAATGACATCAGCATTTATCCACTTCATCACCAACCACCACTACTAACTAGAACTGATTTGCAAAGGCAAACCCATGCAATATGTAATGAAGTTTAAGACAAATTTCATGAAAGTTGAAAAAAATCTACCAAATAATTCAATGTCTCACTTTCTCATAGAGGAAATAAACTGAAAAAAGTAGTGTGAATATTCTCATTTTGTTTTTGGTTCTTTATTTGAGAACAGACACGGAAAGAGCATGTGAGCATACCTTAAGCGAAGAATCATAGAGTTCCTCTTTAATGTGCTTTTCAATGGTTGCTTCCCAACTGATAGCACTAACCTGAGCAAGTTCATTGCCATTTATGAAAAGATCATCTCTGTGTAGTAAATACTCAGAAGTGGATGGCATTGTCAGTGACTGCCATCCAAGAGGACCCTGCAATTAAATGCAGAGAACGTGATTAATAGAGAAAGTCACATAAATCATAAATCAGACAGCATCTACACCAGAAGCAATAATGCAATCCACACACAAAATATGCATTAACCAAAAATGCCAGAAAGAGATGGTGTAGCGGCAGTGGGAACTGAAATAAAACATAAGCAACCTGTATGTATAGCTGTACAAGTCTCCTCACGACCTTGGGAAACCAGCAAGGTAACATTTGAATGAGTGAAGTATCACGGCCAGTGGAGAAAAATATATGCTCACGCCAACTTAAGTAGTCTGATAAAGCTGAAGATCCAAACACTGTGAATTACAAAGCAGAAGAAAAAATAATGAAGTGTACCATTACATGGCAGACCTCTGATCAAAGAATATCAAAGGAAAGGGTTTCACAAACTAACCATTTCTTACTTTACTTCCAGGAAGATTGCAATTCCCATCTTGCCCTAAACATGCCCCTACAAGGGTACGCCACAAAGTTGGAAAATATTGCAAGGCAGGTCGAAGGTTCTCCAATGTGCATTGTGAGGAAGTACTCTGCCTTTTAACACTGCCTGTGCTCAAGCAGTCTTGAATGGGGAGAGGGGCATACATAAGAGTTGCAATAGCAGCCAATTCTCCCCCTCCTTCTGCAATCTCATCCACTGTGCGTATGACAGAGTGCGTCTCCAACACATTCAGATTACTACCAGGAGATAAACCAGGAGCTACTATTGCACGAGAATTAGAAAATGATGCTTCATATTCACACCCCTTAACTCTAGCAAAGAGCAACCACCTCGCCCATTGACAATCGCCCTACAAGAATGGATGGTATAATAGGTCACTATCTCAGAAGGATTGGCAACAGCTGCAATAACTAACTGATCTCTAGTATAAGTAGCCGAAAGAAAGATTAAAAAACACCTCCTTTTTGCCTCATCATGGATTTCTCTTCACTTCTCACAAAAAGTAAGTAGCCCAAAAACATTATAAAAGAAAGAGATGTATAATATAAGAGTGACCCTACAACTAAAGCATGACCTTAAGAACTCTTGAACCCCGTAGATCATGCAAGGATCCACAACGTAACAAGGGATGCCGGAGAGTTAAGTAGTCAAATTATTCTGACAATATTTTGAGCTAGAAAGAAGAAAAGGGAGCATGGGCCATATATATAGGCACCAGAGTCTCTCCTCGAGAAATAAGTTAATCTTATCTTGTTGAGTAATAACTAAAACTAAGTCGCTGCATTATCCATGATGTTCCAAATCTCAGTGTTACGAAAGTAGGGTCTCTAAAATGCTCATTTTTCTGAAACTCCATGGGATTCCCAATGATTTTGGGTGCATCTACGTCAATATTTTCAGAAATGAACTTCCATAACAGATTTTCTTGACAGAGAGATAAGAACAGAAAGCCAACAAAGATCAGTCAGCAGTATTAGCGCTATGAAAAACACGAAAAGTTTATCCAATGAAGATATTGTAACCCTCTTATTACTACAATAATGCAAATTCCAATAGTTCACTATCTTACTGGCTTCTCAATCAAATTATGTTACCCAAAATGTCACAAGATTGACAAGCAGGTTATCACCAGAAATCTAGACATCCATTAGATTATATCGCGTTCATAAATCAGGACTTAACAATCATATTATCATCCCACTTAAGCTCCATGTCTAGAATTTCTCTCATCTATCTCACCCAATTCCAGAGAAGTCTTCAAAAATTTATATGATTTATAAGGTAATAGCTAACAAACTGACACAGTTGACTCAGAAGACCAAAATGACAAAAAGACGAGCTTGTCTAGCTTGAGAGTTGCTATTATGATTGCAGACAAAAACTAGAAGCACTTCTAGTAGGTTATGATACTGCTTGCCTGCCAAATTCACCTGATTATTTGACGTCTACAATCAGTAGAGACTTCACCATCCCATCATCTAATGCTAAAACCAAAACTTGGCAAACCATCTATAATTAAGTTGGTCAACTATTATAACAGAAGATTTATTCTAATGAAACTATATCTATGCACACAGATTTCAAAGTGAACTCTAGCTGTAAGCTATTCTTTTGACAAAACAGAGGTAGCCAATGAAAGCATCCAAGAACTCAACATGATAATCTCCCTCTTTTGGCTTACTGTCAACAATATTTAAAATATAAATTCTAATAAGTCCCTGAAGAGTAAGCAATAAAGCTGGCAACATCCAAATTGACAGAGCATGAATAAGGAGAACACTAAATGAAGGAGAAGAAACGACAAAGCGAGCAGGATAGAAGATGACTCTCCCTTTTAAGATTTGGACAGAAGAAAACAGAGAAAGAAAGTGAAGATTAAATCCAAATAGATTGTACGTTGAAAACTACTCATTATGCAATGAAAAGAAAGTCACAGCTATTGTAATTATAGGAATTTTATGCATTTTCTTCTTCACATTTTCCTTACTTATTAAGTGATAAACTCTCTCCCACAATCCTTTCAGATTTCGACTCAATTTCATATCCGCAGTGTCCAGACATATGGAGGGATCAATTTTCTGTCCAAAATCATTCAAATTGTCCAAATCTTCCTTTCCCATCTCTTTGTCCTCTCCCAAACAAAGTGTGAAAGAAATCTAGAGTCAATGTAAAAACGAGTGCATACACCATGATCTGGGATGACCTAGCAACTGATACATTGACTGAGATCTATTATGCTTCTCAGTCAGATAGTGACAGATGATTATAGCAGTCACTAAGGTGCCATCACCCAGTACATCATATTACAAGCAACCGTCCAAGGTTTCTTTGACAAAGTTATACTCGATGTCAAATTGGTGGAAGAGATTTATTAAGCCATGCAAACAAAAAACAAAAAAGCACTTCAAAAGATGCAGACTGAGTCTATTTGCAAATAAGAAAATTAAAATGAGGACCAGTAGCACTCACTGGATGTGAGAAAACTTACTACAGCTTCCAGCAATGGATCGAGGGATTCACTATCCAAACCAAGCATGTGATGATCAAGATAAAGGTCCAGAAAATCCGGCAAGCTGTACTGAGCACAATAACGTGCGATGACCTTATGCAAATTTTGAATAGAATCAGTAAGACAAGTTTCTCCGGCATTGGAGGCATTAACATTTGATGGGATCTCATAGGATCCACTCTCTAATGGGGCATGATACTTTCTTGTAATGAAGCTCGAACGAGCCAGGATAGACACTATGTTACATGTGTCTTCCCAGTATTCTCTTAAGAAAATAAACCTTTTTGCAAGCTCAGGCTCAAGGAGCATTTTTACCCACATAGAACACATCATATCTGCTGAAAACCTGAAAATCTTAACACCTGGTACATTGATGTAGGGGTCATCTATTTCATCGGGAGAGAATAAATCATCAACATGGTAAGAAACTTGCTTGCTATATCCATCTGTAGTGCTAGGCTGCAAATCATGAGAAGTGATTTGGAGTCTTCCGTCACATACTGCGGATGAAGGCATCAAGTCCAACAGTCTGGCAACCTCCTCCCATTCATTATGGGAGATGTGGTACTCAAGTTGCGAGTCCCAGAGACAATGAACCCCCATCACAAAAGGCTGATCAAGTACAATCTGTACAAGGGCAACAAAGTCATCCTCAGACTGAATATACTAAATCCAAGATGTTAATCAGCCATGTCAACCATCAAAACAAGATCCACTACGTTCTTATGAAATGACATAAAAGCAATAACAGAGATGGAAATCACTATCATAAGTCCAATGAGAATCACAAACTAAGAAACCCAAAGGCTCAATTAGTTCATGTTCTCCTTTCAAGCAGTGAAACAAAAGAACCGCAACAAAATGGTTCTCGAAACTTAATTTCAATACATGAAAACCCAAGAGAAAGGACTGATTCAGAATCTGAACCATAATTTCAATACATGAAAACCCAAGAGAAAGGACTGATTCAGAATCTGATCAGCCTTGTCAACCATCAAAAACAAGATCACTCATCTCCACATATGAATAACAGGAAACCTTTTTAAAGCAATGACAGTGGTGAAAGGACAACTATAATCACATTACCAGTGAAAATCACTGCTGAAAAAAGCCAAAAATTAAATTAGTTCAAATTCTCTAACAAAGCAAAGGCATATGGAGAGACAATTTGACTCGCAAGCCTCTTGCTACAAAAGAGATGAACAGGCTATCAGAATTAAATTTTGAATGGAAGCAAGGTAAATTTGCAACACAAGTTATAGATGATAGCATCTGTATCTTCTGTATGTTTTATATTAAATTAAACATAAATATCCCCACAATGATGAAAGCTAAATCAGATAACAAACAAAAGACCAGATTTTTTTTAATAAGTGCATTAATTTGCCTTTGCCAGCTCTGGCAACAAACTACAAGCAAGACAAGAAACTCAAGGCATGAAATGAGGCTTTGATCTTTCATTGCAGTAAGTCAGCTATTCAAATCACTTGACGGAAATAGACATGAACATTTAAACAAGAGTGGGACAGAAGAAGCTGAAAAGACAGAGCAAAGACAGAGCACAGCGCATGATGTGATCAGCTAACCATAAAAGGATCAGAGAAGAAAGAAATGAATAAGAACATTCTGCTACAGAAAAAGTCCAAGGCAATTACGAGTTCACACCAACATCAAACCTACAGTCAACGGCAGAGATATGTAGGATAATCTCATATATTTAAAGATACTTCCAACAATTAGATCTCACTATAGAAACAAAATGAGCAAAAGTGAAGAATTAAAATTGAGCTTACCAGGTCAGGAATGAAGATAGTAACATCATGCCTAGTAAACAATTCCTAGGCAGACTTTAAATTTTGGGGAAGTGATTAAGTTTAAGCACAGCAGGAAAAAATCAAGAAATATTCATTGTGATTATTTATATAAAATGGGAATGTTCAAGAAAACCAAATAGCACACCGAGTGGCATTCCTTTCTTAACTTTTGATTCAACTAACATGCCCTGTTTTGAATAAAGACAACAACAGAAAAAGAAAAGGACAGAAATGCATCTAACATAAAATTACAACAAAACAAAAATGACTCACCCGATCAACGGTTTTCTGATCCCAGATGCTAGACCAAGCAGCTGCAGCAGCCCAATATCCACCATGAACACTCTCTTCATTAACCACAGGATCTAAAGAATTACCAACAACATTTACCCAGGAACCTATGACAGCTCCATCAATCTCACCGCACTCAATGATAATATTAGTGAACATAGGTGAGAGCAACAATTGCATATTAATTTGCTCCACTGCAATCTCCATTTGGCCCCTCCGGCCAAGAAATGTTTTCCAGAAACAACTGCTGGGATATAGCCTCTGTCAGACCGCCACAAGACAAAGAAAGATATTAGAGCAGAGAAAGGATATAGTGAAATTATATATGCTGTAATGCCTTAGATAAAGGATTTCCAGAATAAAAAATGCCTAATACCTCAATTAACGCTATAGTTTCCAATATCTTCAACTCACTGCCTCGCAAATAACCACATCTGTCCATCTCCTCCGCAATCTGTACTCGGAGAGATCTCCTCACAGTGCCAAAAAGTAATTCCTTCAAACAGGTTTTTATGTCTTCTCCAAGCCTTTGAAGCATTGCTACAGCATGTCTTGTTTCACCCTGTTAACCGTGTATCGTTGTAATGCAATGACAAAAATATTTACCATATGAGAAAATTCATTACCTACTTACCTTAAGAAACAAGTCATATGCAATGGCTCTCCCAACTTCACGAACTTCATTGAACGTATCATAATGCTCGTTCTCACCGATCAGATCTATTGATTGATGGAGGTGCAACTGAAGAACAGCTAAGGGGAGACGGCCCGAAAAAAGAGCATCTCTGACCACAGTCTTAAGATCAAGATTGTCCATTTTCCACCGTCTCACCATCTCATTGGGATTTTCCAAGGGAAGAAGATTCCTTCTAGGGATCTTTCCCTCAACCACTCGGGGTACAATGGAAGATGTATCACTTGAGTCATCTAAATTCGTGAGGACTCCAGAATCCAAGGAGTCCACTGTCAAAGCCAGATTCTCATTATTTCGAAAACCCAGGACTTTAATTGGTAGAGAAACATCATGGTGGTTAGATGCTGTAAGGGACATTGAATTTGCTGGGACAACTGAAAGTCCAGATTCATCAGTAGATAGCTCTGCATCCACCAAACTCAATGCTTCCCCTACATCTACCTGTAGAAATTGACGTAATTATTAGCCACAAACATCTATATAAATAAATCAGAAGAAGCATAAGCATATCATACCAATCCTTGGCCTGGCCTTTGAAATTTTGCAGCAAGTTGTCCTTGCAAATTCCGAATGATCTCCAGAAAATATGCCATCTCATTAAGCCTTTTCATTTTTTTTAATTCACTTTGCACTTCCTCCACTAGAGGGGAGGGAGGTAGTACTCCACCGTCACAGCCCTCAAACATGTAAGCATGTTTCTTCTGCTGTGGCAAACCACATGTTCCAATCAGTTTGGTAGCGAAGGAAGAAGCCAATGCAAGAAGCCTGTCATAAATTCAAGATAAGGACAGCCCCAATTATGCACTAAACAATGATAAAACGAGGAAAGCCTTTAAGAAAACATACAAGTTCCGGCATAAACCCTTTACATTGTCTGACCAATCAAAAGCATAATCCGAAAAAAGGACCTTCCAAAGAAAAGGATAAGTTTTTTCTTCCAGGCTTAAATCAAGGTGAAAAATAATCATGATAATGATATAACCACACTATGATGCACAGCAATGCAACTTGAAAGGTCTCTTTTGCTAATAGTGCATTATACCTACAAGTGAGAATATTTTGGCTGAGTCAATTTTTATCAGTTTTGCTTTAATCAATTGATTCCCCTTGAAATGACAAACTTGATAGATGAGAAATTCTATAAATAAGCACAAGCCATCTGGAAGTACGTTCTTGCCTCACACGGAACACAACCAATTGAATGTCTTCCAGAGGTAAGTATCAGAAATTCAAATGCCATTGACAATTTAAGTGATCATATCAACGTATCAAAGGTAAAGGGCTCCATCATATGTGCACGATTGAAACATTTTTCCAAGAAAGAAGTCTCCGTATGATGGGATATCCATACATAAATGAGAAATCCGATTAAAAAACTGATTTTGACACATGATAGTAATCAATTTGGTAGACAAAAAAGTGTAGCCAATAGGTCAGCATAACCAGTAAGAAAAATAACACGGTGCCCTGAAAGACAAAGTGCATCAGGATACCAAACTACACACTCCTTCCCCTAGAAATCGATCAGACAAATATGATACATTTCAAAGTAGAACCTTTAGCTCAATGTCCCTTAATGGATATAACCATTATACTTTCATGTGATGCATCTATGAACACGTACCTTTACGTACTTTTTACTATATTTCAAAAAAAAAAAGGTTTCTTAGTAGGATGCAGTCCTCTACAGATAAATCAAGCATATCCATAGGGATGTTGTCCTAATACAAGAAAACGATCAAATTTTAGTCCATTCAAATAAGCAGACCATATCCCACATTCAGGATAAATTTATTCTATTTTCCCTTTTCTTTCAACAAAATGAATCAATCACGATCCCAAATTCCTCGGAACATGCTTGGCAAACAGTATAAGCTTATTAAAAAGCAATGCGGATATGTCCAGCTTCATCGTAGTGTAGTCTTCTTGTTCACGAGAGAAGCTAATAAAGGCGTTATTTGGTAATGTTTCTATTTCTCTGTATTTTTGGTTCTTTTTTCCTCAAAAAAAAAAAAAAAAAAATCCCTTTATGTCAGTTAAATTTTCTATTTCTGAAATAGAAAAGTGGCCACAAAATAGATTTGGAATAGAAACAAGAAGTAAACAGTATCTACTTTTTGCTGAAACAAGCACATTTCCTTTTTTTCTTTTCTTTTCTTTTTTCCCTTCCTTCTTCTTCCTCCTCTAGCCAATTGTCGGGCCTCGGCAATGGCTAATGACTGGCCAAAGATGACAGTCAACAAGTTCAGCCTCACCTAGGCACCAATAAGGCTCGACCTCACCCAACCACCATAGGTGAAGCCTTGCCCGAGGTCCCAAGGTCAACCTTGCTGGCCATCCTTGAGGCCCGGCAGCTAGCTAGAGGAGGAAGAAGAAGGAAGAAAAGGAAAAGAAAAGAAAAATAAAAGATTCAAAAAAAATTAGAATAATCTCAGAAAATTATTAAAATCTAAAAAAATTCCACGTTACAAAACAATTTTAGCGCCATGACAAACGCTTTTCTGTTCTTTTTCTACTCCGAGAATAGAAATTTTAGGTTCATACCAACGCGTTCTTCTACTCAAAAACTCATCTAGGGAATAGAATAGAAAAAACTATCTCTAAATAGAAATTTTCCCCAATAACAGAAATGTTACGATACATACCCTAAATGTCACCAAGTCCTTAATTGTTACTTGGAAGAAAATGGTTTGGACAGTTTCTCATACTTGCACCAGGTTATCTTCTGTTATTGGAGGTTCAATCGAGCAAGAACTTAGGCTTAGCAGGGTATTCATTACCAGAAGAAAAGAAGGATTGCCTCAATTCTTCTCTCTGCTTCTGGGTTGATTTGGAAGGAGTGGAACGAGATACTTTTGATGGAGATTAATCTTCCATCTCTATTTTTATTAAAAATTAGCTCAAAGTAATACACTTTTGGTATAGAGGAAACCTGCATGTGGATGTAAATGCCTTGGTTGATATAGTTGACGATAATCTTGTATTTGAGCTCTCTTTTAGTTTTCAGAGCTGTTTTGTAATGGCTTCAGCCTTCTTTTCTTGGGCTCTTTATGCACATGGGTTTGCAACCCCTTACTGCCCTAAAATTTAACTTTATCTATTAAAAAAAAAAAAACTTACTAATAAATGCCCTTTTCTAATAGCTAGCAAACTCTAGACTTTCTAACCATTGGGATTCACCCCAGTGGCCACCCTTCTAACATGGAAGGAGGAGATGAGGGGTTCAAATCCCCACTTTCTCAAGGAGGGATGGGGTGGGGACGCGTAAGTTTCAAGAGTGGGTTTCGATTCCCATGCCCTGCAAGAGGCAGGGCAAAAATCTGAGAGTAAGTGTAGCGTAGAAATAGAGTAGGACTAACCATAAAAAAAAAAAAAAAAAAAAAAAAAAAAAAAAAAAAAAAAAACTCTGGACCTTCCTGACCGGAAAAAAAAAAAAAAAAAAAAAAAAAAAAATCCGGACATTGCTGTTACTATGCGGTCACTCACTGAAAATATGGAAATTCCACAAACTAAAGAAGAATCAATACTGTCATTAAGCTTTTAGTAAAAAAAGGTTTTAAAATTGGTCAACATTCTTAAAATTGATATAAGAGTAAACAGTTCTGTAATACCACTTTGGGGAATTTAGTAATCCTGTATAACAGAAGTATTCTCCCAGCAAGAATTTTGATTATTATGACAAACAATGAGATGTAATTCCTTCTTTCCCTTGTCCTTTACAGCATCAGTAGTAGCAACTAACAGACCAGCCAGAGTTCATTTGAAAGCTACATCCAAATACATTAAAGTGGGACTTTTGTGTTTCGTGGAGAAGTAAGGCCCTGCCATTCTCCTCATGCTCTGAGCAGGATAAGGGAGAAGATACAACTTCCTGTTCCTATAGTTCATCTCAAGTTCTTTCACTTGACGTGACCCATTCTCTTGCAAATTTTTGAGACAGGTGTTTAATTATGATATGGATATACTGATAGATTTATGCAGAAATCTTGATCAACTTTCAGCAGGATAGGTGAAACTGTACTTATTATTGTCTGTAAAAGTAATGACCTAGAATAGAAATGCATAAATAAAATGACTGCAGCACTTCCATTAGGAAGTAAATTAGGGCCTCTGACAATGGTATTCTGGAATATTGTAGTTTCTATGTAATTGTATAACCACAGAAAAGATGAACCGAAAATAAGATCTTACTTTGATGCCACAGCTACATCAGTATCACTGCCAACTTTTCCATACATCAAAAAAGCAGCCTGGAAGATTATTCTCAAAATGCCTGCTTCCGAGAGATCAACACCCACAAGCATATCTAGGGATCTAGTCATCCAGCAAAAGATAAGAGATAGTCAGAAAAAGGAAACAGAAGGATCATTGTCAAAATTGAGTACATCAGAAACTGTATGGTCAACTCTACCATTAAAAATATTCAACTTCTAGTTTTTTTTTTTTTTTTTTAACTTGGAAAGAAGAGTTCTGATAAAGTCTATGACTTTCTGTGACAAAAAACAGCCAGTATTATCGCTCATGTTCCATGCTTGTTTATATGCTAGAAACATCTAAATTTATTCAAGTTTCCCATACTTGTAGTAATTATGTGATCACGTTTCCAAGTACATCTTTTACTCTTATAAACCAGAAGAAGGTGGAGGATTTGACATAATTTTCAGTAATAACCCATCCACTTGATTCATTTCATGACAGAGAATGATGAACTGCAGCTAAATAGTACATTTTTCGAATTGAACTAATATTGAAAATGGCAATAAAGACAATTAACATCTTGATCTAGCTCTTATAATCTCTATGGACTAGCAGAAAGCAAAAGGTTGCAGTGCTTAAATGATGGCATTCCAAAGAGCTCAAAGATCAAATAAGAACTCATTCACAAGAGAGAGTATCTACCATGTCTATGAAGCCAATTACATCCCTCAAAAAAAGAGAAAATCAATGCATAGAAACAATACATAGATATGACAAATAAGTCAGTTAGACTCCATTACTAAGATATCCATTCCAAAAACATCACGGAATGTCTGCCTGCCTTTGGAAATTCCCAGCCCCATCTCAACTTAAGAGAAGATCAGTCGTTCCTGGTACAATTCATCGAAACTGGACATCAAATTATCTCCATGTGGTCAAACGTCCAATTTGAAGAACTCTAAACCATCATCACCTAGGTTTGACCCAACCAAACCCCTCAAACAGAAGGGAATTGAATATGGAACCATTTGTTCCAAAAGATGAAGTTCTTAGATAAAGGAAAGGTGTATATTATACATTACTACACTACATGCGAAGGCTGGCGGTATGACAAAGGCTCGAAGGCATGTCAATCAATATGTGTGGTTAAAAAGATAGTGAGACCCATAATTTATAAAGAAGCAAGATCCCTTAATTTTGGTGATGGGAAATGAGGAACCAAAGGACACGTCATTTGAGTCAGTCAGTCATTCTCAACGGTTAACTATATGTAATTTTCTTATCAACATGAATAACAATGGAACAAATTATAGATATTGTCAACACAATGTGAGACTAAAAGTATATATGCTAAAAAAAACACTAGCACGTTCCACCAATAAAAACAAGCAAAGAACATAGCAAAGTAGAAAAATATTCAAAATTTTCTACACCAAAACCATGACATATATTAAGGAGTGACATACGATCTCATAAAGAAACTTCAGAATATTACCTCTCAATTTCATCAAATTTCAAATAGTCCAATGCTAGTTGTAATTGACGTATTCGAGAAACTTTTAGGTCCCATCCTGCCAAGACAAGCACCATTCACCACTAGGAATCCAAAATACTTGAGAAGAAAGAAAGGAGTAACAACTGATCATAGCGAAATGACTACAAAGAAGTACAGAATATGATCATAAAAGGCAAAAGAGCATGTGTATCATATATCATTTCCGACAAACAACAATTGGCAAATTAGGGACCACACTTTATAACAAACAGGTTGAAGGCCAAAGGGATGCACAAGTCTTGAATATTGTTAATTTCCTATCCAAGCACTATTTTTTCAACCAAACATAAGCTTTTTTTTCTATCACTATCTGTATGACACTATAGCACATAATTAAACATCTTAAATTTTCAAGTAATATTCACAAATAAGCCTTTCGAATGTGAATGTAGTTGTTCTTATCATATCAAGGTTAAAAAAATTATGTAAATGTCATACTAAAAAATATAGAATCACTGACCTTTCAAATATTTTTCATCTTCATTTTCTTTTTTCAGACTGCTACTAATACAAGACATGTTCAGTTTCATTTGGTAACAGGAATTTCAAATAGTCCAAATTTGATCAAATTAATGTACTAAAAAGTACACAGAATATGCTAGATTTGATCAAATCTATCTACACATCTAATGCTTTTAAGCTAAAACCCCTTCCTTCAACATGAAATCATCCAAACGTGGAAATTTCATTCGTCTTCCAACGTACTCCAATTATTTTAAATATATTTGGCTCATTTGGAATTGCTTTTACGACTTGTGACAGGCCAGGTCCTTGGATTTAACCAGTTCACTGCTTAAAAGTTTAAATATCAGGATCTTACTCTTGACTAACAAGATAACCATCTTACACATCTGCCATAATAATAAGCCAGTAAGAACCCCTCAAACCAACTGCAATCTGAAAATACATCTCCTGCAATGCAATATTCAATATAACACCAACCCAAACCACCCCCCCCCCCCCCCGGGGGAGGCAGATCTGTGTCATTTTTTCTTTCTTTACTTTATTTGTGTTTTTAAGGGGTGGCTGGGGTTTGCATCCTTGACGCAACTTTGCTTTGTCACTGGTTATTAAGTCACCAGGAATCATTTAACTTATATGAACAATAAAGAGTCATCAGGGACGAAAAAAGGGAAAACGACAGCCTCCAAAGCTAAAAGGAAAATGATGGACCTTCCAATATGACTTGCTAAAATTTTCTACCATAAAACCAGGAGCTCTTCTCCTAAGTATACCTCTCCTATCCAGAAGGCAAAAGAAAAGAACCAATTGACCTTCTGTCTGAAGTGGCAGATTTCAGTCATTGATTAATCTTAGTGCTCCTGATGACGATTGTGTAGCTCAAAAAGAAAATAAAACATAAAGAGAAAAGATCCTCAGAAGAGAAAGTAAATGATGAAAAAGAAGCAGCAATAACACGGTCACATCCAGCTCAGCCTATTCCTCTGACAGTATTAAGTTCAGCTTCAGCCTACTTTTAGTAGGATGAAAATATCAATGCCACATATATTTGAATAAAAGAGTAGGAAGCCCAGTGCAAAACGTTTTCATAGGTAAATTACTTCAATTATTCTACAATTGTAATAATATCAAGCTTTCATGTCTACATACAGTCCTCTCGAGACGAACAATTTCAGGCTGTGAAGACAAGCTTCACATAGAATTACCAGATCAACTAATGCTCAAGTCCAAATAAACATGGTGTATATAAATTCAAGGCCCAAAGAAATGGCTAATGCTGACAAGAGCATAAAATGCCAAAGCATGGTTTTCATGGCATTGGCAATTTGATATATCAACAGCCAACTAAGAACAAAAGGACCCCCACTACTAGTGTGCTCCAATAAATTCAGATCTCATATTAATTCCAGCTAGTTTCCATTCCGGTTAAAAACTTAATAATTCATATCGAAGTGTGTGAAGTGGTAACCCACCCGCATTGATTAAGAGATATATAATTAGGATTCTCGTGTGTACTTACAGAATGTATATGTGAAGTTACATCACGTGCACAATGACGCTAGTGTACAAGCTTGTGCACCTATTGCTATTCCCTTATCTCTATGCTTTAGCACAGCCAATGATCCACAATGCTGATACATGTCATATTCACCGTCATTTGCTACGTTCTTTCGCAATATTTTAATAGGTGTCACAGATTTTCTTCAGAAAGATTTGCCACAACATAGCTAGCATTCATGTTCACAGCTCCTGCTAAGTCGGGTTTGACCAGTCCAACAAAATGACAGAAAAGAAGCACTTCTTCTGACATATCCAATCACAATCAAGATGCTTATCCAAATACAATGGCCAAAGGACAGATTGCCTAATCAATATTAGAACTAATGAAGAAAACTTGGCCAATGTCCAGGCTGCAGATGCAATTACAAGGAACAACCAGCAATTATAGATCTCACAACCACTACGAAGTAATGAAACATTATGTAGTCCTTCAAGCTAAAAGAAAGTATGAAAGAGTATGAACCTCACCATTCTCTAAGCATAAGCAATCTGCCACTCTTGGGCCCTCAGAGAGAATGACTCTATCTAAAACATCAAGTTTCCAAGGTGACCAAAGCCGGTATCTTTCTTCAATTCCCAAGTGATTGCCAGCTTCATCTAGAGCGCCTCCATCATTACTTCTGAAATTATATCCTATAGATTTAGGAAGCCTATTTGGTGAAACTGAAGTTGAGGGAAGAACTACTGAAAGTCCATGCTGTGTCACCAAATACAGGCATCCCTGGAAAGTGCATCCAACTGCTTCTCCAAATAAACCCCCTTCACCCACTTGGAGATTGAAGGGCTTGTTCTTTGTATTCATACACTGGTCATTACAAACAGCAAAATCCACTTGAAGATTACAATGCGTAATTTGGCAACCATCTTGCTTCGACATGTGCCTTTTAGCTAGCCTAGTGATTCCCAGAGGAGACAAACATATGCAGTCATCCGCTTTAAAACCATCCGTGGGAAGAAAGACTGTGCGCCTGCACTTTGATTTTAAGCTTAAGCCCTGAGAACTCTCATATGCTTTCATCGAAGTGGCAGATCCAGTCAAAGATGAGTCCCACTCACTTCTCATCCCACTCAAATACCAGTTCTGGTATTTCTGAAGCTCCTTACTTCCCTCGTTTCCATGTTGCATTCTTGAAACACCAGGATAAACCAACGAATGCCCTATGTCAAAACCACCAACCTCCCGCCCAACTAGTATCCCCAACTCATGAATATGTGGCAGAAGCAGTGCACTCAAATAGTGTTCAGCTGGTAAGAGATCGGCAGCAGATACTACATATGTCACACCATTTTCATCAACTGCAGCTAGTAGAGATGTGTAAGAAGCAGCAACTAGCCTTGTAAACTTCCTTTTGACATTAAGATGACTGCTTTGATGGGTCAACTCTTCAAAAGTCTCAACAGGTTTGACCTGTGGTTTTCTGCCCAGGTGGATATTTTTTTGCTGAAAGGAGCTCAACTGAGAACTTACTCCGCAAGCTTGCATGATATCTAAGCTTCTCACATACTCACCAGATATTGCCACATAAAAAGATATCAAGCCGGAAGCAGCAAGGCAAACAACTAGACTATCAGAAAAGCAAAAGTCTGTCCACACTCCTGGCAGGTCCAAGGTTAATTTTTCCCCAAGCCTTACTGAGGAAACCCACTCAATTCCCAAAGAAGCTACTCTGAGAACAACAATGAAAGTTCTGCTCCCCAATCTTTTACTGGCACCACTACTGCTAATTGAACTATAATCTTCTGATGTTAAGACAAACCCAATCAAGTAATGTGAATTGCTGGAGAAAATTTTGGAACAACTATAGTGACAGTCAAGGCCGACATCTAAAAAATTGGATAATCTATCGGACTGAAATTTAGGGCTGGAATTTACAGATGCATCATCAAGTGGATCAAGAACTGTTTCAGGTTGAATATCTTTGGCATCTCCAACATAATGACCATTGGAGACGGCCTCAGGAGATGAGAAATTATTGTCAAAAATGGTAAAAGAAACAACCTCAGCAGAGTAAGGATAGGACAGCCCCGAAGGAAACTGGATCCATATTTTACCATCAAATTCCACAGTTTCAACTCTAGTAAAGAAGGACCGCAACCACCTCTTTGAAAGCATGTTGCTTAATGACTCATCCTTACCAGAGCCTTTGTGATCACCCATCGTTTTTTCAATTACCTCAGTGCAATTTCCAGAGACCTCCAGTGATGAGCTAGAAGGCTCTGTAGTTTGAGCAGTCGAAGCGCAAGGGCCCCATTCCATCCACCTTCCTTCCCCAAATTCAGACTCTGGCACAAATTTAGTTCTTTTGATGGAATTATCATGCTGACGAAAAGCATGAACCGTCACCCCCTGTCTCCCGGAAACAAAAAGAAATTCCTTGAATGGAGTATCCTGGTGATGACTATAGGTGTCACCACATGCACCCCAAGCCAGTGAATTTACATCTGAAATAAATGGATAACTATGATCTCCAGGAAAGCTACTACGATAACAAAACTCAACATCACATTCTGTTGCTGGTCCCGATGTGGATGGCAAATTATTCCCTAAGTTTGACCTATTATGGTCTGTCGAAGGTGACAAACCGTGATCCTGAGAAGTCCCATCGCCACAGCACTCTGAATTATTTGCGATGTTCAAGTTCCCTGCAGCAAACATACACCAACGTGAAATAACGCCAATTCGTATTGGAAGAAAGAACTCTACAACCCTAATAACGAAAAGAATCATACTCAGCAATCCACTCGGAGAACAAAAGGCATGTCCAAATCTCATCCCAGCTAAAATTCGCGATGCACATAGACAAGATACCTCTAAGCAGGGGAAGGAGCGCGGCTTCGCACTGGTACGAGAGCAGCAGCAGCAGCTGCCGCGTGGGGGATATGAAAGCCTCGCGGAACTCCGAGAGGTTGAGCTCGGCCCGCGGAGGGCTCCATTTCTGGAGCTGCAGCACGGCCGGAGCATGACCACCGAGCGGAGACTCCATTCCGGAACTCTGCCACCAATCAATCGGAGGAGCGAAACGTCAAAACACCAAAACACTCTTTACACCCCGCCCGCGGCCTACTCTCTATTCCGCGCAATCAATCGGACGGCGGTTAACGCGGCGACAGACACGATAGCCGACGCTCGTACGGATCTCTAAGAAGAACCGCAAAAGGCTCGGAGGCACAGAAGGATAACCGAACGGAGCGATCGTCGAAAGGAGGCGCGGAGAAGGACCTGGCGTTCATCCAAGAAGAAGCGAGCATCCACGGCGGCAAGCTCCGATTGCCGAAGCGAAGCGGGGCCCGCCCTCCCGAGCGCTCTGTCTCTCTCCCCGCCTCGTCGGCCGGTCGGTCGGTCGCCGCGCCGACGCTCGGGGACCGCTCGATCGGTGCGCGCGCGCCCCCGCGATTCCGCCTTATCCGCGCCCCGGCGGCGCGCGGCGGTGCGCGGCGGGGAGAGGAGGAGGCTTCGCCGCGGTGGTACGGAGGAGGACGGCGGAGGAGGAGGGAGGACGGAGGGAGGAGGGAGGAAGTTTCCGCGATTCGCCGAAGAAGGGGGTGAGGTCCCGCCGGTTAACGGGAGGAGGGAGTGGGAGGGAGGGAGGTGGTGACACGGAGGGCATTTTCGTAAATCCGTACCGACACAGCGCGGTTTGTCCTGATCCAGCGAAGTTGCGTACGCGCTCCTTTTTTTTTTTTTTTGGAGGGGTTTTTCCTCGATGACGTCAGTGGCGGTTTTGTATTTTTGCGAATTTTGTATTTTTGTTTTCTCTGGAAGGTATTTCTTTTTCTTTTTCGGGGGAGGGAATTGTCGAAATTATCCGTGCGCGGTACGGACATCGCCACTCATTTTTTTTTCCGGCTTTATATTTATGAGAAATGGCGAGTGAGTCCCGCAAATTATTATTAACAAAATAAGAATGCAACAAGTGTATGATACTCACTTGAATGCTATATGTTGACTTGAATATCATAATTTTTAATCAATGACTTGAATGCTAAAAAAATTTTTAAAGACATTCTCTCAAATACTAATATGACATGAGTCATGGATTCTTCATTCTTTATTTCATGTCGACATGGCAAGTCAACAAATTAAGTTGTTGAGTAGAGTTGCGACCGCTTAATCACTATAAAAGCTTGCCCGAACCCAATTGACTCAAAAGGGCAAATAAACCGTCTTAGGCAACAAGAATTGCCTTGGGCAAGCTCTCCCGAACCCGATCGCTTTTACATTAGCTAGAACCCAACACGCTCCAGTGATTAATAAGATAAGGTTCAGGTTAAAGAAGGTTGCGGATCATTTAAAACATTATTGTGCATGGAACAATGTTTAATCTATTCCAATCAAGCTTGTAGAACATGATTAACAAAAGCTCTTGTATAAAACTAATAGACCAGCTTTTTTTTTTCTTTTTGAGGCTATTATTTTCACTGTTTCTCGGGCCACTTTTTACTTTGAGCCCTTACATTCTTTTTTAAAATCTTAATTGAGTCATTTTTTATTAAGGATAATTTAGTAGGTGGACACCAAATTTAAATGTTCTTTTTATATCGTAGTATAAATACTACCGTACGTACCCATGCTTCGCATGGATTTATTTTTTTTATTATTTTACGAGAAATTTGTACTTATTTGCTAAAGCTCTTCTCCAATTTTGTCCATTCGGATCGTACGGGAATATAATACTTTTGGAGTTACAGCAGTGACTACAATCATACCATCTTCGATATGTGATGGAGACGATGAACAAACAAAGAAATCATGTGAGAACAATATAAATCACGAGTGATATATATTCTAAGTTCACACTAATTAGATAAATTATGTCCTATTTTACTATATATAAAATTAAATTTACTTTGGATTAATTTTTTATTATAATTTGACATGATTGTTTTCTTGTCATCTTTTAGGCAATCAATTGCTTTGCGCGGAGTATATGTACAAATTTAAAATTGAACAGGATTTGCCTATACATTAGAGCCAAGACCATAATTAGTTATGGACCTGAGTAAATCCTTAAATTACTTCATTTGGATCTCGTGCAAACCTCGGCAACTCTGGATGTTAAAACACTTAGAGGGTAGAGTTAGGTACAGAGCTCAAAAAATATATTACCAAATTTGGGGGCTGAAGTGTAAGTACTAGTACATTAAAATAAGGAATACAATCTTGTCAACTTGCTTATAGCATTCCTGTTAGATAGTAAGGCAGCCCTTGGTTGGTGTCACAAATCCTGCTTCTTAGTGAAAAACCCAAAAACGTACCAACTTTTTGCTTTCTAAAATTACCATTGCATAAAAAGTTAACAGCTCTCTTAATTAAGTAACCACTCAATTTACATATCTTTAATAACTATCTAATCCATATCCACTTGGTTAAATAGTCACTTAATCCATAAAAACCTTATTCTTTACTCTTAATGTAACCGTTAAGGACTACACACAGGGCTAGCGTGTTCCTTAACGCTAATAAACAAGTAAGCATGAATAAAACTTCACAGTAATGTGCTAATAGCCTAATATCATAGTACGTTGATATTAGCCAAACATCATCATTTTGAGCAACTTAATTTGTAAAATAGTTTATTTAATATTTTGACCTATTATATTTCAACTATTTTCTCTGTCTCAAGTACATGTAATTTGACATATATTTATTTTAGCAAACGTGTTTGTACGCTATCGTGTTAATATTAAGGTGGAGCACTTCTTCAATAGAAGAGAATTACAATTAGAATAAAGAAACAAGCAAGAGAAAAGGGAGGGAGGGACATTTTTGTAATTAAAAATTAGTCAAAAGAGGGAGAGCGCAAGGAAAGTATTCTTTGCAATGAAAATGGTCAATCTCACACAAGAATAAAGTTCTACATAAAAAGAAAATTATTAGGGAAAAATAAATACACACTAATTGTTATTTGGCAGACGTTGGCTTGTAATGTTGTATTTAACATCATGAAAGAGAAGACCACTACGGGATTGATGAGTGCCCTATTGAATATGAATAAAAATCCCTCTACAATCAACAAATCTAGTTGATGTGGCATATATATTACTTAAAAACGGATGAAGATATGATGGTTGCAAGGGGTCCGTTTGGCAATGTTGCAATTTCTTTATTTTTCTATTCTTTTGTTCCTCGAAAAAAATAAAAGAATAGAAATCATTTTGATAATATCAACTAATTTTTCTACTCCCCGGAATAGAAAAGTGACCAGAGAACAGATTTGAAATGGAAACAAGAAATAGAATAAAGTAATTTCTTATTCTCCAAGAATAATTTCTAAATATAAGTTATTTTTCCTATTCTTTTCTTCTTCCTTATTGTCGGCCGCTAACAGTTGCCGCCAATCGATCGACGACTACAAGGAAGTATGAGAAATAAAAATAAAAATCTTAAAAAATAATTAAAAATTAAAAAAATTCTACATTACAAAAAGATTTTGTGGATCGTACCAAATATATTTATATTCTTTTTTTCCATTATGAGAATAGAAATTTGGTGTAGTTAAAAAAATACTTTATTTTACTTAGAAACTGTTCCTGGAGAATAGAAATAAATAAAAAAAATTATTTCTGAAAAGAAATTATTCTCCGGAATATAATTGTTACTAAACGGACCCTAAGCATATCAATGAATTCAATGTGGTTGTTAGTCAACTAGGTTTATTGAAATTGACTTTGATGATGAGGTATATGCTTTGTTTCTATTATCCTCTTTATTTGATAGTTTGAATGCTATTGTTATTACTAAATAATTCCTATAGGTCAAGAAGTTTAGCCTACGTTTGATCATAGGAATTTCTAATATAGATAGGATCGAATAAGTTAGAATATGAAATTCATGAATTTTGTTATATCATATCCATTGTTTGGTAAATTGTAGTAATAAATTCAGATATATTTACATCATATCATGTACATTATTTAGTATAAATGGCATATCGGTATAAATGAACCTAAAAGTTACACAAAAAAAAAAAAAAAAAAAAATTTCTTGCAACACTCTTGCTTGTTTCATTTTTATTAACTTTTTTTCCTCTTTTTTATTTTTATTTTTATTTCTTTTTTTCCTCTTCCATCATTCTCTAATAATATTTTATTAAATACTAAATTGTACTAAATAAAAATTAAATTAAATTAAACAACTAAATTTTTTTTTTTTTTTTGGTTATTTTGAATTTCTTATATTAGAATTCAAATATTATTTATATTGAAATATAATTTTAATCTTTTTAATTTAAGAAAATTGTTATTTGAGAAAAATAACTTTCGTATAATGGATATTAGAAATCCTACCTATTTTTATCTCACCTCCCCATAGGATAATTTTATCCAGTTTATATCCCTCTTATATATAACTCTATCCTATCTTGAAAAGGCACATAGCCTTAAGGTTTGCAATTTGATTCTAAGTGAAGACATTAGTAAGAGAGAAATTGATGAACTTGTGTCTATTACTTTAGTAGGTAAAAATAGATGAAGAGTACATACTTGTGCTAACAGAAATAATGCAAGCATGCACAAATGTAGTAGGTCTAGATTGATAGTGTTGTGCGTTGGAATTATGGCAAGAGGGGATATAGGATTACTTTAAGCTAAAGAACAAGAAAGGAGGGGAACTATTCAGTCTACTAATGATATTGTAATTGTCGTTAATAATAATTCGAATTTTTGCTAATTATATTTGTTTGTCACTAAGGATTTGTCATTCAATGGACGGGTCATGAATTTCAGTTGCTCATTTCATGCTAATTAAACATTATCTAGTTTACAACTCATTGGTGAACCAATAATGGTAAAGTGCAGTTGAGTAAAAAGAATCTACTTTGGGGTTTTGTAGTTGGGAAACAAGATATATGCAAGCGTTGTGACTTGGACAAATGGTAAAAAGTCCAGCTCAATATAAATATCAGAGACGTCAAAAAAGTTATAGAATTGATTCACTTGGATGTTCACGAGCTATCACTATTTCCTCTAGGGGACAGTGTCAAATTAATGCTAAGAGTTGTTAAAAACTACTCTAAGAAAACCCAAATGCTTATGTTAAGGCACAAGTTTGGTGCTATAGTTATGATCAGACAATTAAGAGCTTTGACCAAAATGGTGATTGGTAAGACAATCAAACATATACAAACTGAAGATAACATGAACATTTACTAGGAGTTAAACAAATTTGCAAGAAGGCATAGTAAGGCATCACATTCATACTAGTGAACCACAACATATTACAAAGTTGGTGAACAAAATATTACTAAAGATGGCCCATAAAATACTCTATAGTGGTAGAATGTCAAGGAAATTCCCAGCGAATGCGCTTAGTGTTATGTGCTACTAGATGAATAATTTATCGACTACGATTAGATGTCAAACTCAAGAAAGGTTGGTTAGGTAACATTGTTCATTATTTTGTTCTTATAGTACTTGTTGCCCATGTTATGTTCAGGAGAATGATGGTAAGCTCGAAGTAAGAGTAAGAAAATGCATATTCCTAGACTACACACAAGGTACCCCAAAATGAAAATTATCTATCTTCAGTAAAGAAGTTACATTTAATGAGTCTCTAATTCTTTTAGATAGAAATGATTATGCGGTGTTTATGTGGATCGAGACAATATTTAACTTCAGATGGAGTACCAGCCAAAAATTCTTGAGGTTGCCAATACATTGGTATAGATGGTGCTTGTAATGAGGTGAAGCCTATAGAGACAATGGTTAATCCAACTACTAATTCCGTTCAATTATCCTAACGAATAATACATGTGGCGTCGTTGTGGCATCCATTAAAGCACAACATTAGAAAAAAACTTTAAACTTATAAAGAGAATATGATAAAAATTATAACAATAAAAGAAAGTAAGAGGAGCACGTCCATGTGAAATGCTAGGCAACAAGATGAACTCTATTTGGAAAGGTCCTATTCATGTGAAGTAAGAGCTCAAAGCATCAATGAATCCAACAAAAAGAGATGGACTCTGACATGGACTTAAGAATAAGAACCTCGATGAAGCTCGAGTAGCCATGACCGGCTCGACAAAGATTAGAGCCAAATCTAAGTCCACCATGGCTAACTCAATGAAGGAGCCAAATCTCGTTTCGCAACCTTCAACCGAGCAAAATCTTGCTCTTTTAAAGGCGGCAAAGGTGGATCTGGCTCCATCGACAAGGGTAGAGCCAAAGCTAGCTCCACCAGAGTCGACGTTCACTAGCTAGGTCATCAATGTGGCTTTCTCAATTGTTAACATCGACACGAACTTCTTTCACTGACCTTACCCCTTCAGGCTTTGGCTTCCCATATAAGCCCTAACTTGGAAATGGATTCAACTACACTTGAATGGTACTCTTCAATGTAAACAAAAGCCTACTAAACAATTTCCATGGTGGTTTCTTTAGACCCTTTTTTTGTGTGTTATGTTAGCAATGGATAATTCTACTTCCAGATTATAGAACATGTATCATCCATGGAGTCTTTTTTAAACAGTCTTGGCATTGATAAAGTTTCTCTTGTTGTCCAAGTACATTTGCTATTTCTTTCCCATGCAAACAACTTATTTGTAGTCCAATCAACAATATCTCTTCCGTGCATTGACTTTCCTTTTTCTTCAAGCAAGTATTTTCAATGATTGATCAAATCCTATCCGTGTCCAGTCTTACATGCTTTTAAATAGATCTGTCAAAATAGGTCTTAAACCCATATATGACCAATTTAAAACAAAAAATGGGTCATATATGATCACTTCAATTTTCAAAAGTCTTACTTAAATGGGTTAAAAAATTTTAAAGCCTAAAATAAATGGATCTAAATGGCTTGAGTTTAAAACCTATTTTCAACCCATTAGGCTTATCCTCTCTCTCTCTCTCTCTCTCTCTCTCTCTCTCTCTCTCTCTCTCTCTCTCTTCAACCTTATAAAAATATCTTTACAAAATGGAAATTATGATGCTCCACTTCCACTCAAGTATTTCCAATGGTTTCAACATCCCACCTAGCTTACAATGTTGAGTTTTCACTTGTTGGCACATCAAACATTTAAAAATATGTTTGGCAACATTAGTCTTCTTGCCATTTCACCAATAGTGCTTACGAAGATTTTGATACATTTTCGTACTTCTTGGATGGATATTATAATTATTCCGATGAGTCCCTGACAAGATATCATTTCTCAATTCAACATTACTAAGCACGCAAAGATGTTCATGGAATCTTGGAATTCCACCCTCCAATACCAAGAAATCGGGCCTTCTTCCTTCTAAAGTCTCTTCTCAAATCATGAAATTTTGAGATCCGTTTGTTGTAGCGCCTTGACTCTTTGCACAATTTCAAGCTCAATTCTAAGAGTAGCCATCACACTTACAAGACTACTCAAATCAAATCTGAACTCGAAATCTCGAATCTCTTTAAGTAAAGTCCATTCCTTAACCATCATGTGTGCAGTTACTTGTGTAGACCTCGACTAAGAGCATCCGCTACTTTGTTTCCTTTTCTGTGATGATAAAAAATGTCACGGTCATAGTCTTTCAATAATTACATTCAACGTCTTTGCATCATGTTCACTTCCTTTTGAGAAAACAAGTCCTTCAATCATGCAAGCACAGAATATCCAAGAATGTCGGATTTAGCGATCGTCTCAATGAGACTCGGATGCTATCGAAAATGAGGCTGGATGGAATGAAGGTTGGTAAACTCCATTTTTTATCTCACACACGTCCTAACATTTCTTATGCAGTGGGTAGTTTATACACGATCCTAAGGAGTCTCACATGGAGGTGGTTTCTCGTATTCTTCGATTCTTTAAAGTTGCTCCTGGGAAAGGTATATAATTCTATAAGAATAAGAATATGCGAGTAGAAGCTTATACTTTTGCAGATTGGGCTGACTGATGGGAGATCTACCTCTGGATACCTCAGGCTGGTGGGTGGTCATTTTGTAAATGTTCATACTAAGAAACAATCCGTTGTGGCTAGATCTAGTGCCGAGGCAGAATTTTGAGCAATGGCGAATGCTATCGGTGAATTACTTTGGCTAGGAGGCTTATTACAGGAGCGAAGGCTTCAATTTGACAATCCTTTGAGGTTCTATTGTGACAATTAAAGCAGCGATAAATATTGCTCATAATCAAGTACGGGTAGTTTTTGGCAGATGTCGCTTCCTCAGAGAGGAAATACAGAAAGACCGATCAAATCTTGAAATTTGTTCAATCGAAGTCCCCAAATCGGCCTTTGTCTATGCCCAAATTCCTTTTAAAGAGACGAGACAGACGGAAACTATAGAATTTTTTCCGAAAATCCATCTACATCACTGGCCTCTGAGTCCATGTTGGCTCAGTGAATACCAACTCGAGAACTTCATGTCGTCATAAGCGTATAAAGATATACCCCAAAAAGGGAGGCTTTGCTTCGCTCCCGCATCATCTGTGGTTGGTTGGTGCATATGCACATTTCCCTTTGAAGGAAGGGAGATCGGCTTTAGAATATGCTTACGACGGGGTTGGATAAAACTGGCACGATTTCCATGGACAGCTACGAAGGAAAAAGGCATGCAGGCCAAAAAGACGCTCTTTCTTGCAAGTCTCACGATTTTCATTGGACAACATTAAAGGCAATGGCATTGAGGCGAAAAACACGGGCTTTCCATTAGGAGATGGGACAGGAACCTTAACCATCGACTTATGTCCCAAAAGGGATCATTTCAAGACATCCTAGCCCTCGAGGAGTCATGGCACACAGCAGGTACAAATCTTCCTTGGCTGATATTGGTTTTTAAGTGTGTCAATCGGGCACACATAGTTCCGCTCCGATCCACTGGTCGACAAATGCGAAATCAATGCATTCTTTGACATGTGTGGAAGCTGAGGAATTTGTTCTACCGTTGGCTCGTAACCAGGGTGACGAAGAGCTATAAATCTTCCTCGAAAAAGAAGGTTTGATCCTGGCTCAGGAGTGCGGTATAGTTCCCCAAGAGGAATGGCAATGCCGTGAGTAAAGCGATTTCATTTGTTCCACATCTTGATCTCTCTTTCCGGCGGATCTAATTCGTCGAATTCTCCTCGAATGCCGCTGTCTTTCTTGCTGTTACTACACCCCGATCTTCCTGCGCTGGTTCTTTTTCTGGAAAAATGAGATGGAAACCAACTAGAGTACGTCCTTCCTGCATTTAATCGCTAGGTAGGGGTTTAGTTTAGAGATAGCCCCTCAGATGGTTGAAAAAGGGGTTCTTGCTACCTAAATATGGCTGGCTGTCTAACTCTTTTGAGCTCTGGACAAAAGATGGGAACCAGGGAGTCAGACCAAAAAGAATGAGTTCTTTGATCCGTCTCTTGGAAGCTTAGGCTTCGTAACATCCTCAATTCGAGGTTATTATTGCGATGTCTTAGGCTTGTCGCCCTCCCTTTTCCTTTTGTCCTATTATTAAGCACATGCGGGAATGTGTACTTAAATTTTCCCTTAGACAAATAACAACTAGAAGATAGGGATATTCTCATACAAACACGCTATATATATATATATATATATATATATATATATATATATATATATATATTCTAACGATACATTACAAATGTTTTCTTTGGCTACACTACTTTTTACATAATAATAAAAGGCTAGGGTATCCTCAACTCCACTATAGATTGTAGTCTTCAAAATTGGGAACCCCTTTGCTACTAGCTAATATTAAGGACTAGTTTCTTGTCCCATCGGACGATGCCCCATTGTTTGATTCAATTGGCTAGTCAAATCCACAATGGGGCCAACAAGATCTCCGTTGAACCATACATATCAAGCTATATAATGGTGAGAGACCAAATCATTTAGCCCCTCATCAGCCCATACAGTAGCAGCACACCCACGATATTTAGTATCCTCCTTTACGTCCACTATATTGATGACGGACACCTCCAAGTTCATAGGCAGACTAAAATATTCGGGTGGTAGGTTAGTTATACATACAACCCAGAAAAAGTAAAATGAGTAAGTTTTGGAAACTCAGTAAGTAAAATTCCTAATTCTTTATTAGGAAAGCGTATTATCATCAAAGCTTAGTAAGCACAGCACTCGCGAATAGTATTAATGGTAGATCAATAGCAAATTCATTGCCATGCCTTAACTAAATATATGATGTCAATATAGAATTACTTTCAGCTTAACAATAATACATTAATCATAATTCACTTATGCATAACCAGCACTCATGCAAAATTCATTTACCGCCGTCCTAGCTCAATTAGGGCATCTACCTAAACCAAGGCACCCGACTTCTTGCTAGGCATTTTGGCCCAATCAGGGCAACCCGACTCAATCGAGACATTTCGAAGCTAGCTTACCCAAGGCATTCGAGCTCAAACTCAAGCATCTTAACTCAACCAAGGCATTATGTTCAATGAAAAAAGTATCGCCGGCAACGCTATGTGACAACGGGCGCGATTCTCTTTAGGTAATCATATAAGCGATTCTCTTTAAGTAATCATATATGCACATTACATAAGCCAATTCTTATCTTTCTTCTTAGCTAGCTCATATAAGCCCTAAAGACGTGCCTATTTACATGCGTGAGTGTGTATGTGTTGTGCATCTTAAGGCCCATTTTATATCATGCTGTGAATGACTCTTGGTTCGTGACTTGATTTAATCACTTAGTACAAAATTCTCACACCAATCAAGACATAGAACCGACATGCCTCAATGTCGATTTATGGCCTTATGACTTGGGCAACCTTGCCTTGCGTTGGACTCAACTCAGGTGAACCTCAATCTCATTCCAAGCATGAACAAGCCAAGCATGGATGTAAGCACAAACATGAACAAACCATACAAAAGATCCTACATTTTACATATGGCTTGAATAGGTGAGCACCTAACTAGACTTAACAATGGAGTCTATCACCCTAGAGAAGAATTATAGATCCTACTTACTTGGATGGACCTCGAGAAAGCTAAAGCAAGCGGCTTGATGAGGGGGGTGGTGCAAGGTTGAGAGAGGAAAGAGAGTGGTGTGTAAAGGGAAAAAAAGCTCAAAATGTGAGAATGAATGAGAAGCTTCTTATTTATAGGCATCATCCTCATCATTACTTGTCCAAATGGCCCAATCACTTTTTTTGGAAAGGCACGGCAATAAAATCGAGGTGGCAAGTCTAATTTAGCAAAGTGGCATGCCTATGCTTATGAAGTGGTAATTTAGTGGTCTAACGGAACGATTGGAGACTTGTTTGTCTTTCTTTTATTGGTCCACATAAGCCCTTAATCCATTCTTGGAGAACAAGTCACTTCGAATATGTGGCACTCTAATATAGCAAGGTGGTTTCTAGGTCTTTTGGACATTAATGAAAATCTCTTACGTCATCACTTGATTGGTCCATTTGTGCCATGACTCATCAAACTAACTCCTAAGGTGAATCTTAGGTTATTACAAAATCTTCCTTATGCCACCTAAGGTGATAAATTACCCATTTCATTAAATAACCCAAGGGGTTCTAAAATGTTCTATTTTGTTCATTTCCAAATAATAAGGTAAACATGAGAAATAGACTATTTGAAGTACAATCGAGATTCGGCTATGGCTTTTTATGTACATCCCCTATTGATCATTTCAACACGTTCGAGGTTCCTAGTAAAGCCACCCTTAGTGTGGTCGTCAAAGGAAAAAAATGCCTACTCCGGCTAGGTCAGTGACCTAGGGCGTGGTCTCTATGGCTAGCCCTTAAGTCAACACTAGCTGAGCAGACCGACCCATAGACCGGCCTCATGCTTGATCCAGATTAGGCTCTCGATTGTCATATAGTTGCACGGGATTGGTCAATCCATAACTAACATACGATCAAACCAAATCGACTCATGATCATCCATGACCAATACATGATAGAGCAGAATCACCCGCGATCGGAACATGATCATTCGGAATCGATTTGTGATCGCTTATCGATCCATGGCGATACGTGACCATCCCTCGATCAACCCTTATGGTCGAGCAGTCATCCATTAACCAATGCATTGATAAATTCATGGCCAATTCTTTGATTAGGGCATGCTTAATCCCTCGGTTACCTTTATTATCGAACTAATCGATCTATGGCGGATCCTTAGAATGATCCATAGCTAATCTTTACTAGTAGCATATTGAACTCAAAGTCATTTCTCATGGGGTCAAAAATCGCAGATGTTACAAGCTTCCTCCTATGTGACCGCATAAACCAGACCTTAAGCTAGCAACCTTTGAAAATTTCCCTACTACACAACTTTATTTTGTTGATATCACAATGGCCATTATGGTGGTACATTTGCTATGGACACACCATCATATGGCATTCTCTTATCATGTGGCCTTGTTGTCCACATTCAAATCAAGCTCTGATTCAAGACAGGCATGGTGCATTTCCATGTTTTCCGCAAGCACGACAAACATTATTCTAATACCGCATCCACACTGCCTATTGATTATTCTATAAGGATCCAAGCCCTCCTACATTGTTCCTTTTATTTAAAGCAAATGATCACCTTTCAATTTGTATAGGTCTCTCATAGGCTTGCTGATTAAGCCACAACTGAAAAGTCATTGTTGTTGCTAGTTCCGTTAAATCCTTCTCTACAAGTTAAGGCACACTCGTACAAGTCGTTATAATCCTTCAAGTTCAAGGGCATTAATTAGCTTCTGATAACTAGCTTCAAGTCATCTCGAAATCTCTTAGCTTTGTCTTCCTTGTCTCCCTCCAATTTAGGGGCAAAACTTGACCATTCCTATAAGCTTCGTTTCGTGCTAGTCTACCGTCAAATCATTTTGCTTCAACTGCATGAATTCCATCACTTTTTTTTATCTCAATGCAATTCGAGAAATACTTCCCAAAAAATGTCTTAACAAAACCACTTTAAGCTACTACAATATTAGTGAGGCACACCATTGTCTTGGATGCCCTCCATCAATAACTAGCATTTCCTTGGAGTTGATATTCAACTAAAGCTATTTTATTTGCATCATTGCATCCTAGTAATGCAAATATTTTCTCCATCACGTCAATCCAATTCCACCTCTTCAAGAATTCCTACTCCAAGAAACCTTGGTGGTTTCAACTTTGGGAATTGCTTAATCAGGTCTTGCAAATGGTGCTTGCCGTTCCCCAAAGTAGAGGCAGCTTGTTATAATGCCCGCCTTTTCATTAAACTTCCGACATTTGCAAGCGCTAAGAGAATCCCTTACATTCTAGAATCTTACTTCAAATTTTCTCCCAAACTCATCATGTCTTACGAAGCTACTTAACTTAGTAACTGACTACTTAGTAATAAGTGTTACTTATACCACGCAACCAAATAAAAACAAACACGTATATTTAGTATTTTATACTTGTGTGATATACTCTATTACTCCAATCTCTCGACGCATCTTACCACTCCATGGGTAAACTTGCTCTAATACCAAACAAACTATCACGCTTTAGTACGTCATGCGTGACATGTGTCTTTCTTCTTCTTCTTCTTCTTCTTCTTCTTCAATTCAAATGATTATTATGAGTATGCAGAAGCGCATTAAAGCATTCAAAAATGCTAGATCAAACAATTACACTAGTTTAATAAAATATATATGCATCTTCTTTATATTAACAATAGTATTATAATACAACATTCAAGCAAAACACAAAATTCATAATTCCTATGAAGGATTAGGGTCGCCTAACTGCAACACAACACTCTTGCACTTAAGATCCTACCTATACAAGAATTAAGCTATCTAATATGGATCGACAACTCTGCCCATCCACGTGTTGTCATCGCCATCAAGAATCCTCCATGGTCCAACCATCTCACTATTGATATTCAAGTACCACAAGACAAACCGATGGGGAATCCATTCTAAAAGCTCTATGCCGACCCATAGTAGAGATATACTTAGTGTATATTACAAATAATTCAAGCACAAGCATGTCTTCAAAAACATAGTCAAAATGTATAAGAGCTCCAAAAAGCAGTGGCAGTGGAAGATTCATTTCACATATATGAAAAATAAATGAGTGAATCAAAACCCAGTAAATAGAATCATAAGTTTAAGATAGGAGATCATCTTACTACTCAACCTAACACATGCAAAACATGATGATCCATTTACATACAAATTAACTATGAGAATTAATTGAATGAATTGATGCACTTATTTATCTAGCATGTTATGTCGATAGAAACTATGAATAATGGCACATGAGATTATTCACTTGAATGCAAGTAAATAACATAACACATTATGATGTATGATTATCACTGATTAGTAGATTAATAGTCATATATGCACATTGTCATGTATCTTATCAATAATTTCATCTCATTTCATTTCATCCTATCTCTCAGGGCATCCCAACTCCTAGGCATCTCGACACAATGCATCTTCACTTCGAAGTATCTCGAACAATCCCAAGGCATCTTAACTCCAAGGCATCCCAACTTCAGGGCATTGTCCGCCTCCAATATGTGGGCAACAGAACATAGTATAATGATTTCCATATATAATCACATAACAACATTTATTTATTGTTCTTTGCATAATTGCTAAAAAATAACATTCCATACATGAAATCATCTTATGCAAATTATTACCAAAATGCAATCACCATTTCTTTTTTAGTGCATTACATACAAAAGTAGTAACTTACCTCTATTTCATTTCTTACACAAGTGATGATAAAGTTCTTAGAAAGTCAACATCATGAATCTCAACAATCCAAATAATCAACAAAGTGAGCAATCGAAAACTCAATGTGCACATGGACAACTCAACATGAACATTGAAAGCCCAAACAATCAACAACGATTAATGAGTAGATCAGTTACTTAGCCAAATTACAATAATATCACTTTCTAGTTTAATCTCTCCCTCTCTTATTGATTCAAATCATATGAGCACAATGATTCAATGTGAAATCATTATAACTTTCTCAAACCTAATATCAAGTTGAAAGTAAAATTAACAATCATCAAACAAACAAGTCAAGAGTATTAAGTAAATCATTCTAACTTAGTCCTTAGGGTTTCACTTACCTTGAAAATGACTCGATAATTTAAAGCTTTAGTCATCTCATCTACACTTGAAAGATTTAAGACAAAAGCTTTGATAAACAAGTGTGGAACCTTTGCTTTTGCTCATGGGATTCAAAAATGAAGGATAGAAGAAGAAAGTTGGTAGTTGGAAGTTAATGAAGTGAAGATTCTCACTTTGAAACTTGAAGACCCATTTATTAAGCCAAGGTAATACTCAATATTTATTAAGAATGATGAATAAATATCATTGTTTTAAAAATCATTAGGCCTACAAGTAGGAGGGTTTGTGTGTTATAATAGAAATGTCTCAAGTAGTCTTCAATAAGTAGCATGGGTGCAAATAGGACATGCGGACCCCCAGAGTGCCATAAGTTGGCACAAAGGGATACTTAAGTGCCAAAAGTTACGAAAGTAACATTTAAGTGCCAAAATCGAAGCAAAATTGATCATTTGAGTGCCAATCTGGCCAACACGTTGACATGGCGATTTTCTGGTGAGGCAAAGACAAAACAGCGTCGTTTTGGTGTTGACGTGGAAAAAATATAAAAATTAATTAAATGAAATTTAAAATGAAATTTCTTTAAAACATTTAAAAATAATTTTTTCATATTTAAAGAAAAAAGGGGGGCGAGATGGCTAAGGGCTGATCCCTCAACCGCCGTCGTCGCCTCCCCGGCGACGCCTTGGCTAGGGGAAGGTCGGCCGAGGTCACCGGGGCCCTAGCTAGGGGCCGGCGACCCCGGCCGATCGATAATGAGGACCCGCGAGCCCTCGCCGAATCTGGGCAAGGGTCGTCGCCCTCACTCGACCGGGCTAAGAATCGTCGGCCACCCTTGGCTCGGCCGAGCGAGGGCCGCCGAGCCCTCGCCAAATCTAGGCGAGGGCCGCGGGTGAGGAGGGTCGCGGCCCTCACTCGGATCTGGTGAGGGCTCGTGGGCCCTCGCCGTCGATCGGTCGGCGACCCCGACGACCCTTCCCCTTGGCCGGGCGCCACCGGGAGGTGGCGGCGACGGCCGCCGTCTCGCCCCTCGCCCCCCTTTTTTTAATTTTAAATTTTTTAAATTTTTTTAAATATTTATATTTGTATTTTTAAATATTTTAAGTAAATTTAGTTTTAAATTAAATTTAATTAATTTTTATATTAATTTATTACCACGTCAGCACCAAAACAATGTTGTTTTTGCATTATTTTGCCACGTCAGCGTGCAAAACGGCGTCGTTTTGCATTTACTTCGTCGGAAATTGCACATGTCGGCATTTTGGCCGGATTTTAACCGGAGTGGCACTTAAGTGATCTATTTCTTTTCGAATGTGGCACTTAAGTGCAACTTTCGTAACTTTTGGCACTTAAGTGTTCATTTGTGCCAACTTATGGCACTTGAAATAGGGGAATATAACGGGAACCGCCCGAACTGGGATTGGACCGGACTAAACCAACCGGTTTTGGGTGGTTCCCACGGTCAGCAATCCAGTTCATGGTTCCTAATCTCGGAACCAGTGGCCGGTTGGTCCGATTCTTAGTTCCAAGGTGAGAAGCGGACCAACCGGACCGACCGGACTGGACCAAATTTTTTTATATATAATTTATATACATATAATATATAAACACATATAATATATGAATATTATATATGAAACTTATTACAATCGGAATTGCAATTGAGGTAACAACCTCTTATATGGCCAAGAGACCACCAAAGCTCTTGTTCTTACTTTTTATTTATATAGAAAATGTATTAGTTTCATCTTCTGCTCGACGTGGGACAGGGCTCTAGGAGTTCCTCACGCTCACACACTCTCTCTTGCTCCCCTCACTTGCAAATGACAAGGCACTTCAAGTCTCAAAGAGTCTCACATTGACTAAACATTCAAAGCATAGAAGAGAGATTGTCTATAAAACCTAAGCCAAGCATGTTCTTTAGTCAAATTGTTCATGGCTTTTATGCTTAAAATTAAGCGTGAAACACATAAACTATGATTGATATTCACGCAAGTAAGTTTGAATATTTTACACATGAAAACATGCGTGAGTAGTTTTATTAGATCGCCCAGGAATCGAATTGAATTAATCGGTTCGGAGCATGGTCATTCTTTGGTGAATGGTCATTCTTTAGTGAAAAAAGAAAGTGCCGATTCTATCGGACTGGACCGGACCGAATTGAAACCGATGGTCTAGTCCGGTTCTTGGTCCTAGGACCAAACAGTCCGGTCCACGGTTCCCAAAATTGGGAACCGGTTCTCCTGGTCCGGTTCCCAGTTTCACCTTGGAACCGAACCGAACCGGGAACCGATCACCCCTAACTTGAAGCGATCTTCTACCATGCAAATAGTTTAATAGGATTAGCTACAAGAAGATATCTTAGGAGAACTCATTCTTGACCAAGTAATAGGATAAGTCATAAGGTGTGACATCCTCAATTTGAACCTCTATCTAAATGACGAGAGATGGACTAAGGATTGATACATTAATAATGAAGATAGGTTGTAACTCAATCCTAGGGATTGTTCATGAGCTGACTAGCTGATTAAGGACAAGGCAACTCAAGATCAGGGTTGCAATAGATCCGAGCATTCAACCATGAAAGCACCATTCAACCATAAGGATCGTTATGGACAATCATGCACTGTCACAAGTCAGTCAATGGATGGGTATAAATCGATTCAGCTCGAGTCTATACTGGTTGCGAGTGACGCCGCACCATCGATGTACTATTCATGAACAACCCCAATCCGATCCCAAACGACCATGAGTCAAGGCAAGTTAATCGATCCTACTCAATTACATAACAACTGAGGTCAATCACGAATCAACCAAGCTCAATTGAAAATCATGCAAAAAACTCTAAATAGGCATCGGACTCATTTCGAGTCTAATCACGCGAGTTCTGCCAATGCCACCTAAATTCACATAGGTCACATTAAAAACCATTTCCAATTGAAACTTAGCCATAAACCCCGATTCAATTGCGAATACCTACTGTAGATGTTATCAAGGCACTCATTTCCAATTGAAATGATTTTTAGTGCATTAATTGCGGAAATATGCTAATTTGAGGATATAGACCTTAGCGGACCTAGAAGTAAAGCCAATTTAGCCTATTAATATTAAATTGAGATGAAACAAATTTCGTTAGGTCATAGACAAGGGATAAGCACCACTTTTGGGGTAGATAAGGAGAATAGATTAAATTGCCCTCTTAACTATCCAATAATTGAAATTCAAGAAGCCATCCTAGCCCCTAATCTTGGATAAGGACTATAGGCAAGATGGATGGCTAAGATCACCTTTTGCTTCCAAGTTTGATTGTTATCACGAAAGGAGGATAAATGCTCTTGAATCATTATCATGAAAGGAGGATAATAATTCAAGAGCATTTAATGCTTGAAAAATAACATATTTTTCTCAAGTTTCTTCCTCCTCCTCCTCCTCCTCTTCTTCTTCTTCTTCTTCTTCTTCTTTCCGTTTGCTTGCTGTCCATGAGCCAAGCCATTGCCAATCACTCCCTCATCCCGTCTTGGTTGTTTGTAAGTAGATTTCCTAAAAGTCAACTAGGCCATTGCATCATGTGACTTGGATTTAGGGTGGCCTCTAATGTCTTGGGACTCTCCTAGATGAAGAACTAATGTGATTAATTTTGTATGGCTTGCTCATGATATGCTTGAGCTATATGATTGGGGATTGAGTGAGGAACAAGTAAATGAGAGTTGAGGTTGCTCAGGTTTGGCGTGAGTTGTGGAAATGGTTCATTTAGGCTTAGGTTTGCTGTGATTGTTGTTGTGGATCATTTGCTATTGCTACTTATACTTGGTCTTCATACTTGGATGCCATGGATGGTTGTGTGAATGTTATGTGAAGCGTTCTTTGTATACAAAGATCCATAGATCATGGTCAAAGTTTGAACTCACATCGAGCTACCAAATCTAGAACGGCATTGGTTCTTGGACGTGTGCGGAAGTACGTCGTGCTGGGTCACCCTATTGGTTCGACAATATTAAGACGTATCATTCGATTCGGATTTGACCTGAGCCGGTACTCGAGCGTCACGGGTCAAGCCACGATTCTAGTTTCATGCTCAACATACTTTATTATTGCATTTACCATAGGTCATGAGTTACACATCGCTTGGCACACCCTTGAGGCATTTATACTTGGAGGAATTCCATGTGGTCATACAATCGATTGCTTGAGTGCTTGATTCTTGTGGTCATACGAGGAATTCCGTCACCAATGGATTTTGGGACAATGCCTCCACATCAATGGGATGCCTCGTTAATGAAAAAGAGATGATGCCCCAACGTCAACGGGATGCCTCCTTGTCATCGGGATGTCATTCGCAGGATGTGTTATATCGGAATGATGCTCGATGGATTTTGAATGCCGTGCTCAATGGAGCGAGATGATGTCTTAGAGGTTTCCGGAAGAGCCGTAGGGTTTCGGCTATGTATAATTAATAATTGCACTCTAGATTGCATGGTTGCATGGGATGTCATGTGATTTTCGAGGCACTAAACGTGTGCAAAGTATTTGAGTGCTACACGCATACTTTGGAAGTTGTTTTATAGTTCCCACATGTTTGACGTGGATTTATATGAGATGCATGAGACATGTACATGATTTAAATGCCATTTTTAGTGACTTAGAAGGCACGTGCATGATATGATCATCATTGTTCATGAAATGAGAGGTATGTGGATGTCCTAAAGGTTGTTGTTTGAGTCTTGAAGGCTTTGATAATGCTGCGAATACTGACATCCGACACATATGAGTATTTTGGCTATTATTTGCACTAGTTATGACACATGTGGATTTATATGCCTCTGCTTAGTTTTCGAGGGACTTAGGTTGAGAACAAGTTTCATCATGTATATAGTTAAAGCAAGGCATAGGCTTTGCTATTGATTTATCATCAACATGTTTGGGATGAGTAATCGTAAGGCTCCAATACGAGGCATCCGCCTATACGAGGTTTAGGATTTTTACTTATTAAGTTTTCAACTCACTATTGTTGCTTAATATTTTTCCAGTCAATAGGTACGGACCCCTTATCTCACCACTTCATGCGCTTTGGGATACTTGTAAGCATGGAGATTGCAACAATAGATGTGTTTAGGAGGACACTGCTTTTTGACGAGTCGTCACCATTGTTTGTGTTGACAAGAGGTATCGCGACCTTGTCCCACACTATTATCAGGCATGGTACGCATGGTTCAATGGGGACCTCTTCGGACCCTTCTATGGGTTCCGTGGTCCACCTAGACTAGGCAAGGACGAACGCTTGCCAGACAACCCTATGGATGATGCCTAGGAAGCAAATCCTAGTAGGGAAACCGTTTTTGGTTAGATCTCAGTAAAGGAGATAAGCTTCCCCTTGCAGCTTTTAACTCCTCTCCCGTTTATGCCTTTTGTGTGTGGGGATGACCAATCAGATCAATCATAGAAATGAGGGCTTGTAAATTGTAAATATTCTGAGTAGATAAATAAAGCTTAGAAGTTATGCAGTATGTATCTGCGAATGTTTCTCCCTAACTATTCATCGTTTGTTAATTACAAATTGCACGCTTCCACGTGTGCTTAATGAAAAAATAAAATCAATAGGACAGCAACGCCTCTTGGGACATTGCAACTTAATCCCGAAGCGAATGAGGGTGTCGCGTGCCCGCACCAAGGGTAGGGCATGGGTGTGACATAAGGTATGACTTCAAAACTAAACTAGGCTCAATGTCACAAGAAGAATGTAATTAAAGATGATTGGTGGAAAAATGAAGAAAGATGGGGAGCTACTTCTAGGCAAGTAAAAATGAATGAATAAGAGTTAGGTTTATTAAGAGCATTAATTGGATAAGGTCAAAAGAGATGATGTACTAAATGATATCAATACTAAGCTAAGTTCAATGTCTTTAGGAACATGTAGGTTAATATTATTGGTAGAAAATGAGGAGAGACTTATGCAATTTGGAGAAGAGCTAACGGCTCGATTATGGGCTTCTAAAAATATATATATAGTCAAGTTATCAAAATGCTTATCAGTATATAAACAGGAAATTAGTGTCCATTCAAAACATTGATAAATCCGAAAATATTCTGAATCCACTAAAATTATTAATGAATAATACCGAATGCTAGGAAAATCGCAATTTAGTGACCTTAAACTTGAATATTCTCAAATATAGAATTTGAAGCTTATCTGTCCACACCTTTAACTAACATAGCAGTAAATCAATTTTTGTCTCATTACACCATTAACACATACGTCAACCTTTTATCGTTTTAATTTTAACGCATCGAACTCCCGGCCGATTATGTTATGGAAAATCATCATAAATATTGTTACCAAACATGGAAAAATCCGGATGTTACACCAAGTGAGGGTCGAGCTCGCCAATTGGGCGAGGCTGAGACCTCGCTAACATAAGCGAGGCTGGGACCTCGCTAACATCAGGCAAAGCTCAATCCTTACCAATCTAGTGAGACTCAAGCTTGAGCTCGTTGAATGTAGTGAGGCCCAAACCTCGTTGATGTCTAGCGAGGCTCAAGCCTTATTGATCAGGCGAGACTCGAGCTTGCCGACCTCAGGCAAGCTCGAGCTCGCCAGATCTAGCGAGGCTCAAACCTTGCCAATTTGGCAAGCTTGACATTGTCGAAGGTTGGCGAGGTTCAACCTGTAGATAGTCACTAACCGTTGCCATAGTTGGTGACTGCCGAAGAAGAAGGATGAAGAAAAATAAAATAAAAAATAATTTAACTTTTGATTTTTCAAAAATAAAAATAATTTAAAATTCGAATTTAAAAAAATAAAATTAAAAAATAAAAAGAATGCACGGAGGAAAATCTAACTAGATTTTCTATATCAAATTATGAAAAATATTTTTATTTTATTTTTTAGATTTTAGAGAAACACCGAGAAAATATTTATATTTCTCTAGGAAGTAATTTCCTGAAAAATATTTTTCAGGAAAATGAATCATCAACTTAAAAAAATTATAAATTTGTCCACTAAATGTATATTGCATGAAATTATTTTAGCGATATGTTTTTTAAAAAAAAAAATCATAAGAAATAAGTTTTCCTAGATTTGGTTAAACGGGTCGGGTCGAGTCGAGTCTGGATTGAAAATTTTGTATGATGATAAATGGACCATATACGGATTAAATGGGTCAATTTAGGACAAACCATTTATGACCCATCCCACCCATTTGATAGATCTACCTTTGACATGCTCACGATTATTGACTGTTGACTTAAATTTTTTGGCACAACCCTGTTCAAGTTTTGCACAATTAATTTTCTTCTTCAATTTAATTACTGACCAAGACAAATCAATCTCCCAACACAATAAACTTCCCAATGAATTTTTGCCATGACAATTAATGGGCTAGGTCAAATTTTCATCATCACAAGCTTAGCACCATTAAGCTCAAAATCCGAGTCCATCCATCGCCGGTCCATTACAAATATATTGGTTTAATTAACTACTAATGCAAACACTCCATATATATGTACATTTTAATTAATATTTTTTTAGAGGTCAGGATCGACTGCTAAATTTTTATATGCAATAAACATCTAATTAGGTTTAAAATTTAGGTGTCACAGAAAAGGAAAAATGGAGAGGAAACGAAATTGATTTTGAGAAATTTTTTAAAATTTCTATTTGTCCCTTTTTTCTTTTAATAATTTTCTCCTTTCTTTAAATTTTGAAGTTTTTTTCCATGTGTCTTAAGAATATACTAAAAAAATCCACATCAACTTTTTTCATTAGGCAAATTAGACAAAATTAATAGAGGGACTTGATTACACCAATTTGACAATTTTGAGAATTTAATTGTACTATTTGGAAATTTTAATACTCAATTGCATTTTTTAAAACTTCATATGCACTTAATCTCAAAAAATAAAAAGAATGATTTTCGACTTTCAAGCTTTTTGGGTCAATTAGTCAAGACTATTAATCCACTATTAAGTCCTGAAATTTTAGTCAAGACTTCAAGGTTTCAGACCCATGGTAAGACGTAACTAAGTACATTGCTCAAAGTCAATACCAATTCAACCTTCTCTGCACTCAAAGGCTTTGTATCTCTAAATTTACAGCATACCACATTGGCCCACGAGATCCTCTTTTCACTCGCATCTTCGATCCTACTAACGCATTCCGCACCATCCATTTTAATTCTCCATGGGTGGAATTTGGCTCGCTGATTGAAAATCTTGTCATTTCGTTATTCGGCATTCATTTTTTTCTACTAGATTTCTTCTACAACTAAGGGTATTGTGAAATTAACCCCTCAAGTCCGACAACCATAAATTCGATCAATAAATGCTTCAGAGCTGGCGGATTAATTAAAACTCCACTTGCTGCAGCCAGTTACTTTGGAAATTTTTTACCCGGCTTCTCTTGCTCCATTAAAGGCCCCAGCGAACTTGAAAATTGCAAGCTAAGCATCACGACGAGCATCATCAGGTCTATTTTCCAACTGTCCGTGGCTCGTGCACTGATTCCAAGCGTGGCTTCCCAGGTCTTGCTTCTTCCACGATAGTGTCAGGCTGTCGGCTAATCCGTCGTACAAAAAATGATAACGTAGGGCCTCCATTAGTGAACTTCCCAACGATATCTGTCTGGCTTTTTCCACCAAGACCAACCCCCCTTTCTCTTGTCTCTCTCTGCGCTTTTCCCCCAATTCCGAGTCAAACTAAGTCAAGACCCTAACCCTCCAACATCTTTTCACCGACAAACCCTAATTACTTCGTCCTGTGCTGCTTTTTGGGACAAGAGGCACAATTTGATGAAGTCAAGCTAGAGGACGACCTCTCTCCCGCTCTCTTCTTCCCGTGGCCCATGTGCCTCTCTCATCTCATTTTTTCTTTGAGGGTCCGCACGCTAACGTACACACTCCCTCAACTCTCTCCCTAACTCTCTCTCTCTCTCTCTCTCTCTCTCTGAGCTTCCCCTCCTTTATTGCCATTATTCGACTTATTTTCTTAATGTGATCTCTTTATTTTATCTCGGTCGCGGTAGGGCAATCGGTCGTCGCTTTCGCCAATGCAAAATTGGTTTTGTTTGAGGCCAAATATGCCTGTGACCTTGTTCTCCTCTTGTTCCGTTTATTCTCATTTTCCCTGTGAGATTTTGTGAGACCACTACCAACTGTTCTAAAAGCTTAAGCTGTTAGATGAAGGCATGGTTTATTATTTAAACATTCTAACACTCACCCTCACGCTTAGTCTGGTCTTTTGCCTAGTACTAAGCGTGGAAATTTAATTGGAGAGGCAAATAGGGGCCTGGAAGATTCGAACTCAAGACTTCCTAACTCTGATACCATGTGAGATTTTGTGGAATCACTACTAGGGGTGAGCAGTGGTCTAGGGTCGACCCTGGACCGGCCTTGGACCGGCCCAACCCCCGCTTGGTCCCGGTCCGGTTCTCAAGGGACCGGTCGGTCCTTGGTCTCGAAATTCCGGACCAACACCGTTTGTCGATCGATCCTTGGTCCTAAGAGTTTTGGGTCGGTCCAAACCTGAACCAACCCTGTATATTATATTATATATTTATAATTCTTTTATATATTCAAACCTAAGTAAAATGTCTGTTATATTATAGGGTTAATACCCTGAAAAACCCCAAACTGGTACACATGTGACAAATCTACCCCAAACTATTTTTTTGACCACCAAAAACCCCAAACTTGTATATCTTTGACAAATTTACCCTAAACCGGTACACTTGTGACAAATTTACCCTCTCGTTAGTTTTAGTTAAATTTTCTTAATAAATTATAAAGTTAAATGACACATGACAATTGACCGGTATACCAATTTGGGATCTTACATTCTATTTGTCACAATTTACAATTTTTGTGATTTTTTTGTGGTATTAATCTAATTTAGCAGGGGGTATATTAGTCACAAATCTACCAGTTTAGGGTTTTTTTTTTGTCGAATAAATTAGTTTGGGGTAAATTTGTCATAAATGTACCAGTTTAGGGTTTTTTATAATTAGTCCGGGTAAATTTGTCACAAGTGTACCGGTTTGGGGTTTTTCAAGGTATTAACCCTATATTATATTATATTGAGATATTCTATCAATAGCACTAATAGTAATTTCAATTTAAAACTTTTGTTGAGTATTAATTATATGTCGTTTGTTTTGTTTTCAGGTATTTAGAAGTTCAAGTGAATTAACAAGATGTAAAGTTATATATTCATGATTTATATTAAGTATTTTGAACTTTTTATGGTTTAATTGTATTTTACTAATGAATTTCAGCTGCATTTTGCTTTTCAATTTGTGTCAAATGGTAGAAGTTTTTGAAGAATAGAGTAGTACTGCAGTTGCTACGGCGATTTGCTAGTCAAGTGGTGTGAAGCTCATTTTTTTGTTGAGTAGACTCTACATGATCAAATGCTAGTCAAGTGGTGTGAAGCTCATTTTTTTGTTGAGTAGACTCTACATGATCAAATGCTAGTCAAGTGGTGTGAAGCTCATTTTTTGGTTGAGTGGACTCTAGTGATCAAATGCAAGAAAACGCTTTTGCATATGGTGTTATGAATATTAAAGATAGATGATTACAAGAACTTTCCATCTTATCCCATATCTCAATGAGCGGTTAGCAGATACGAAATTTTTACTATTGTGTCATCTTAAATTTGCTAAATATGTATTGGTATTTATAGTTTAGTTGCACAATGCCGCATTGTCAATGGGTGTGTAATTTGATTTTGTAGGTTTTCTTTTTTAGGGAGTATAAAAAATAAGACAAAAAAAATTATCGATCGGTCCCGGGTTGACCCTGGAACCGGACCGAACCCATTGGGTCAGTCTGGTCCTTGGTCCTAGGCTCAATAGGGTCGGTCCTCGGTCCTAAAAATTGAGGACCGACACTGTATGGGTTGGTCCTAGGGTTAGGGGGTGGCCCGGACCAACCCGGACCATGCTCACCCCTAATCACTACCAACTGTTCTAAAAGTTTAAGTTGTTAGATGAATGCATGGTTTGTTATTTAAACATTCTAACATTCCCTTTGATGCTTATGTTCTCGTTTACCGCCCCTAGGAGTTAGGAATAGCCTTTAGTGTTGCACCCATGCATTTAGTGATTTATATGTTCATTACTATGCTATTAAGTGCCTCGTTCATCTTCTTTCGCTTACTGATTTCATTTTCCCGGCCATGAAATAGAGAGATCTTGACCTTATTCGAGTGCTTTTTGCTCACCCGTGATTGTGTATTAATCTAGCAACGATCTCCCATCATTCTAGTGTACTCGATGCCACTTTCCACGCGTTGAGAGGGTCGTATCCCACTATCCGCGCCATGAAGAGCAAGCGTTCGCCTCTTTCAAGCCGCACTTAACTCCTTGCATGTGTTTCAAACCACTCTCACGGGCCCTCACGGTTCAAGTGTGCATTGGGGTGTGTTTCAAAGTGTTTTAATGTTATTCCGAAGTCTCAAAGACTAAATTTTTGTTTGATCTTGACATCAACCTAGTGCATCTTGTCATTTATAATGTTTATACTTATGTCATGTTTTAAATGTGCGGTAGAAGTGTTGGCAGTCATTATCGGATTTTTCTGTGAACCTCTAGCCCGTTTGGACCAAAAATGAGCATTGAGTACCTGCTGCGCAGCACACTACTGCACAGCAGACTAAATCGCATATTCATCCTTTTATTATGGCTTAATTCATGTCACCGTGGTGTATTCATGGTTGATCGACATGTTTATTGTGATTTAAACGTTTAATCATGCCATCTCTACAGTAGATAGAGAAAGGGGCACAAAAGACATGCTAAATGAAAAACACGGAAAATTGGCATTTTGAATGTCTATATTCTTGATTAGTTGCATATCATTATAACTTAATATAGGATGCATTTGGCATTTTTTTCTTTTTAGTGTGAAATAGGCGTTAACTTATTTATTTTAGGTGTAAATGAAAAACGACAGAAAATGATAAAAGATAAAATAAAAATAAAAATAAAGGGGTGAAATTGGCATTTAATACAAAACCATGCTCTTAAAAATGTTCCAATTCTTAATTAGTGACATTTCATGTTACTAGTTACCTTATTGTCAAGAGAGATCAAGGGGTTCTCTTTATTTGTTTATGAGTAGTCAAATCTTACATCTCATGGCGTGACGTGAGAAAAAGTGACTTGTGGGGTTTAGTTTTTTTTTTTTGGTCGAAGGAAAGAACTTTATATTACCTTTAACGATTGCGCTTACAAGGGAAAACGACCCCATGTAGGTCAGAACATAAAATAGTACTTAACGCAGCCGGAGGAGTAATCCACCATGATAGGGGAAGGCGACTACTTCGGTGTTGCTTTGCTACCCAATCTACTGCAGCATTCTCTTCTCATGGACAATAGTTTAATGAGAGGAGAGAGATTTGGGTTAATAGGGATTGACAGAGAGAAACCGCAATTTCAACATCCCAAGAAGCTGAGGCCCGGCCCAAGATTGCATCCACCGCCATCGAACTATCGCTATCTATCTCCCACGAAGTGCAAGGGTTTCCCAGATCTGCCACATGGCAAGATCGCATCTCCCCTATAAAAAGAAGACCAAAGCGGATGGCTTCCAGTTCCGCCTCTATTGAGGACGAAGCCCTAGCAGAGGCAGCAAATCCTTCGAGAACTCTTCCACTGGAATCGCGAATCACACCGGCCACCGAGCAAGGTGCTCTCCCGCACTCCGGCTTGCATCTACGTTAAGTTTGAAGGCGTGGGGAGCGGGGAGGATGCCATCGATGGTGGGTATTTGCTTCGGCTCGGCGGTAAGTGTTGAAATCGGTTTCGATCTTTCGCTTTTTTGCTTCATTTTGCCTTTTTTCGTTCTAATCTTTTGGAGAAATGCTGTAGGGTTGAGAGTTACGGACTGAGATGAGGATGAGGCGTCTCCGTGTTCCTCCTGCTCACCGATGGGTTTCTTCTTCCAGAACAGAGACTCGGGTCTCCGGATTGTGGTCGAGGGCCGAGAAAGTCCCTGTTTTTTACCATAAACCCTGTTCACGGTGGTGGATCTGAACCCTCTGAGGTCGGAGCTCTGGAAATTGTGACTCAAGGGAGCCAGATCTGTGTCTCCGTGTTCCTCCTGCTCACCGGTGGGTTTCTTCTTCCAGAACAGAGGCTCGGGTCTCCGGGTTGTGGTCGGGAGCAGAGAAAGTCCCTGTTTTTGACCATAACCCCTGTTCGCGGCGGTAGATCTGAACCCTCTGAAGTCGGAGCTCTGGAAATTGTGACTCGAGGGAGCCAGATCTGTGTTTCTAGGGGTGTGGCAACCGAGGATCTGTTCGTAGAGGGATGGAAAGAGGAAGGCCTTTCTATTGACTTCGTCTGCAGTCTAAAGCTGGAGGGGAGATCGATTTCCTCAGTCGGCTCTGTTGCAGGGAGTAAGCGGGTGGGCTCCGTGAGAGAAAGCCTCCCTGTTGGGTTTCTCTGAGGCAGGGGCTGCAATTCGTGATCTATTGATTCCGTAGGAGTGGCCTTTTGACTCTAAGGCGATGGATCTGAGCCTTGAACAGGTGCGTTTTTTGATATGCCCTGTGCTTGTTGTTGCTTTCTCCCTATATTAATCCCTGGATGACTTTCATGTGCGAGAGTGACAATGATTGGAGATACTGGAGCCTTATCGTTGAACAGCCAATCGTTCCTTGCTTTCCATATTCGCCACAGGAGGTTCCCAATGACTTCTTTACCAGGTACCGATTTGAGACTCTAAAAAATTTCATATAGCCATTTGTCGACTCGTTGGATAGATTTTCCTGGGTTGAAAGCCTTGAGTCGTCGATCTCGCCATATCTGATGGGTCCATTTACATAAAAAGAAAATATGCTCCGTTGTCTCAACATGAGTTTTGCAGAAAGTGCATAACGGGTCTGGGACAATATTTCGTTTGTGCAGGTTCTCTCTTGTGGGCAGGGCATTGTGACAAAAGCTCCACAAAAAGGTACGGATCTTCGGTAAGACATTTAAGCTCCATATTTGTGTCCAGAGGTTACGAGGAACACTGTAGGAAGATGAAGGACTATCCTGATCTTTTTGACAGATGGTTGGGGTTGCTTTGTTATATCCACTCTTTACTGTATATTGCCCTGTTGCGTTGCCTGTCCATATAAGTTTGTCTGGTCGAGCCTGTGGACTAAGAGGGATAGCGAGAATTGCATCCGCTGTTTGTTGTTCAAAAACCGATAAATTTGTTGCTTTGCTTCCACTCTCTCGGTATCTCGAGTTTATCAATTGGGCAACCATTAGAGGTTCAGAGGGGTGAGGTGTGCCGCCAATGATCCCCTGTTTAAGCCATCTGTCGTGTCTGATTTTAATAGATTTCCCGTCTCCGACTGACCACTGAATGTGATTTTTGATTGTATCTCTGCCTATGAGGATACTACGCCAACCCCAGAAGGGCCGACAGCTGCTGGAAGCATTCCAGAAGTCCCTGTTGGGAAAGTAGATTCCTTGAATCGGGCGGCTCCATAGAGAATTCGGAGAGGTGGCCAAGCGCCACGCCCGTTTGCCCAAAGATTGCTCGGTTGAAGGTATGTAATTCTTTGAATCCTAGGCCCCCATTATCCTTCCTTTGTCGCAGAGTCCCCCATCTTTTCCAATGCATGGCTTTTTTATTTTCACCTGTTTGCCACCAAAACGATGCTATACGTTTCTCTATTGCCCTGCAAATGGAAAGTGGGATCTTGAAGATGGACATAGCATAGGTTGGGATAGCCTGCACAACACTTTTGATCAAGATTTCTTTTCCAGCCTTTGTAAGCAGTTTTTCTTTCCACCCTGCCAATTTGGAATTGACTCTTTCCATAATCCACTGACACATGTCTCTTTTTGATCTCCCCCATTCTGTAGGTATGCCTAGATATTTGCCCGTTTTGTCAGACTCATTAACGCTTAATTCTGTGGCCAGGTTCTGCCGAAGGAGTGGCGGACAATTGGAGCTGAAAGAGATACCAGATTTATTGTAGTTTACTGCCTGACCAGTGGCGTAGCAGTACTGGGCTAGTATAAGGGCTAGGTTCTGGCACTCTCGGACGGTTCCTTTCAGGAAAAATATGGCGTCATCGGCAAAGAGCAAGTGGGTGAGTTTAGGGCAATTTCTATTTAGCTGGATCCCTTGAATTGTTCCATCAGCTAATGCTTTTTTCATCAACCAGGTTAAAGCATTGGAAATCAGAATAAAGAGATATGGCGATAACGGGTCACCTTGTCGGAGGCCACGGGAGGGCTGAAAATATGGGGTAAGTTCCCCATTTATCTTGATACTGTATGTGACCGATGTAATGCATTGCATAATTAGATGTACCCATTTAGGAGAGAAACCCATATGAAGCATGTAATCACGAACGAAATCCCATTCCACCCGGTCATACGCCTTCTGCATATCCAGTTTCAGGACTGATTGATGTTTGGTTCTGTTTTTTCTGACTCTCAGTTGATGAAGGACTTCCTGTACTATGAATACATTATCCTGGATTTGTCTCCCCTGCACAAAAGCCGCCTGTTCTGGTTCGATAATTATAGGCAGCCATTTCTTGAGCCTGTTTGCTAAGAGTTTTGAGATGATTTTATAACTGAAGTTGCAAAGACTAATTGGACGATATTGGCTGATTCTTTCAGGATGGTTGACTTTGGGGATCAAGGTGATATGGGTTTGGTTGAGGCGAGGGTCAAGGAAACCAGTTTGGAAAAACCCCTGGACTAGTTGAAGGAGGTGAGTATTTAGGGTTGGCCAGGACTGCTGGTAGAAGGCCCCATTGAAGCCATCAGGACCAGGGGATTTGGAAGCACCGAGCTGGAAGGTGGTTGTTTTAACTTCTTCTATTAACGGTAAGGCTGTTAATTCTGCATTCATCTCAGCTGTGATGGGAGAGGGGCATTGATCAAGCACAGGTTGGTAATGTCGTGAACCTTCTGTTTTGAATAGATCCTCATAGAAGCTTTGAATATAATTTCTGATTGCTGTGGGATCTCTACACCAATTCAAATCATCTAGCTGTAGCATCGAAATGCGATTTCTTTGCCGTCTCTGTACTGTTGTGGCGTGAAAGAATCTCGTATTCCTATCTCCCCATTGTAACCATTTAACTCGAGATCTTAGACCCCAATATTGTTCCTCTTGCCTTCTGAGAGTGTCAATTTGATGGATTATATCCTGCCTGTGCTTCTAAGTTGATTGATGGGTTCTCTGATTTGTAAGGTTGATGAGGGTCTGTCGTAGCTGATTGATCTTTTGAGGTGCATTGGCAAATTTTTTGTAACTCCATTTCGAGAGCTTCTTTTCTGTTTCCTGTATTTTTTGGGCGAAGCTAACATCTAGCCTTAGGTGGACGGACACTGCATTTGTTGAATTATTCCCGGTACTCGCATGATCCCCCAAAAAGCTTCCATCTTGAATTGCTTCTTTCTGTTTCTTCTTTCAGGATGAAGGTTGAGGATCAGGGGGCTGTGGTCCGATCCTATAGCAGGACCAGCTTGCACTTCTGCTTCAGGGAAAGTTACTCGCCATTCTAAGGTACACAGAACACGATCAAGTCTCTTCTTTACCAGATCCTCTCCCTCTCTATTATTCGTCCATGTAAAAGAGCATCCCTGACTTTCTACATCCATTAGGTGCATATCATTCAGCATGTTTCTAAAAGCTGTCATTCTCCAGTTTTCAGGGTTTTTTTTTCCTTGCTTCTCCCAGACGTACATAATCTCATTAAAATCACCCATGCAGATCCATGGAGTGGATGCCTGAGGTTTCAGAGAGCCCAATTGCTGCCATAAGGCGAGTCGTTCTTTGAGGTCAGTAGATGCATAAATAAAAGTGATCTTCATTTCAATCCTGCCGTTTACATCTGTGCAAGATAAATCAATGAACTGATGAGAGTTGGTATGCACTTTAACTTCTGCTTCCTCTTGCCACATAACTGCTAGTCCCCCTGCTGTACCCCTCGGTGTAATCACAAAACTGTGTCGAAATTGAGTTTTCCTTCGAACAGACTCTAATATTGAATCTTTGTTTTTTGTTTCCATAAGGAAAATCACACTGGGCCTTTCGAGAGCTACCATGGCCCTCAACTCCTGGATTGTCAGGGGGTTGCCCAGCCCCTGACAATTCCAGCTTATAATTTTCATGGCGATTTGGGTGGCTTATTGAGGCAAGCCACCATAGCCCAATCCGGTCCATCAAGTGCCACATTCACCGGGGTATCCATCAAATCTTCCTCATCCATCAGTAGCAAGGATGGTTCTGGTAAGCATTTCTGTTTTTTAGCCTTTTGTACTTTCATGTTTTTCTTGCTACTTGTCCCCACTTTAGATAGTACTGATCTCTGTACAGGAGGATCGGCTAACTGTTTTCCCCTCCCCCGCTGCCTGTCCTCAGTAGCTGTGATAGCCAGGTTAGCTTCTTGGGCTAAGCTCAGATCAGCACAAATTTTAATACCTAGCCCATGCCTCTGTTCTAAGGGAATCTCCCTCTCACTATTATCTTCGTGCTCTGAGCCGAGAACTGGTCTTTTCTTACTTTCAGACTCGAGGAACTGATCTGGTGGAGTTTCCCGTACCACAAGTTCCATTCCACTTGATGGAATAGGTAATGTTTCTTCCAGCACCCCTTCTTCATTAAAAGCTTCATAAAAAGTTTTCCAAAGATGGGCTATGAATGCTATTCTCTCGCTTTCAACCAGGTTCCAAACGGTCCCGCTTTGTCTTTTGAGGGGGGAACAGTTTGTTGGACATTGGGACAATCCTGAGCATAGTGGCCAATCCTGCCACATTGGAAACAAAAGTGCGGCAGCCTCTCATACTTAAATTCCACCCATATGCGTTTGCGCCCGAAAGCTATGAAAGTACCTGCTTTCAGAGGAGAATCTAGGTCAATCTCTACTCTTACACGACCTCCTTTTTGTGAGATATGTGGCTGGATCTCACATACTTTTCCCATTTTTTGTCCCAGGTTCTGATAGACTGCTTTTGTTCTCCATCCAAGGGGGACCCCTTCAATATGTACCCAGAAAGCTGCTTTTGAGAAGTCATAGCAATGGTCAGGGAGGGCTGGGTCGCACTGTTGGAGGACTAGCGGATTATTTGAGTAACACCATGGTGAGTTTGACAAGACTCGTTGTTTGTCTTCTATTGACTGAAAGGTGAAGGAGAACTGGCCAGGTACTTTCTGGGTGCAGATGATTGCTTCTGATTTCCAAGAGTGTTTCATTGTGGTAACGAAAGCAGTAGGATTAACGTTTGGACGTGAGTATAACTTTCCGTACAGAGTTCTATCGCATTCCTCTTTTATCTGTGGGTCAATCTCCTCTGGAACTGAAACAATATCATCTTCAGACTACATATGACCCAGCTTTTTACATATAGCAGCAACTCTCAAATCATTTTCCTCTTGACTTTCCATGATCACAACGTTATAATCTGCTGACAAAAGCTACTTCTCCTGATGCGCAGCAACTATGGAATGCCTTACCTGAGAAAGTGGATGGAGAAGGCCTTACACGAGCCGGTTTGCCACATCGAAGAAGAGAAGACCCAAAACTTCTGTGAAAACAACAGATCTGACACTGGGATTGCTGACAAGCCCTTCAAAACCTCCCGATCCAGTCTTTCACAAGGAAGAACAGTGCGATCGATAGACCAGCTCCATGAATCAAAGATTTATGATTTTTTTTTTTTTGAGGGTGAAAAGACTACTGAGAAGGGAAGGACGAAAGAGCGAAGGAAAAGGGTTTCGATGGAAGCGTCAAAAGATTTAGCCAAGTAACTGTGACGGGATGGAGAGGATAGGTGGAGAAAACAGTGAAAACACTGTAGATCTGGGCAAATAGCTAGGGTTTATGGGTTAGGGTTTTTGTGGAGAGGGAGGAGAAAAGCTACCATATTGGTAGAGAGAAAACTCGCATTGCCGAGGAGCCAATTCTCTGATCAAATTCCTAATCCGGTCTAATTGTGTGGGGTTTAGTTAGGAAGCACATTCTTCTAAGCAACATCTTTGCCTCTATTCCGACAAAAAGGGCATCTTCTTGATCAAGGGTCATGAGTCGATTAGGGAGAAAAATAGTGAAAATCAATATTGGGAACTTTTATTTGATTTCGATTATCAAGGGATTTTATTATAATATTTAATGTGATATTGAAAAAATGGAATATGTTCTATGAATTAAGGCGTAAGATAGACTATATACCACGAATATTATACATGATGTTGAACTGATGTAAGAGTTGTAAGGATACATTCACGGACTAGATATAATGAGATATTCATGCCTTATAGGTGCATTACGTGGAAGAGAAAAGAAGCACATGAAAAAAGAACTGATAGTGGAAGAGAACTATTTACCTTCGTTATGAAGGCTTAAAATTAATATGAGGCAGGAAAAAAAAAAAGTTATATTATTGAGTTTTCTAAGCACATAATAATAATAATAATAATAATAATAATAATAATAATAATAATAATAATAATAATAATAATAATAATAATAATAATAATAATAATAATAAACGTATTTCTATTGTTAAAAGAAAGGTACGTATGAAATAAATTCGTTCAAAAAGTAAAAAGTAAGAATAAATAAAATATAAATGGTCTATGTTATAAAAAAAATGCAATTTAGCCTTCTATTGTTTAAAGATGTAATTGCAAGTTTTAGATAAAAATAACATTGTTGTAATATTAAAGTGGTCAGAGTTATTTATTACATTAATATCTCGTTATAACTAAAAGAAAATTTCAATAAATCATATTACAAATTAGCTATTATTTATTAAGATCCTTTTATTTTTCAAACTAAGTGAATTTATTTGTTCAATTTAATTTTTATTGTACTAAATCAAATTACTCTAATAAAATTTGTTTGTCTTTAATTAGCAATAACATCAGTAACACGTATATTTAGAGTGGGATTTTAATTTTTTATTGTCTTTCTATTTAAACTTCTTCTATGAAGGACTTGACTCTAAGACATCAAAATCAAGTGAAATCTATTCATATAATAAATAATCTACTCTAAAATCATAAAAAAAGTAATATTTCAACTAAATAAACTTTTTAATCACGTGAGATCGATGAAAATAAATAGGCTACATTTGAAACTCTAAATGTACTATTTCTTTCTTTTCTGTTCATGTGATCACTTTATAGATAATATAATTACGTACCGCACATTAAATTAAATGTGTTTCCTTAAATTCATCAAATTAATTTTTTGGAAGATTTTATTTCATTTAATAACATATTTAAACATATATTTATCGACTTTTCAAGTTTGCACTCAAAAACTTTAAATTACATAGAAAAACACAATGGTTGTGTTACAAAAATTAAAACCCATTAACTTCGTCCTTATTCATTTTTACAAAATATTATATTAAATAATTTTATAAGCAATATTTTCTTTTATGAATTGAATCTAATTATTTGAGTAAATTAAGTGATAATTTAAATTAGATATATCTTTAGTTTGTTATATTTTTGTTTGTTTTTTCATCAAAAGGTTTTCTTTATTTTCTACTATCGTGATTATTTTAACATAAAACTATAATATATAGGAATATATCTGAATATGTTTTCTTGTCATCTACTTTTTCAATTTAAACTAAAATATATTTTATTTGGTCGAATAAACTCAAATATTTTAACCGTAGAAAGAGAGAGAGAGAGAGAGAAGTTGTATTGTGAAAATTACAGTTCATGAATTTTGCTCTTATCCTAAAATATTAAATTAAATGAATTTCTCCATTCAATGTAATTTTCTCAATATACTACATTACATTTAATTATTTTAAGTAAAATAAATTATGTATGATTTATTTATTAAGAGCATGTGTATTTAGTCAGTTCCACTTTTGTTTCTTTTTTTGTTAAGCTACTTTCTTTAGCTTTAATATAAATTTTTTTGCTTATTATTCTGTCGGTTGAAGAGACTTTGTTTGCTGAATAAACAAGTTGCATCAATAGTAATTGCACACAAATAAATCTGCACCGCGAAAGTGGAAGAGAAAACAGTGTGCCCATCTTACATGAATTTAAGAAATGGGTCCAATCTGCAATTCTAAATGAAAAAAAGAATTGTCCTGACTCCTCTCCCTTTAGTAATGAAAAGACAATTGAAGAGACTTGATAATGCGATCTTGGTTCTCTCTTTTTAGTCTTTGTCTTTCTTTTTTTTTGGGTCGAAGATGCAATCTTGGTACGAACGGGTCGAACTTCGATTCTTTTTCTGAGGCCATTCGGGGCCTTAAATGGCTTAATTTCAAATCAAATCGTCCAATCTTTGCTTCTTTCCATTAGAACAATTCAGGAGCATTTGGCAAATATTATATTTTCGATAATAAATTCTGCTTAGAAATAATTTTTCTTATTCTGTTCCTATACGAGTTTTTAGATATTCATATAATTTTAGTAGTCGCACAGAATTTTTATTTTTGAAATAAAAAATGAACAAGGATACGTTTGGTAGTCTCGAACTTTTTAGCAACATACAATTTCACTTAATTTTTAATAATTTTCTGAGATTTTTCTTTTTTCCTTCTTTTTTTCTTCCTCCTTTAATTGATCGCGGGGTCTTGGCCAACAACATCGCTGACCTCATGGGAGCCTCACTAAGGGTTCACGAGGCAACAAGCCTCTTGGTGAGATCACTAGACCTTCTCTCGAGGCAATCTTGGGCCATCGCCAAGCCTATGGACTAGCTAAAAGAGGAAGAAGAATAAAAGAAAAAAAGTTTTATTCTAAAATTGTTATCAAGAATAAAGAACTAGAAGTAACTTTTTTTTTTTTATTTATTGATTTTATTCCAAATTTATTTCCAGAAACAAATATGTTCTCGAGAATAGAAAAATTAACTAATGTTAACATATGGATTCCCATTCTTTTCTTTTCTTTTTTTTTTTTTTTTTTGTTCTAAGGAACAAAAAAGTAGAAATAGCTAAGAATTGCTCAATTACCAAGTAAGCCCTTAAGGGCCAAGCTTGATCTTGATTCAGATAGCACAATTGTAATTGAGGGCATTGAAAGATTGATCATAAATTGAAGATATTTAGGCTATCACGACCTGATTATTTCTTACCGTCTCGATGACCAAAATTTTTAGTCAAAATCTTGATAACTTAAATCTTACGAGACTTCGCATTTTGGAAGTTCTTTGATTGTCAAGAACTTCTCGACAACAACTCTACAAAATTTAGAGCCTCTACCTGTCTGTCTCAAAATGAATAAAGTGGCCTCCTACTTTTAGAAAGAACGGGAAGAATTTCTCATCCTCGCGATTGTTTCTAATTGGTCAAATTAATATTGTCAATCGACAATTAGTATATTGATCAATATTTTACTTTAATATAAATAATTACCAAATCCACTTCAATTTTCCTATAGATAAATATTAATTTAATTTTAGCCCATCCAATCGACCGATATCTTCGTTGAAGTTTAATTATCTCTCTGTTCTGATTTTGCTCAAATCATTTGAATTTTGGATAGTCTTGGCGCACGCGGAATTTTGCTGACATCTCTTTTAGCATGCTCGCCAATAATTTTATTACTGAAAATTTCAGGACCCAATGTTAGATATTAAAGACTATAATTGGAGCAAATCATAACTAGGACATGGGATGGATCATCTAAAATACGTGTTGCTAACATGGTTATCAAATTATCACGTAGGTAATCAATGTAGTAGTGCGAAATTTGCCGTGTTTTATATTACTTTAAAGTAAACATGACCACGAATGCTCATTCTATTGTCCTTCCGCCGTGGCCAACAATGCTGACATGATCGGCCACCTTCACCACCACCGCTGTCTTGTTCAAGGTACCATACAACCTTATTTTTGGCCCAATGCCGCCTTGTCGACGGCGGTCCACCACCACCTCATTTACGTCTCCCCACCAATGTCACTACCAATGTCATCATCATCACACCTCCTTGACCACAGTCTAATGCTATCATCGGCGATGTCATTACCGCAAGTTCCGTCGCTAGTCCACCATGTCATTATTAACTTCCCCGTCGAATTATGGTCTAGTCTTATGCAATTTTTATCATAACTTATCGAATCCCTACAAACTTTATTTTTCATCATTTGTTGATTTTCTCCTCTTTCCACTTTAACCAAAACTATTACTCCGTTTTTTTCGCGGAAAATTAATGATTTGAAAAATATTTTTCTAAAATCGGTTGCTTGTATTACTTAAAATAATTAATCAACTGAAATTTTTTATCATCTATAAAAATATTTAGGCATAAACCGTCGTAGATAACAAAAAAAAAATTCCCATTGACTACTTATTTTAAATAATACAAATGATTACTTTTAAAAAAAATATTTTTCAAATCGATCGGTTTTCACGTAATAAATGGAGTGGGAGCAGCTAAAGATTTTGTGATTGAGTTCGAGCATAGCCCTCAACATGGGCAATAGCTGAAATTAGATAACCAACATACTCTGAGGCCCAATTTGTAACATAATCTTCAACAGATAAACTGCTTGTGTTGGGCCACTTAATTTATGAGGCCCAATTTGTTGCCCTCACTCTTAATTAGATTGTCTCTCTCCCTCTCTTTCTTTTTTCTGATAACTGTTTTGGGCCATTTACCACGTAACATGTTGGGGCCATCCAGTAAATTTCTTGAAACTATGATAAAACCGCTTAGAAATAATTTTGGGCCATCCAGTAAATTTCTTTCACCTTTTATTTATTCTCGCTGCAAACTGAGTTATTGAAATATTCTAAACCAAAACTAAGGCTCCGTTCCTTTCATTGAAAATATGATATTTTTGGAAAATGTTTTCCAACAAAGCCATTTTTCAAGAAAACATAATTATTTTTCGGTATTCGGCTGAAACTTGAAAATGAAACGAAAAAATATTTTGCATTAGTTGGTAAGAAAAATCTTTTTCTCCATGCACTCTTTTTGAATATGTTTAAATATTTTTTAAAATCCATTTTAATTGTCTTTTATTTTTTAAAATTATTTTAAAATTATCTTTTCTTTTTCTTTGCTTTTTCTTTCTCTATTTATTTTTATCTCCTCCTTCTTCGAATGGTTGCTAGCCATAGCAATGGCCTGTGACCAATGCCAAGTGAGCTGGAGCCTCACTAACCTCTAGTGACCTCAAGCGAGTCTCAAGTCTCGCCCGCTTCAACGAATTCAGTGAGACCTAAGCTCATCGAATAGCATCAAGAGAGCTTGGGTGAGGAGAGGCTCAAGCTCGCTTGGCGTGGTCATCGACAACAGGCCTAAGAAGAACAAAAAAAAAAAGAAAAGAAAATGAAAGAAAATAAAATATAACAAAATAAAATTTAAAATCAATTTCTAAAAATATAAAAATAAAATAAAAATAAAAGGAAAAAATATTTGGTGAAAGAAAGTGGAGTGAAAGTATATATGGAAATTTTTTTCCCTTTTTTCAAAAGTGGAAAACATTTATCCCATTTTACAACACTTTTTTTCGTTGATGGAAAATGTTTTCTCTAGCCGGTTTATTTTCCGTGAAATGAACGTCAGAAAATTCAGAAACATCTTCCTAGAAGTTATTTTCTATGTCATTTGTTTTGCAAAAAATATTTTGTGGGAAAATATTTTCCTCATTTTCTGGTATTTGGTTTGTTTAGGAAAAATCAACGAAAAAAGTTTTCACACCAAAGTTTAAATTCAGGAAAATAATTTTCTCTTTTGAAAGAACCGCAAAACATTTTCCAAAAACATATTAGTCTTATGGTCCTTAATTAATAAAACACTTATTCTTATGAAAATAATTTTAAAAAACAATTTTTTTCTTTCTTTTTGTTTTTCTTTTATTTGTCTTCTTCCTATTTCTTTTCTTCTTTTCTCTTTTTGTTTTCTTTTCCTTTCTCCTTCCTCCATTGGCCATGTCCTTAGCGACAGCCTACGGCTTAGCGATTGACCATGATGCAAACCGACAAGCTTGAGGCTTACATGATCCCGATGAGCTCGAGGCTTACTGGATCCGGCAAGCTCGGGACTTAGTAAATCAAGGCAAGCTCAAAGTCCACAAGGCTAGTGAGCTCAAGCTAGCATGTGGCCATTGCCAGTCAATTGCAATGGAGGAAAGGGGGAAAAAGAAAGAAAAGGACAAAGGGAAGAGAAAAAAAAAAATTTAATGATTTTTTAATAAAATAAAATAAAATAAAATCAGAAAATGGAAATAAAGATAATTAAAAATTCTAATTTAAAAAGTTTTAAAAAATTTTATTTTCTTTTTTTGTTCTATAAAGTCATGAGATTGAAATTATTTTCCAATGAAATCCAAATATTAAAAAACATTTTTTGATCGTATATCACCAACTAAAAAAAAAACTAATTATATTCTTGAAAAATGCTTTACATGAAATCACTTTTTTTATTATTAAGTTTTCTACGAAACAAAGCACTTTAATATAAACATCTTAATTGGGAAAAAAAAAAAAGAGCAAGTCTATTTTGAAATAAAAAAGAGTCCATAAATCGTGCACAAAAGAGTTTTAGGAAAAACCATTTTCATAGTATCATGCAAATTAATAGTAAAAGTGGTCGGTCTCCTCGATTATAGCGAAAAGTAGTAGCAAAAAATCCTGGGAATATCACAAATCGGCCCTGAGCAGAAAAAGAAATACGAAAATAACCCATAAAAAAAAAAAAAACAAATGGAATTTTCACGCACACTAAAAAGTGTATCAAAGTGCAGAAAAAATGAGCGCGAGATAGAAAAGTGCTGAAAACCCTCGCAGGTGTCTTGGTGCCGAAAACATTGAACTTCGGACGAACTTTTCATATGATCCTGCCGCCCACCCCGGGTGCCGCCCTCCCTTAGATCAAAAGTTATGACCCATTGAACGACGCAATGCTCGAACACTTGTTCCCGGATCATTTCATTCATCCGATCTCCATAGAAAGTAATGAGTAATTTGGTGGCACGTTAGTCATCATTCGCCCATCTAACCAAACCCGTCACTCTACATCCGATGTAACCCCGCCCCGCGGTCTCTCGACACCTCATTCAAACCGGAAACGAATCACACACCGAGCCCCCCCTGCCTAACAGTCGTCGCCCAATGCCAACTCACGAGAGTGAAAAAAACAACCATCGATGAGAGCCCAGGATCATCATGCCCTGTGGGGGCCGAATTGCTTGACTAGTAGCTCATGGCAAAAGCAGCGACATCCCACAAGACGCTCCCTTTGCGTCAACAGCGGCCGAGACTATGGTTGCAATGTAATGAAGAAAGCATGATTACGGTTGCACTGGGAATTAGCTTTGTATGTGCATTGAACGGCAAAACGGGGGGACTTGGTCACGGAAAATTATGTCTTCCTTTGGATTCATTTGACGCCCTCATTCAAGAATGATTATAATCCCCTCCCCAAGGAATAATTGCTGTCTTGGAAAAAAACACCAATCGGAGGTAACTTGTGATGGCAAACCGAGGTCATAATGGCAGAGACTTTTAAGGCGCGGAACATCATCTGTTTTAGGGTTGTAGGGGCCCGAAATCTTCATGGCCCTATATCATCTCCCCTCCCCCAAACCAAAGATTTGGAGGAGGGAGGGGTGGGTTGGTTTGATTTTTTGGGGTGCTGTCCCCAATCATTTGGCATTCCCCATTTAAGCCCCCAATATTTTACCTAGGGTATCATATTTTATTAGGAGGAAATCATCTTCTGAGTGTATAAACTCCATAGTCAAAAAGATGCCCATCAAAACAATGAATCAACAAAGATGCGAAGTTGAAATTGGGGCAAATGACCCGAATTGATATGAAGTTCGATAAGATTGTGATTCCACATTGTCGGCAAGATTTTTGTGAGGATTCTTTTAATGCATATTCTAGGAGCACTTTGTTAAGCAATTGAAAAGCAGTTTAAGTGCATTAAGTATCTCGTATAATGTGTAATCACAGCTTTGAAAAGTGAACCATTCTTCTTAAATATGCTTAACAATTGTCTCAAGAGCACAGTTAACAAAACCCATTTCATGATATATGCACAGATTGTCTTACATGCATGGCCTAGTATGTATCCATTGTATGATTGATTTTGCATCATAGAATAATATTTGGGATATACCGACATAGATTAGGATTTTTATTAGGTCCATTGCCATTGTAAGAAATAACTAATGCGCTCACCATTGGTTTTGTGATATGTGGAAGAATTCGGTTACAGAGCTAAGTCTAAACACACATATCAACACACTTTACTAAGCAATGATCTTATAGATTTGTAAACATCTCAGCAACTTAGGTTGTGGCCAAATAAAACTCTCTATGGATAGATGCGGTAGAATATTCAAATATTTTATTACACATTCATCTTATAATTTAAACTTTTAGAACAGTCGGTAATCACTCCAAAAAATTTTACATGATATCATAGCAAAGAGGTCTCACGTTCAAATATTTCAAGCTCCTATTTACCTCCCAATTTACATACTTTGGCGTTTGGTTCAGGTCAAAATTCAGCCTACATGAAAGAAGGAATATTAAACTACGTAACTATTAAAGCCGTCTTCATTTAATAATTTAATTTTCCAAAATAAGTGGTTGTGATCTTTCAATAGCTTACAACCTAAGAAGGGTTCTAGTCAGAAAACGAGAGGTTTCATTAGAGAGAGGGATACAACCATCCCTGTAAATGGTGGAGGAAATATTTGCAATTTGAGCTATAGAGGAGTCACAGTGACAGCCACGAGGACAAAGCACGTTCCTCAACTGCTAAAGATTCGAATAATGTAAGAAGAGTTATTAAGAAATAATGATTAGCACTTTCTAATTTAAGCATAAAGTTATTTTGTTGCAAGACGCAAATCATTTTCGCCGGGTAACTACCGGCACTAGGATGGTAGGATTGTCCCGAAATCATATTACTTAACTCACACACACTAATATAATATATTTAGAGTGCCATGTTAACATAAATATCCACACTAATTCAATAGTTAGCAACGCGACAATTAAGTAGAGATGAGCATTGGTCTAGTTACATTTTGGATACCGGACCAAACTGGCTAGTTTTGGGTGATTCTTAGTTTCAAGTGCGGCTGATCTGTCCCGATCAAACCGAAAGATTTTTTTTTTTTTTTTTTCACGAGTCTTATTATAACAATTCCTAAAAGATGACTTGGAGCAGAAACCTGAAAACCCTAATAAAAGCAACATTTATTTGGGTTTCCATGAGTTTATACGAAATGAACCTAAGATCCTGCTTTGCCTATGGAACTAATTCCTTTCCTTAAGGCTTACTTCAGGTCATATGTTATGTTTTAACAATCCTTTTGTCGTGGTTTACTTCCAAACAACTGCGAAACATGATGATTGCGTAGACACGATAACTCCTCTGAGGACGACAACTCACATAGAGCGAGACACACTTGCAACGTTGCAGGATATGAAAGGGAGAAAGAATTTTATCCGTTAGTTTTTGGACTCACCTGAAAAATGGACTTCTAATTCCACAAACCTGAAACCAATCATAAGATTGTGATTCCACATTGTCGGCAAGATCTTTGTGAGGATTTTATTAATGCATATTCTAGGAGCACTTTGTTAAGCAACTGAGAAGCAGTTTAAGTGCATCAACTATCACGTATAATGTGTAATTACAGCTTTGAAAAGTGAACTATTCTTCCTTAAATATGCTTAAAAAATGTCTCAAGAGCACAGTTAACAAAGCCCATTTCATGATATATGCACAGATTGTCTTACATGCATGGCCTAGTATGTATCCATTGTATGATTGATTTTGCATCAAAGAATAATATTTGGGACATACCGATATAGATTAGGATTTTTATTAGGTCCATTGCCATTGTAAGAAATAACGAATGCGCTCACCATTGGTTTTGTGATATGTGGAAGAATTCGGTTACAAAACTAAGTCTAAACACACATGCCACCACACTTTACTTAGCAATGATCTTATAGATTTGTAAACATATCTGCAAGTTAGGTTGTGGCCAAATAAAACTCTCTATGGATAGATGCGTTAGAATATTCAAATATTCTATTGCACATTCATCTTATAATTTAAACTTTTAGAACAGTTGATAATTGCTCCAAAAAATTTCACATGATATCATAACAAAGAGATCTCACATTCAAATATTTCAAACTCCTATTTGCCTCCCAATTTACATACTTCCACGTTTGGTTCAGGTCAAAATTCAGCCTACACGAAAGAAGGAATATTAAAATATGTAACTATTAAAGCCGTCTTTATTTAATACTTTAATTTTCTAAAATAAGCGGCGGTGATCTTTTAATAGCTTACAACCTGAAGGGTTCTAGTCGGAAAACGAGAGGTTTCATTAGAGAAAGGGATACAACCGTCCCTATAAATGGTGGAGGAAAAATATGCAATTTGAGCTATAAAGGAGTCACAATGACAGCCACGAGGACAGAGCACGTTCCTCAACTGCCAAAGATTCGAATAATGTAAGAAGAGCTATTAAGAAATAATGATTAGCACTTTCTAATCTAAGCATAAAGTTATTTTGTTGTAAGACACATATCATTTTCTCCGGGTAACTACCGGCACTAGCATGGTAGGATTGTCCTGAAATCATATTACTTAACTCACACACGCTAATATAATATATTTAAAGTACCTTGTTAACATAAGTATCCACACTAATTCAATAATTAGCAATGGGACAATTAAGCAGGGATGAGCACTGGTCTAGTTACATTTCGGGTACCGGACCGAATTGAAATCATATTACCTAACTCAAGCACACCAATATAATATATTTAAAGTACCTTGTTAAGATAAGTATCCACGTTAATTCAATAATTAGCAATGGGACAATTAAGCAGGGATAAGCACTGGTCTAGTTACATTTCGGGTACCGGACCAAACTTAAATCATATTACCTAACTCATGCACACCAATATAATATATTTAAAGTACCATGTTAACATAAATATCCACGCTAATTCAATAGTTAGCAATGGGACAATTAAGCAGGGATGAGCACTGGTCTAGTTACATTTCGGGTACCGGACCGAACTAGTTAGTTTTGGGTGATTCTCGGTTCCAGGTGCGGCTGATCTGTCCCGATCGAACAGAAAGATTTTTCTTTTTCTTTTTTTTTTCACAATTCTCGTTATAACAATTCCTAAAAGATGACTTGGAGCACAAGCCTTAAAACCCTAATAAAAGCAACATTCGTTTGGGTATCCATGAGTTTATACGTAATGAACCTAAGATCTTGCTATGCCTATGGAACTAATTCCTTTTCTTAAGGCTTACTTCAGGTCATATGTTATGTTTTAACAATCCTTTTGTTGTGGTTTACTTCCAAACAAGTGAGAAACATGATGATTACACAGACACAATAACTCCTCTGAGGACGACAACTCACATAGAGCGAGACACACTTGCAACGTTGCAGGATATGGAAGGGAGAAAGAATTTTATCCGTTAGTTTTTGGACTCACCTGAAAAATGGACTTCTAATTCCACAAACCTGAAACCAATCATATTTGATCATATTTCAAGTTTCAAGGTGAGAATCGATCTACCTTGAAACCAATCACTCTTACAATTAAGTGTAAGAATTTTCCCGGTGTGGGCCAGATTAATTGAGATTATAATTATCCGTTTTACGGAGTTGATCTAATAAAGTGAGGTATAAGGTTTCTTAGTAGTCCAATATGGGCCTGGCTTGTGTGGGCCGAATTGGGCTCGACCCGTGATGAGAGGGCCCGTCCAATTTCTATAAAAGGCTAAGGTCCCTCCCCTACCCTCACATGTTTTTGCAATCCAAAAGCAAACACTCTCTCTCTCTCTCTCTCTCTCTCTCTCTCTCTCTCTCACATAAGGACCAAGTGAAGAAGAGAAGGCGGCCTCATCGAGCCAGGGTACCGAGGGCATAGGGGAGAAGATCTTCAGCACCCACGGCCCGGCTTGTCGTGATTTCCGCTCCAACGACGCCATGGACCCAAAAACAGGTGCACAAAGCTCGATCCTCTAGCTATGTCGGTCTTGGGTTGCCGTTTAGTCGGCCTACACTTGGTATCAGAGCCTGCATAGACTAGAGCAAGTCCTTTTATGCCTATTGAGCCTTCGGCCGAACCAAAATCGGCCGCCTCCAGCCCTTCTCGGTCTTGGCCCTAGCTCCGAAAACTTTGCTTGCTTCTTCGTGATTTTTGGTCCAATAAAAGTGAGATTTTATTGCATATATGGGTTCTACTTGTCCATACGAGCAAAATGAGGGGTCAAACGTCGTCGGAGGAGGCCGGAATCAACCGCACGCGCCGACACGCGCCGAAGGCGGTGCCGAGCGTCGGTGCCACGCGCTGCGGCCTAGCTTCGCGCGCGCGCACGTGCGAGCTGGCGCGTCGGTGCCACGCGCTGCGGCCTAGCTTCGCGCGCGCGCGCACGTGCGAGCCAGCGCGTCGGTGACGTCAGCATGACGTCAGCCACCGCCTTCAACACGCAAGGACACGTGTCGGTGGTGACGTCATGCTGACGTCACGTAAACCGCCTTAACGAGCGGCCGCCACGTGGCGGGTGACGTCACCGATGACGTCACCGGTTAACCCGACCCGAGTTGACCGGGTTGACCCGACCCAACCCGTGTTGACCGGGTTGACCTGACCCGACCCGGGTTGACCGGTCGAACCGTTGACCGGTCAGACCGTTGACCGGTCCGACCGTTGACCGGTCCGACCGTTGACCGGTTCGACCGGTTGACCCGCCGAACCGGTTTTTTAACCGGTTTTAAGGGGCGCGCGTGTGGCTCACGCGCCGCACCTTCCTGCGGCGCGTGAGGGAGCGTGTGAGCTCCGTTTGGGGCGTATTTTATATGGACATGCTCGTATTGAAATTTCCTACCTTGTGGTGTATTTATTTATATTTTTTTGGTGCCATTAAGGATGTGAAATTGTGCATGAAACCATTAAGATGTGTTTTTTAGTGCATTTCTGGAATATTTATGCATGGTTTAGGAAATACAGTTTCATGCTTATGATTATATCATCACTTAAGGAATATATATATATGGTGTTGATTTGTCATCAGTTTGTATTAATGGATGGAACAATGCAATTAGCATGTTTTGTGATTTTAGTGACAAAAGACCCCGTCATCAAGTCTGAAATCACTTGTGGAAGGCGTATGTGAGTTATAAAGTTATATCCTTCATATGAGAGAAATTTTGATGATTCAGTTGGGTTGTGACCGCCAAAGTGGCACACTTGATTGGATTTGAAAAATATCTGTCTCATGTTGAAAAGGGATGTCTCCTGATCTTGTGCATGGTTGTACTCCCAAAGGAGGTAATTGTGCATTAGTTGATGGAGGGACACATGTACAGCATATGGTTGAAAAGTAGCTAGCCTTAGTGATTTGTACACCCAAAGGTGATGAATTCGCAAAAGGTTAGAGCATATTTTTCATGGAACCGCTGTCATGTAAAGAGTATACAATTGTATGTCATGTATTCTACCCAAAGTGTTTATATGATGATACGTGTAGCTCTTGAGATGTATGGTTGATACTCACATGATGCTAATTACATGTATTGCTCGCAAATTCAGTCACATTCTCTGTGAATGGCAATTCCATAGCCATTGAGGTTCTTACTGGATCAAATTTCAAGAGATGGAAAGAGGATTTTCAGTTTGGTATGGAGTTGGCAGATGTTCATGTTGCTCTCACTGAGGATAGGCCGGCAGACCTTACTGATGACAGTACAGAAGTTCAGAAAGTACGTTTTGCTGCATGGGAGAAGAGTAATAGAATTTGCCTCGCTTATAATGAAAAGATCAATTCAGAACATCCGTTGAGTGGCTTGCCATCGATTGTACTATTAGGGATATGATGGAAGCCTTGGAGGCCGGTATCGTGTCTCTCCCAATGCTGAGATTGGTACACTCATGCAATTACTGTTTAATATGAAATATGATGGTTCGACTGGGGTCAGAGATTATGTGCTGAAAATGGTGGATTATCAGTCAAAACTTCGAGTTCTTCATGTTGATATCCCTGAGGCTTGCATTGTGCATTTGGCATTAAACACTCTTCCTCCTGACTTTGGAATTATCAAGACGAACTATAGTTCGCAGAATGAAACTTGGTCAATCAATGATCTTATAGTTCGAGTGGTGGCAGAAGAAGAGAAATTAAAGAAAGAAAGAGGGCATCTTGCCTTGTATGCCTCTAGTTCTGCCAACAGAAAAGGCAAATGGGTTGCACATCAGAGAGGAAATCCTAAAACTGTAGGTACTTTTAACAATACAGCTTCCAAGAGAGGAGATTCCGAAGCTGCTGGTCCCTCCAACTCTATGACTTCCAGAAAGGCAACTTTTGCTGGTCCCTCCTCTTCTATGGTTCCCGTAAAGACAACTTTTAAGAGGGAAGGTGTTCTTTGCTACTTTTGTGGAAAGAGGGGACACATGAAGAAATTCTCGTGATAAATATAAGGCTTGGTTGTCTCAAAATGAGCATAAAGGTAATGATTCTTTGGCACTTGTCTCGTGAATCCAATCTATCTCGAAGCCCCATCCGGTTCTGGTGGCTAGATAGTGGTGCAACTAATCATGTTGCGTTTACCATACGAGGGATTCACAAACAAAGGATGCCAAATAAGGATGAATCATCGCTCACTGTGGGAAACAATGATAAGATCGACGTTGAGTTCGTGGGAGATGTCTTTTTGAATCTAGACTCTGGTTTTAATATGATATTAAGAAACACTTTCTTCTATGTACCTTCCTTTAGACGGAACTTAGTTTCCGCATCATGTTTGGATATGTGTGGTTACTCTTTTGAAATAAAGAACAATCTTTTGTTTCTATGTTCTTTGGCTCAAATAAGGTTGGGTACCGCAACATGTTCAATGGATTGTACAGATTGTGTTTATCTCCCAATGATATATACGTCGCTAATACAGTTGAAAATGTTGTTCCGAAAAGACCTCTACCTAAGGAACAATCTTATGTATTATGGCATAAACGACTAGGTCACATATCTAAAGAAAGAGTAGAAAGGCTGATAAGGACTCACATCCTGCCTACTCTTAAAGGTGACCTAGAAACTTGCATAGATTGTCAGAGAGGAAAGATGACCAAGATAAAGAAGAAAACCGCAATTCGAAGTTCGGATTGTTGGAAGTCATTCACACCGATATCGTGGACCCTATACCGCAACCTTGTGTAGAAATGTTTATTTCATCACGTTTATTGATGATTATTCTCGGTATGGTTATCTCTTCCTGATTAAGGAGAAATCTGAATCTCTTGACAAATTCAAAATTTTTCAAACTGAAGTTGAGAAACAGTTAGGAAAGGTAATAAAGGTGGTTAGATCTGATCGAGGTGGAGAATATTATGATAGACATGGTAATGCTGGGCAAATTAAAGGGCCATTTGCTAAATACTTAGAGGATTCTGGGATAGTAACTCAGTTCACTATGCCTAGGAGTCCTGAACAGAATGGTGTGGCTGAAAGACGCAATCGTACTCTCATGGACATGGTAAGATGTATGATGAGCAGGACTAATTTACCTGATTTTTTATGGAGTGAAGCTTTAAAGACAGCCGTTTATATACTTGAATCGTGTTCCTACTAAAGCTGTTACATCAACTCCTTTTGAGTTATGGACTCGGGCGCAAACCATTTCAGTTTGCCCCCTGCGAAGTAATCCATTTGGAAGTTAAAACCACTCGATGTTACTTTGTATCTTACTCGAGAACATTCAAAGGGATATCGATTTTATAATCCAAGTGGAGGAACAAGGATTGTGGAATCACAAACGGCCAAGTTTTTGGAATTTGATGTAGCCGAAGAGCATGATTGCTCACAAATCAATGAACATGACAACTTAACGAGACTGCTATGTCTTTCTCATTGCCTGTGCAAACGATCATGGAGCCTACTGTGCCGCAAACCGAACCCGTTAACACCGAAGATCCTACGATGAAGCGATCCACGAGATGAAGTCCTTGAAGTTCCTCAAACTCAAAATGAGCTTACGGTGGCTCCACTTAGGAGGTCTACCGGGAAAGACGTTCAGCTATACCACTGGATTATATGGTCTTTTTAGGAGAACATGATTACGATATAGGTTGCATTACAGATCCAACAACTTATATGGATGTTGTTTCTTGTCCTCAATCAAGTTTGTGGTTGGATGCAATGAGAGATGAGATGCAATCTATGAAGTATAATGGTGTTTGGGAACTTATTGAATTACCTCCGAAGGTTATAAACCCATAGGTTGCAAGTGGGTTTATAAAACTAAAAGAGATTCAAAAGGAAAGATTGAGAAATTTAAAGCCGACTTGTAGCCAAAGGGTTCACTCAAAGGGAAGGGATAGACTATGAAGCAACATTTTCACCAGTTTCTTCTAAAGACTCCTTTAGAGTAATCATGGCATTGGTAGCCCATTTTGACATGGAATTACACCGGATGGACGTTAAGACTGCTTTTCTAAATGGAGATCTTGATGAGGAGGTTTATATGGTACAACCTGAAGGTTTTGCAACAAACAATTCGATAAGTTTGTATGTAAATTGAAGAAGGCTATCTATGGTCTCAAACAAGCTTCTAGACAATGGTACTTGAAGTTTCACAACGTCGTCACTTTCTTTGGTTTTGTTGAGAACAAAGTGGATCAATGCATATACTTTTGCAAGGTCGGTGGGAGGAAATTTATTTTCCTTATACTTTATATGGATGACATTTTGCTTGCAAGTAGCGATATTGGATTGCTATGTGAATCAAAGAAAATGTTGTCAAAGAATTTTGACATAAAAGATCTAAGTGAGGCATCTTTCGTTCTTGGCATTGAAATCCACAGGGGATCGCTCTCGTCGTGTATTAGGTTTATTTCAAAAGGCATATGTTGATCGTATTTGGGAAAGATTCAACATGCAAGACTGCAAAACTAGGAACTGTTCCTCGTAGTTAAGGGTGACAAGCCGAACCTCTCACAAAGTGTCCTCGTTCAGATTTTGAGAAAAACCAAATGAAGGATGTGCCTTATGCTAATGCACTTGGAAGTATCATGTATGCTCAAGTTTGCACAAGACCAGACCTCGCTTTTGTAACGTGACTTTTGGGCGAGATATCGGTCGAATCCAGGACACGATCATTGGGTTGCTTTGCCAAAAAGGTCTTGAGATATTTGAAAAGAACAAGAGATTATATGATGATGTATAGATATGTCGATGATTTGCTATTGTTGGCATATTCGATGCGTACTTTGCTGGTTGTGAGGATGATAGAAAGTCGACAACGGGATATATATTCATGTTGGCGGAGGTGCGGTGTCGTGGAAAAGTGAGAAACAGAAATCTATTTCTTCCTCTACCATGCAAGCGGAGTTTATAGCATGCTTTTCAGCTTCTACTCAAGCAATTTGGCTCCGGAACCTCATCAGAGAATTGACGGTATTTGATTTTGTGGATAGACCCATGCAATTATATTGCGATAACAATTCTGCTATGTTATTTGTTAATAACAACATAAGTCTAAAGGGGTCTAAGCATATGGAGGTCAAATTTTTGACCATAAAGAAAATAGTACAGAATGGTGACATTATAGTAGAGCATATTCCCACGACGATATGTTGGCGCATCCATTGACTAAAGGTTTACGCCCTTGTGTTTTTGAGAGACATGTCATGAACATGGGCTTGGGAGAATCAAAGTGGATACTATCGTTTAGTGGGAGTTATTTCGAATTTGCTCTAATAAAGTTCATGTCGGTATTTTGTTACCTTTTGTAACGTTATGATATATGTCAACTCCTTCGTGTAAGTTGTTATTGAGTTGTGTACATATATCTAAAGAAAATCTCAAGATACTTGTGTAAATCTTGAGTAAAGGCTAGGGGCATGCGGTTATTAGCCTTGTACATATGTCTCGTTACACATAAGAAAGGTTAACCATAAAGATGAGACATATGTGGGTTCTTTAGAACCATAAAGATATTCTCTAGTGCCACATCCGGTTTTCTGTGACACTTAAGGTAAGAGAATAGTAAGGTAAAACTCTTTATGAGGTGTTATCAATTTGCCACACAACCATATTAAATCCATATCAATAAAGTTGATAGCATTTGTGACCATGGAAGGCTCGTATATGTATATGCGATTCTACCGCCATGATCCTGTTGGAAACTTTATGGGATCGGATTGACCGCCGAGAATTATCTCTAGATCAACATAAAGTGTGCACATACAGTATGATCTCAATTAATATGGCCCAAGTGGGAGAATGTAAGAATTTTCCCGGTGTGGGCCGATTAATTGAGATTATAATTATCCGTTTTACGGAGTTGATCTAATAAAGTGAGGTATAAGGTTTCTTAGTAGTCAATATGGGCCCTGGCCATTGTGGGCCGACCGGGCTCGACCCGTGATGAGAGGGCCCGTCCAATTTCTATAAAAGGCTAAGGTCCCTCCCCTACCCTCACATGTTTTTGCAATCCAAAAGCAAACACTCTCTCTCTCTCTCTCTCTCTCTCTCTCACATAAGGACCAAGTGAAGAAGAGAAGGCGGCCTCATCGAGCCAGGGTACCGAGGGCATAGGGGAGAAGATCTTCAGCACCCACGGCCCGGCTTGTGGTGATTTCCGCTCCAACGACGCCATGGACCCAAAAACAAGTGCACAAAACCCGATCCTCTAGCTATGTCGGTCTTGGGTTGCCGTTTAGTCGGCCTACATTAAGTACTCCCATCTCATTGTGAAATCGCGAGAGAACTTGCGGTCCGAGTTTGTCAACATATTTGGTCCGAACCTCGTTGGAATTCTAGAACCAGTTACTTATTTCAAACCAAACCCATGCATTGCCCCCGCCTGCAATCTCCCACAAAGGGTCATGATTCATTTGGTTCCACTTTGACACTAAGTTCAAGTATGCAAAATAGTAGCCCCCACCATCGAAGAAGATAAGAGAGAGAGAGAGAGGGGAGCAGTGTCAGTTCTTGGCTGGAAGAATAATGAAAGAGCACCTGAGGGCTGACACATTCTTACCCCCACGCCACCGTACGTAATGCAAGCGTAATGCAAGGGGCCGGGGCTGTTCTACGGACCACCGACGACTGGATTCCCGAATTGTAACGAGCGATAACCCTCTGTAAAACCTCGCAATTTGCGTACAAACAATCATGACCCACAAAAATTTCAAAAGATTTGATGATTAATGGGCGAGTTTTACCATTTTCAATTGTCCGGCGGTCATCGGTCGATCGATTGGAGGTCCGTTTCTATTTCTAAAGGATCTTTAGAAACGCAGGAGGTGGAAGAGTATGAATTTGAATGACTTACGAGGCGGAAAAAGAAGAATCGCGTTTGAACCGGAATGATTCCAATGCCTTCCTTGGACTTCATTTCCCAATGGCTCGAACTGTCCTTTTCAATCCCTCGGGCCACCGCCCATCATTCCCCTTGATTTGATGCCTTTGTCCTTTGCCTCCCCCCCCCCCCCCCCTCCCCCCCCCCATCTCCCTTTTTCCTTTTCCCAGCTCCCTATTGTTTAGAAGAGGATAAATTAAACGTTATTTCAAGTATGATTACGTTCGCCATTATCATCATCATTGTTCTAGATCGTACATAACTCATTCTCAACATTTTTCCCAGTTTGGCATCGCTTGAAACAGTTGAATTGGTTAAAATTTGATTTTACGGTCAATAAGAGTATGGTGGGAATCAAGAAGGGGAATTTACATTTTCTAAAGCGTGAATTCATTATTCAGAACTAAACTTAACCTCAGTCGTCGCCAAAAACAGTCTTCGTGTTTGGACTCCAAGATGTTGGCATTTGAACTTGAGAGTTCCGGGCTCAGACCTTAGACCTTGGCCCCCAAACTTGGGACAGTGGAGACCTGACCTAAACATTTGCCCTCGAACCTATGACATCTAGAGAAAAGAGAGGCCAATCATTATTTTGTATTTTAAGGGTGTGTTTTTGAGTAAGAGAATTTATAGTGAATTAATTTTTTAGATTTTCACCCATTTTTTGGTAAGATCAGTCAATAGAAAACTATATACAATCAAAGGGAACATGCATGCTTAAATTTAAGAAAACAAATTCCCTAACCTGAAAAGAAAAAAAAAATTCTGAATAATTATTTTCATTTGTCATAAAGATTTCCCTAAAATAAACATGCCCTAAACTTGTCAATCTTAGTCTAATCCTTTTTTGATCGAGGTCCTGAGATCTTCCCATTGAAAGTTCGGAGTCATCGAATGAATCAATACTTTAGATGGATCTAGTGTTACAATGTTGTGGGAAAATTACTATTTGCTTCTCTAATTTTGTGGGAATTTTCAAACTCCTCCCCCCCAAAACCGGGGCCCTCAACCCTCTTAATTTTATTTCAATGTCAGCCTTAGCAAGGGGTGGATCTTTCCTGTGCCCAGTCCAAGAAAGTAAACCAAGCAATCCGATTAAGCCGACGGTTGCGGGCACTTCTTTAGCCTTAAAGAGAATAGCCTTCCTTTCTTGTCTTATCTGCTTGGTCAGGAGTAAGCACGCGTGAAGACTCATAATCTTGTGGACTAACTAGTCACCTTCAAGCTAAAAGTCATTCTAGAAAGAAATTTGCTTGTCAAGTGGGTGCAACCTAGACAAAGGTAGATCCGTCACACCACCTCGGCGAGTAAAGACGGATCATTCGTTCGTAGTTTACACATCCATAAAATTTCTCCTTATTAAAAAAAAAAAAGAATTTGTTTGAAGTTTGGATTCTTTTTATTATATCAACCCTTCCATTCCAAGTATGACTATGAACTAGTAGATCACATTTAAAAAGATTACTAATAATTCGAATATTTCTATGATAATTTGAAATTTCTATATTAACTTGAGAAAGATAAAGACGTAGAAATAGAAACAACTAAAGTCAATCACCATTTGCTCTCCCTCCCTTCCCCCATTCTCTCTACGGCACATGGCCAGCAGCAGTGGTGGCTTCTACCACAATGCCATACCTTGACCCCTTTCCCCACTCCGTTCTCAAGATCTCAGCATGTCTCTCTTTCTACTTTCTATTTTTCCCCATAATTAAGATCTATATTTTCTTCTACAATTAATGTCTAGGGCACATTACATCAAAGTTCAAAAGATTACGGAAATATCGTTAAAACTAAAACTCCAATTAGGAGGCGAGGTGAAACTATGAAAAGAAAAAGTTTAACTCTTATTATTAATGGGCAGATTCTCGCTCAATAGTTGATTTCAACCGGTCACACAATAGCACATGATCACATTCTAGATCGGAGACACAATAAAAAAAAAAAAAAAAAAAAAAAAAAAAAGTCAATGCTAAGGATACATTGATTTTGAGAAGTTAGGAGCAACATGCAAAAAAAAGAAAAAGAAAAAAAAAATCGAAGTCTCGGGGCAAATTGAGAATCCACAGAAAACTTGAGGGGCAAATAGTAGTTTTGCTCACACTAACTAATTCAGCTGATGACTAGGCTAGGCCGGTTAGATACTTAAAATCTTAAGTTGTACAGAAAAGCTACCTACCAATATGTGCGCGTAAGGTTTGGTTGGGATAATACCTAGTGTAAACCCAAAACTCTATTTGCAATTTGAACAAAGGATTTTTTGAATTGTACGTCTGATTAGAACTCCGTCATCTCCAATCCTATGATTTTTCACTAACAATTATCAATGTCTCCGATAACATGTTGCATCATTAATAGTTCACAAACGATCAGTGCCTTGTTGGTTGATAGCTCGATAATTAAGGGACAAAAGAACGGCATATCACATTGGGACAAAATTAAAATCAAAACGAAACATTGGATGACACCGTGATAAGGGTGAAATTCCAATTCCATGGACTTGCCGGTCGTTGAACACCTCCTAAGATCCTACTAATGCTAGAGATGTATTTACTAAAAACGTATCCTACTAATGCAATTCCGTTTGTCTGTTCAAAAAAAAAAAAAAAAAAAAAAAAGAAAGAAATACCTCCTAAGATCCCACAATTCAGTGCTCATGTGATGCGAATCTCATTCTATGTAGGGAGGAAATGACTAAGCACGAGAGGCGAAATAATCCTACCGGGACTTTAAACATTTATTAAACGTGTCTTTATAAACTTCGTATCACCCAATCTTTACGATTGAACGTTTAAATCATTATAAAAAACACAAAAAAGAATATTTCAATTGTTAAATCTTAATTAGCATAACGAGAAAAAAAAATAATATATTGAAAACAACAAATTTTTGGTATATGATTATTAGGGAAACTTATTAACAACAATCCTATTCATATTACCACCCGCCGTGGTGGTTCCGCTGCTTCATTTTGCTAAGAGGTCTGGAGTTCAAAACCCCGCGACGCAAGTTGCAGGGAGACTGGCGTGAGATATTGGCAACTTACTCGGTGGCACATGTGTGATGGCTAGCACGTGTCGCCTCCAATGGTTTACCTCCGGCTGCCGGCCGTACATGGTTCCTTGGGTCATTAAAAAAAAAAAAAAACAATCCTATTCATACTCATGATCTTTTAATTATTCGGAATTTTGCATTAAAGTTAAACATCGCAACAGTACACTTTTCATCACTTATCTAGAATGGATTTTGTTCTTTCCATGGGCAGCACTTATCGTCGTGTGAATAGAGCTCTATTTTTTTTTTTTTTTTTTTTCTTTGCTTATTTTACTCGTTTTTTTACCCATCTCTGTAACTTCTCCCCTTTTCATCATTTTTTGCGTAATGGAATTTCAGTTTTCTATATATGTCATCTATTTAAAATTCTAAATAAAATCATTTTTGTACTGATTATTCGAGAGCTTTACATATCTCATTTATGATGAATATCGTGATCATGGTTCACCCTATTTTGGCACATCTGTTTTGTCTCTTTTCTTTCCTTTTCTTACGAGGCCCAAAGTTAAATTAATATTATTTTGAATGATGGTTCCATGTTCCAATGCAGACAATTAGTCGAAATAGTCATCATTTCTCCGACCCACATTTCTTCATGCTAGCCATGAAGAAAAATAGATATATGAGAATGTTATGGTAATTTGACGTGTAAATGGGGGCCAGGTTAGCAGATCTGTAGAACAAACAAAAATGCATTTTAGCATTTATAATTTTGCCAACGGGCTAGAGATTACCCAAGAAAATTGTCTAATCAGTCATAAATTCAATGTATGTTGCCAATTCAGTGCTATAATTTTTTATTTTGTCAATTTACTTCTAAACATTTATGCGAAATTCTAATATACCCTTTCCAATCAGTTTTTGCATGAAATTATTGATGTGGCAATGTATCACGTAAGATGGTTGGTGACAACTAAATCATTACTTTATTGATTTTCAGCAAAAATTTACCAGAAGAATTACATTGAAATTTCATATAAAGGTTTAGGATTATATTGATAAAATTGAAAATTTTAAAAATGAATTAGTAAATGTGTAATAGATTTATGATTAATTAAATAATTTTCACAAGAGTACCTTACTGGATGAAGGAGGCTATTCTTTATTTTATATTTTACATTTTATTCACCTAGGATTTAAGCATTTTTCATTTTATCAATAAGTTCGCTCGATGAGGGACGATCTTCCCTCAAATGTGAAAAAGTCTTAGCTCGAATCTCCACATTATTATCTTTTAAGGACAGCATCAATATATACCATCAATCAATCATCAACTTTAATACTAATTTTAAGATAAAAATTCGATATCTCCACATGATAAGATCACTTAAATTCAAGTCCATTAACAAATATAATTGAATCAATACATCATCGATCCTCAATTTATCGACTCATGATTTTTGCAACATTACCCATATATATATATATATATATATATATATATCTGAACGTACTCTCTGTTATTGTCCTTATTGCAGATTGCGAGATTACCAATGCGCTGGCAAGAGAATCCCCATCAAAAGCCCCTCTCGGATCGAACCACGCAGAAAGCGATATAAAAATATGGTGGGGGGTCGATTTAATAGAGGGTTTGATGGGTCATGTCCGTGCCAAAGCAAAGAAAAACAAACCCAGAAAAAGAAAAAGGCAAGCTGATTTTAATAAAGGAGATAATAATAATCTGATGAAGTGGTAATAATGGCCACCTATAAACAGAGACAAAATGAAATGATGACACCTCCCCCCTCCCCCTGCCCTCTTTTCTCCAACTCAGCTGTCCAATAACAAGAAATAATAATAATAAATAACAATAATTCCCTTTTTATTTAATTCATTTTTATTATCACGTACTATATTTTTCCTGGGGCTCTGTTGCTTCTGCTGTAGATAATCATGAATGCCGTTCCGCTTTTGGTTCGCTCACCGTGACGTCATGGCCACGCAAGCCCCACGCAAGCCCTTAAATCGTTTTTGTAACTCCCCTAAACTAGGTCGAGAAAAATATTAACTGATGTTATTATAAGCTACTTTTTTTGGCCCAACCGAGACATTATTAGAAAATGCTTTCACTCTTTCCAGCTATTGTCTTTTTTTTGTTTGTTTTCATTTGGCGAGCTTTTGTATATAATAACATTAACCATAAGGATTACGTTTAGGAGAGTACTGATGAACTCATATTGTCGATGTTCAAATTTTTAAAGGTGAATACTCTTGAAAAATTGTAAACTATATCATCATAACACTTTTAACCAATTTGACAAAAAATATGAAATTAGTATCTCATGAAATATTTATCCTAAACTAATTCGTGTTGTAGAAAAAACTTAGACCGATACCCTGACCTAATTGGTCCCAATATCCTTTGAAGATGCATGCATTAATACCCAAGGTAGATGATTACAAGACATATTTGTTAAGGAAAATGGTAGATTTGACGTGGAAATCTACGTTTACTGTCACGTGTGCATTTCAATGGAGGGTAGATTTGAGTCAGATATACCAATTTGGATAATTTTGTGAGATGAAAATTAATTTAAAATAAATTTATCTCATGCACCAAATAAGAAATTCTAGTGAGATGTAAATTAGTTTTGTAGAAAATAAGTAGGAACACCGATTTGGGATTCAATGGGATGAAATTAATTTGGGATAACTATACCTATCACTACTTTGGGATTTTCAATTGGATTGACTAGCTTTAAATAGTGTTGAAAATGATATATCATCTTATATGTGCTAATATTCCACAAATTGCTCGACTGGAAATCAAGCAAACATAAGGAAAAGTAGCTGAAAACATTATCTATATATAAAAAGTCTATTCTGGTGCAAAAATAAATTTTGCCGTCACTATTCAGTAGTTGAGGAAACAACTAGTTAAGTAATTAATTTTAATCAATAGAAATATTAATCAAATTTAATAATGATCAGACGGCAACAACTGGTCTTTGCAGGTCAACCTAATTCAGCGTGTGGAAAAGCAATCTAAGCCGCCGCATGCAAAGTGCGAGCGTCATCAATTGTCCAAATTAAGTGGCTGACTGGTGTCAATGGACTTGTTGTTTCGGCGGAAAAAATCGACGTAATTCACGCCCTTAATTTTAGGAATGGCGATCACGACAACATCGATCGGGATGGCACCACCCAGGATGGACCGGTCCGATTGGCTCGAAAGGCGAAAAAAAAAAGAAAGAACGGGTTTGGGCAAACATTTCCTTCTTAGACTCCGGTCATGCCTCTTCGGCTTTCTCAAGTCCCATCGAGACCCTTTTAATTTAACACGGTAAAATTTTAGTGACGTTTTGAACGTGGAAGACTTGAACAAAGATTTTTCGACCCAATACTAGACTCGGACTGCCTAGTTAATTAGGTCTACAATGGATGATGCCTCATCGCCTCCACCCGTTTTGTGCACGTTACATCCCTCTTCCAAAATATCTCTCTAGAAGTTGTATCTTTGCCATTTTTTATAACTCTGATGTCGTTTTCTGCTGCTGTACCCTCTTGCGTTCCAACGTTTTCAAAAGTTCAACACGGCATGTTAGCTTTGTTTGACGTGATTTCTACTCTTTAATTTCTTATAATTTTATAGGTCATGCACTTTCACATTAAAAAACAATTAAAATCTTTCGTGATTTTAAAGCTTAAAATATATCTTCTATTTCTTATATGAAAAAAAATATATATTGAAAAAATGCTAGAGAAACCAATTGCTAGCCCATGGTTTCAGTCTAAGTTATGTTTTGGACAACGCTTTTGAATTCTTTATTTGTGCATTTGATGCTATATACATGCAAAGGCTAACTCTGCACGATATACATAGATTTATCTAAACACTATATCAAAATGTGAAGCTCGAAAGGGTATTTGCACCTTTTGAATTCCTAAAAATTGCATCATTTGGAACCACAATAGTCTATTCATGCACGTGTCAGTCGAGATATGTTTTCAAAAATTAATGTCCTTTATACATCGTACAACACAAACCTTACTCATATCTAGGTGTAACAGTACAAATATTGCAATCTAAATGCACTAATCAGACGTGCCATAAATATAACTTGTGTCATCAAAATTGGAGAATCTCAATCGTTTTCTTATCATGTTTTCCTTCTAAAAATTTTCTTCTACTGTGGGTAGAAGAAAAATAAATCATAGATCGAAATATAATATCATTCAATTTTTACTCCCTGTTCTATTATTCCAAGTGTTCGATGTCATCTTTTTATCAACATGTCAACTTTGTTACGATGAAGCAATAGTCATCTAAATGTTTAATTCTGATAGGTTCAACAAAATACTTGCAATAATAATTTATAAATAATTATTCATAAATAATTAACAGAAACTAAAACCATAATTAACTCCTCAAAAGTCATGACAATAACTTATTAAATTATTAAAAATTATAGCTGTAGCACAGATTGTTTTCTATAATTTCTAGACGACCGTATGACAATAGCTGCGATAGAATATAGTCAACTTAGATGACTTTATACGAAATATGCTTTTGTCATTACAGAAAAGACAATTACAGAAAGAGAATTGCACTTTGAAACGTCCAATCAAGGGACGTATTGAATTCGGCGGAAAAAAAGAAAAAAGAAAAAACAAGACCAGTTTAAAAATACATGTTGATTTTCCTGGTTGAAACTATAATATAAAATTCAGAGTGCGTTTGCTTAAAAATTCTTCCGTATTTGCACAAAATTAACAAACTGGGTATCATATAAGTTACTTTGTATATTCCAATATGTGGTTTCTATATTATGACTAAGTGTATGGTTGGTGTGCTAATGATGTTTATTTTTATTGCGGGATAATGATTCTTTGACCGGAGAAAAGTTATAATAATCATCACTTGTAGTTTTGTATGCATTTCTCTCGATAAAGAATAATTGTTGCATTAAAAAAAATTAATTCATTTTGGAAATATAGTTTAAGAAAATTTTAAAACTCAAGAACGTAATTTGTGTGAATATAAAAGAATCAATGTTCTATTATAAACAAATGTTCTATGTAATAAGTACGATCAATTCGTTAATGATTTTTATTACTCAATGATAAATATGGAATTACAAATTTAGTATGCAAGAACAATATAATTTGTCGGGGATTTTTTTATCAAAATAATAGGTCTATAACGAGAATATTTTGAAAAATACATACTTTTGCTTAAAAAGGATATAACATAGAAAGCATCATATCGTTCAGATAAAAATAATCACACTAGAAAAAAAAAGTACTCATTATAATTGAAATATACTGAAGCTAAAAGGAATTTAAAAGAATTTAATGGAATGTATAATATAAACCACAATAAAGTGTTGAGAATTACAATTAACTTGTATTTCACATGGATAACTTAAATTTTTACAAGAATTTTTTTTTTCTATAAGTTTGTATGAATTTGTAGAATTAAGCGAGAGGATGGACTATAGAAAAAACATATTATTGAGATATTAGTAATACTTATTTTATTAAAACAAGTTCATTTACTTTTCCTTTTTATGTATGTTAACAAAATTTTCGATCTTAATATTGTCTCGTAGGAAAGAGATGATGAGAAATTACTTTTTTCTTGCTACTTAGGACTCGTGCGAGATATAGGAAAATTAAGTGTGCTATTGAAAACTAATATATTTAACGTAATTTGAAAATTATAATTGTATTATAAGAATTGATATTGGATAGAGAGCATGTTAGACGTGGTATTTGTAAATGGAAGGGAGACACAACCTATGCACCTAGTATCTATCCATTAATTATATAGTAATTAGATAATTTGCACTTATAACACGTAAATGTTTTATGTAACATACAAGAACAATCCACAAATTATTTTATTTATTTTGAAATACCAATGTCATTAGCGATTAAGTATACACATAGCCCGTATATTTTTATGAATATTTTATTTTTTCATATACGAAGATTGACACAGGCTTATTACGAGAATTTGGTAGAGATGATACATCTTGCTTAAAAACTAATTTAACTCAAGGATGTGACATGGTTGAAATAAAATATAATCGATATAAGGTAAAGAGATTAGGATGGTATTTTATTTTTCCAGTTTACCCTAATCATTTATATAGATCGAAAAGCAATGAGACACAAAAGGTCGAAATCAATCTATACCTTTTCATTTGACATGTGGGAATTTTTTGGTATGTGTCTTCTAATCCCGGGCAACATATATAAATGAAACAATTTGTCCATCCATATAAGGTTGCATCTTTTTCATATATAATGCATGACTATTCGTTATGTATTTTTGGGTTTCTCACATCTTTGAATATCTCAGAAACACTTATTAAACATGTTTGATGAGAAAATATTTGATTTTTAAAATAATAATTGTGTTCATCATAAAAACTGATGGGGCATTAAAAACTATAAATACTTTCTTATTTGGCCTTATAAAGGAGCAACCTTTAACGAAATCTTTCGACAAATATATCATGTACCGAGGTAACGTGATTATGCGATCTTTCTCCTCATTTCTCACGTAAATTTCAAATTACCCCAGGCTGTTTTGCATCCACTGGCATTCTCTTCATCCCTTTCCTTTTCCAAATAGAGCTGCAATCTTAGCAAGACTGAGAAATTTGGGCATTGAAATAATGTAGTGGGGGTGTCAATACTTTTATAGTAAGGACTTAGATTTTACCAGAATGAATTGATGGCAATTCTAGAAGACTTTCTTAAGGATTTTGAAATACTTTGGTCGCTGACCTAATATGATGTAGAGAAGACTCTAGCAGGACCTCTTAGGACTAGCGAAACCAGTGACATTTTGAAATGGAGTTTGGAACTCCGGGCATGTTCACATTCTAAAAACTTCAGGATAAGAACAGGATACACATGAAGCATGAACAAAATTATATCGACTACACTTCAGGTAGAATGATCAATCCTTATGGATTGCTTCTATATAAATTGTTTCTTTCATAATATACAAGACACTACGTTGTTGTAAATTACAAAAAATCACGATAGAAGTCGTGTCCAAAATAAGGCTTTATGAAGTAAAAGTTATTTTCTTCTAACCCTTAGAGTAAAAGTTATGCAGATATGCAATTATACAAATTTAAACTTCAAAGTTGAGGATAATCATGTGTACATTATAAGCATAAAAACCCCATAAATAAAACATGTAAGATAATTCAATAATTACAATAGTGTGAAATTGTCAAAATCACGATTAAAGTTGTGTTTGAAACAGAATTTATGAAGTACAAGTGTTTTTATCCCTTCCAAACCCTATGGTACCAGGCATGCAGATGAGATTTGAAGTACACAAAAAGGTTAAAAACATGATAAGGTGGTTTTTAGGGCGAAACTCCAAATGATGATAAAGACATGGCTCCCCCCTAAGAACTTGCTTTTCACATGAGAAAGTGAAAGTTAACCGAGGTGGGTTAATGCTTTTAATTGGAAAGATCATAACTAAATAATAGGGTGGAGCTACTGAAGAATGGTGGTTAGATGTGGGGTTGAATTTGTGATATTGAAAAAGTGTATACAAAAAGTTCATTGGCAAAAAGCAAGTAGAAAGGTGGTAAACTTTTTTATTTAAATTTTCCTTTTCCTTTTCTTTTTCTGCCAAAAGTCAAATAGGGCCTATTCGACATATCAATCATAATGATATCCTCTCACCGCCGAGGCAGAGAGAGAGAGGGGGGACAGATTTGCACCCAAGATTTATCATCATTGCATTTGATATTTCAGCTTGAGTTGCCCTAGAAAAATGATGAGAAAATATTTTTATCAATCTTCACTTTTTTCCTTCTTTCTTTTGGAAAGACATGTGGGTGTTGGTGAATGGAAAAAACTTCACTTGCCCATCATACTCCTGTTCTATTATTGTGCACTCATCTGTTTGCCCTTTTCTCCTTGGCTCCATCTAATCTAAAGCGACTGTCCAGTGCACACAAAAGTTCCATCTTTTATATTCACTTTCTTTTGGTAGTTTGGTATGCTTGCATTCAAATGGAGATGTGCCAAAAATAATACTTTGCTCAGTATGGTAGTTAGAATATTTAAATATTGAGCAAAAGCTTTCATCTAATATTTTAAATTTTCAGAGCAAATGGCTATAAATGAGAATATAATGAACGATTAACTTTTCTAAATGATTTATTTAAATAAGCATATTATTGAATCATTCTATACTAAAAATTTTGACATATTATAAATGAGCATTTAAATAAGCAAAACATATATAGGACTCGATAAGACTAGACTGTCACGTCATTTAATTTTAGCAACAGTGGCAGATTAACCTTACTATTAATAAAATATTTTTCCAGTGAGGGAAAGCCTAGCTACAAACACTTGTCGTGTAATGTTGACCTCTTTTGAGAGTAAAACGTGAAAGTTTTCCATCTTTTATGCAAAAGTGAATAGTTTTTTGTCCGGAGTATGGAGCTCATTATACTTTCACGGGTCGTTTGTAGAGTTCAATGGCTGTGGTAGGATTTACTTTTTTAAATATGAAAATATTTAGTAATTATGCACTTTATTGAACTCTATACAAGAGCACGCATGCTTCGAAGGTCAAAAGATAGTGTAACTTTGGAATAAAAGCGTCGGGTTGAATGTTTGTTCTTAGCATATTACATTAGACTACATTAGAAGCTTTGGCAGTGTTCATTAATTTCTTGAAGGTATTTCTTATTCATCCGTGACAACAATTTTGACCACTCTTAGGAACTTATAGATTTACAATAGTTATGAGATTAAAATCTCTAATGTCATAAAAAAAAAAAGGTAGTGCATCCATCGCTATATATATGCTTTCCTTTTCCGTTATATGAATGTTCTCGACAAAAAGTTGGATGATCCTTAAACCATCCTTAAGTTAGAGCAAGTTCAATATATCATTCCTATAAATTTGACGGATAATTCTTCAGTTTTCATTTCCGTTGAAATCAACCCTTAAAGCTAGTTTTTGTTTTTCCTATACATTTGCAACATCATTTTCATTTTTTTGCATTTCAAGTGTTTTCGATCAAATTCCATTATTCTTACTCGCCAAAGATCGTATTTTATGACTAACTTCGATTTGTAAGAACTATAAACTTTTTTTGGTAATGTTTTGAATCAACTTATATTTATGACTAACTTCGATTTGATACATTCAATATGATAACCCACTGTTAATAAGCAAGCGAAATATAAACTTTTTTTTAATTGCTCTTGTGACTTTTTAGTTGTTAAAAACACGTTCGCTAAGCCTTTCTTAGATAATTTGTCCGATGTCTCTTATGAAAAAGGTCGCTTTTAAAATAACGCCAACGCACCTTTTGAACTTTTCATATAAAAAGAAGCAGGAGATATAAACAAATTAGTTGAAATCTTTTTATTGGGCGGACCGTAACGTTCACACCCGAAAGCTCGTTTTTGGCAAGTTCACATGGATCTTACACATTAAAATGACAAATTCAAAAGTTCTTAAACGTAGTTTCTGTAATTGAATTCTGTAATTCCTTGAGAAATTATTTTTCGAAGAATTCATAGTTATTGAGACAAAAATAAATAGATCTCTTATTTTCAATTCGTAGAAATTATCAAAAAAGTTGTACACTTGTTGTATTTGTGCCATTTTCAATTATAAACTTTTTGATTATTTATCTTAATTTTGGCCAAAAATCATTGAAAGTCGGTCATCTAATATGGTATAAAATTATCAAAATTATTTAGAATGGCACTTATATAAATGTAGTAAGTTTATGATATTTTTAGTAATTTTTTTCATTTATTTCGAACTTTTGAATTCATTCTTTATCGTGACACATTGCCTAAGAAACATCCATTAGATATAGTTGTTATTTACGACCATGCCAACAAACTCTCAAAGCGCTGCAGAAGCCTCCTCCGGTTTCTCTGACCTACAAAATCGATGTTGCACTCGGAAAGAGAAAGGACCCTTCTTTCAAATTCGCTTTAACCCCCGAATAAAATCTGCACAGCCAAAAGGAAAAGAAAGACAGGGAGCGAGAGGCTTCTTTCCTTCTATTTTGCTTCTTCTCTCTTCAACAAGATCCCTTGAAAAGCAACCCAAAAAAGTTCAATCTCCCTCAGATCGTCCCTTCACGCTTCACGAGAGACAGAAGAGAGAGAGGAAGAGAAAGAGAGAGAGAGAGAGGGAGAGGGAGAGGGAGAGAGAGATGTCAACTACTGCGACGTCCACGCAGGGCATGCTCAGCCAGGCAGCAGCACCAACCATGTTAGAAGACCAGAGCCTGCCGTCGCCGCTGGGTTTCTACTCCATCTTCCCTTCCAGCATGGGCTCCCTCGCTTCATGCTCGTCGTCGCTTTGCTTCAACCAGACCCTCAAGTCCCTCTTCACGCTCCCTTCTTCCCTCGTTTCTCCCGATCCTCCCTCGAACAGTAATAATAGCAACCTCACGCTCATCACCGAAACCCTACTTTCGGCCACCGCTCCGCACAAGCAAAGAGAGAATCTTCAGACCCCTTCTGAACTCTTGGGAGGCCCCCAGCTCCTGTCTTTGCAAAGATCAACCCCGAATCTCTGGTAAAATCAGAAAAGAAAAAGAGAACGGAATCGATATCTACTGATAAAACTGATCATTATCTATGATACCCTTTTCTTGAAATTCTATCGTTTTTGTTTTTTTTTTTTTTTTAGGGCATGGGGTGAGTTGAGTGACCAGAGCAGCTTGGTCATGAGATCCTCATCCGGCGGTGGAGATCATGGTGATCATTATCGTGATCACCACCACCACCACCACCACCAGGGCCTGGGGGTTTCAGCCTTGAAGATGAAGAAGATAAAGGGGAGGAGGAAGGTGAGGGAGCCGAGGTTTTGCTTCAAGACCATGAGCGATGTGGATGTGCTGGACGATGGGTACAAATGGAGGAAGTACGGTCAGAAGGTGGTCAAGAACACTCAACATCCCAGGTAAATGTGGTCTTTAAACCTCATTATCATCATTTTCTTCAGACACCCACAAATTAAATTAGCGGCAGATTTCTTCTTTTCTTTTTCTGGGTCTTTTTATAAGTTTATTGATAGCCTTTTTGCGCTTGATCTCACAAAGACCAGCTCTTTAGCTTTATTACTTCATGTGCCCCATCTCTCTCTCTCTCTCTCTCTCTCTCTCTCTCTCTCTCTCTCTGTGAGGTAGCATGATTATGTCTGAACATCATTGGATTAATGGGATTTGCAGTGTATGGCGGTGCAAAGGAGATTATACCAATTATGTGGAATGAATGAACTGAGTTGATAATTAGGCGCTCATGAAACAGGTTTAGCTCGGTGAAAATCAACTAATTATGAGCTCGGAAAGAGGAAAATCATGCCTAAAAGTTAGCAAGACATGCAAACAATTGATGCATTATCACGATCCATGCTGAACAAAGAAAGCACCATCAATCTAAAAGAGAAATGAATACCAACGACATCAAGACCATGCCGCGTTCTCGTCTAGGATTTTCACATCATAATATTTTTGGGGTGATCAAAAGGACGAGCATGGTCTAAGTTGATTATCCTATAAAGATTTCTAAACTCACTTTTGATGTTTTCACCAGTCAACAGCCATGATTTAGTTGTCACTCATTATTTTTGACATTGAGGAGAATGTGATTATTAGGGGACTTCTTGGTTTTACACACCAGCTACTTCATTCGAGAGAGGAAGATTATTGCTATGCTTTCATTATAGTTTCTATTTTCTTGTTCTTCTTTGGCCAAAATGCCTTTCTATAGTTACACATAACAAAAAAGGGTTCAATTCCGACAAAAGCGGGAACAGTACTCTCACATGTCGGAAATGATTTCACTGCTGTACTAAATGAAAGTTCTGGTCCACGAGTATATCGACTCTCTCTTCACTTGTCTTAACATGTATTGCCACAGAAAAAAAAAAAAAAAAAAAAAAAAAAAGTTACATTCGGAAATCTTTGGATATTCTCATCAGTGGACATTACCTGTGATATCTGTGTATAGGTGTTTTTCGGTAATTGCAAAGTCAAAGGTCCTTTGGTTTTACCAGTTATCCTTGAAAATGAGTCAGTTTCAGAAAATTAGTGAAATTTTGAAAATCAAGATTTATGGATTTGAATTCTATCGTAGAATAGAATGAAATGTCCCAAATTGCAAAGCCAGTGTGCTACTTCAATCCGTTGTGTACTTGTGTGCCCTTTCTGTAACAGGATGCAATCTCACCAAAGTAGGTATATTCTGAATTACAAAAACCTCGATATAATAGTGGGTCGGGTCAGATGCGAGCCAAAACTTTTTTGAGAGTACAGCAGCCATGCAAACCTCGTGTGATTAGTATTAGTTTATGTTCTTCAAGTACATTGGTTTGAAATTTGCAAAAAGAATTGCTTTTTCTTTGGTAAACATCAATAGCATCATGCTGTCTTATTACCTTTAGCTAAAGAGGAACCTATTCTTCAAAAGAGAGCCTATCACGGATGAGTCTTGGGATTTGAGTTGAAAAGTTATTGTGAGATTTATAGTCATATAGATCAATATTGTCTCAACCATTAATTATGTGGTGGATTCACATGATCGACGATTGAGATGGACTTGATCTACGTAGTATGTATATTAACTTTATAATTCTTTTTCTGCACCTAAGTCTTCATGAAACAGTGTCTTCTGTCGCATGTGTTTCTTCCTATGTCAATTTTTTCCAAATATCATTCCTGTGTGCCTTACGGCTATAGCTGCGCTCACACATTTGTTAACATACATTCTGTCTCTTCTTCTGATGCTCTCATCGGTGTCTCAATCAATTCTCAACCGTTGATGTATGAAAATAAAGTATGCATCAATGGTTGAGATAGATCAAAATGCACACGCCAGTTTTGTGTCAAATGGAGGGTTCGTGTCCATCGTTTTTCGTCTGCCATCGCCAAAAGCAAAAGGATGCATATGATAGTGTTTACTGGGGTGCTTCCTCGTTCATGTACTTTTTTGTTGCCTAGTAAGAGAAGGGCGTGAATGTGAGAAAAATGATAATTATTGAAGTTGTCTCTAGTAGCAGATGATCTTGCCTGATGATGAAGTAAATCGGGCGTGGTCCATGTACCCATGAAGGGCCGGGCAATGAACATTTATGATGGATCGCGATGCATGAATCGTTCGTGATCCCCCACACGAATTGATCTTAGAAATTGCCATTGTTCTTCAAGTCCAATGTGTCTACACTATTGTTAGATTGGCTCACGGCAAAGTTGCCATCTTGGTTGCAGGAGCTACTATCGCTGCACGCAGGACAACTGCCGGGTGAAGAAGCGGGTGGAGCGGCTAGCCGAGGACCCGAGGATGGTGATAACGACGTACGAGGGCAGGCACGTGCACTCACCGTCGCAGGACGTCGAGGACTCACAGGCCTCCTCGCAGCTGAACGACTTCTTCTGGTAGATACTGATCATACGTATATAAGGGTATTCGTATATTCACCAGGGTCGAGCAATAATCGGCATTAACTGCTTCTTTCTTTTCTTTTCTTTCATTTTCTTTCTCGATTACTTGTTTTTTCTTTTGGTCCTTTTTTTGCGGTGAAACTCCGAGTCAACTAGTGGTCAAAGATCACTTCGGTGACTTTCCTTTTGATTCTGAAGTTGAATCCACGCTTTGAATTTTTGCTGATGTTTGGCTGGAGAAAAAAACTGTCGTTGCCTGTCATTCATTTTGGGCCTCAGTTTATATGGTGGTGATGATAATATCTGTATTTTGTATGTAAACTTTTCCTTGTTTTGTCCTGAATTTTACTTGGGTTCCACCATCAAATCTTGGGCATGGCTTAGGTCTGATCTTTGATTTCGCAACGAAGGAAAATCTCGATGTACCCAAAAATCTCTATAAGTTGAAAGTCCGTCAGCACTTTATTCCGCGAATAATGCATGGTGAAAGGAAGATTAACGTTGTGCTATTCCAAAAAAGAACCTCCTGTTGAGCCGTACTCTTATGTCATAATCATCGTTGCAGTAATTTGGAAACCCATGTCGGCTTTTTATTTCAATGCCAGTTTGTATTCTGGGTCTTGAAAGTCTATACTTTGCGTCTCTTGATAAGATCTACAAACCCAAAACGATGAATCCATCATCAAACTTATCCAAACTTAAACTTTGCGTCTCTTGATAAGATCGCCGACCGCAACCCCCCCCGCCACCATTTCCAGCCGGCATAACATTGTCGCCGATAACAATCGAGCCCTCTAAGCTCGACACCAATGGAGGTCGACAGATTTGAATCGAGCCCGACACCGGCAAAACTCGAGACATCTGTATAGGCAAGGTCTACATTGGCGGAGCTCAACAGGCCACTGCTTAACCAGGGTGGCGAGTGGTGACGGAATGGTGATTTCGGCATACTATGATACGAGGTGTTAGAATATACTTTTTCATTAGTCATATCATTATCTTGTAATAATGCCAAAAACACAGGTGCCACAAAAATTTAATTTCATTACTCAATTTACTCTTCAACTTTTCAACTCTTGTTTATCAAGTGGTGAGTATTTTATTGACTAATTTCATGATACGATTATACCGTTTTGTCCAGATACGTACTCTCGTAATTTAGAAAACTTGAAACAGAGGTAGTTTGGGGGCCCATCACGTTTGCCCTGCAAAAATAAGGACCCACAAAGAAGGAGATCCGGCCCATTAATTTTGTCTTGTGGGCCTGATAGTGGGCCGGGCTTACTCTTACTGACCGGGTTATCCTCTTCCTTTATGTTTTCATTTATTTTTTTCCCATTTAGGTCAATAGATATATATATATATATATCTATTCCCTTATTGGGCTTTTGAATAAAGAGCATTAATCACAAACTAATTTTGTCTCCTATTAAGTCTTGAACTAGCATTCTCATGGCACTTTTACCCCAAATCTACTCATTATTAGCAATTTGGAATAAAGAATTACTACTAAAAAAATTTAAAAAAAAATCTAAAATTAGCACTCATATTCACTCTTGACTATTTTTGGTCTCGTCAAAAAAGCCCAAAGTATGTACTCCACGGTACATTTATTCCAAAAAAATATCAATCTCACAAAAAAAAAAAAAAATCTCAAATTGGTATTTTCACCACATATTAAACCCAAATCCATCCTCCGCTAACAGTTTGGGATCTAACCTAGAGGGAAGATGTGGTTTTGAGTATTGATTCAAGAACTTTCATGAAATGAAATCTGATTCAGAATAAACCCATCATCAGGTATCAATTCGAAATCTTCAATCAGATCGACTTTCGAACAAACGACACCAAGTTAAAGAAAGATCACACTACAGAGCCATGATAGAAGCATCGAATACATTCACAACCACATCAATTCCCCCACACACAACTTTCCGACGACGAACACCGACCTCGAATCTGAGCTACTCGTGCACATCAGTACATCACCCCTTATGTGAACCCTAGAAGCCCACACCAAACGCAAGGTCGTAATCAAATCAAAGTACGATCAAAGCAAATGATGGGGCGAAGATATTTCAAACAACAAGCGACGGCATCGGCTCCATAGGCGCCAACCTACGTTGTGCACTTCTAACATTATACAAATGGTCTAGGTTGAATCGGACAGCAGAGGGGGTTTTGTCAAGGTGTTAACGTCTGGACCAGACAGGACAGGAACAGGGAAGAGCGCATCCGAGGCTGGCGCCTTGCTGGCCTTGCCGACCACGTAACCGGCACTTTTCGTCTGGCTCCATCGGAGTCCACGTAGCGCGCATCGTGCCATGCATGGGGGTACGTCTTTACGTATGCTTTCCGTACATCCTTCGGCCAGTACTAAGTTAGGTGTGAATAATTATAATTAATGATCTCTAATCTCACTTATAATATTTTCTAGACAGCTTGCGATTTTTTATTTTTTTATTTCTTTGGTGAGTAAGCAAGGGCCGCGAATCTTCACTTGCTTTGTGTCATATGGGGTGAGAGATTCTTCTCTTTAGAACGCGTTCTTCTTTCTTTTTTCCTTGCCCATTCAGGGTCGGAGATTTAAAAGTCTGTTTGAGCGATCGGATTTGGATTTTCAATCTCGTTTTGATCGATGTCATGTCCGTCGTTACTTTTAATGTTTTTTATCTATAATTGTTGTGACCATGACAGAACGGGTTTTCTTTCTAATTTATGTAAGTATTATCTTTGAGGCAGATGAAGTAGGCAATTCAAATTATGTGAGTGATTATGATTAAGCTCTCCTTTTTCAATTACTTCTTTTTGCGTCATATTTCAATTACTATTTAATAGGGGGATTATAGAAGGGTTAATGAGCAACCTTGGACTCTCATAAAAGTACAATATCCTTGGCTCATTTGTGAACGACGAACGTGCAATCAACATATCTTTTAACATTATTAACTCTGGGTATCTTTTCTTTTTCTTTGGGGGAGTTTAATTAAGAGACTAACTTTGGCCAATGGATAAGTTAGGAGAGGAATGCAACTGCGCCAGTTAAACGGTGCCTAGGTAGAGCCTCCTCTCTCTCTCTCTCTATATATATATGTATGTGTGGATCTTATTAGCTTGTTGCCCGACAGTATCCTTTTTTTTACTCCGAACTATTCATTTAGCCACTCTATGTGAGTCATCAGATCATTTGGATTTCACATGTATCTCATCGAATCTAACGACTTGTATGAAATGGACTAACATAAGACGGGACTTTGTAATAATTCTCTTTATTACATAGGACGAAATATCTGCCCCCTTTAGACTTTTTTTAGAACCTAAACTCAAGAATTAGTCATTACCTTGTGGATTAGCGGTGTTGGACATGCAAACTTAGATTCAAAAGGAGGTAACAATTTGGCCAAATTATAGCTCTAAAAAGTGATTGGAGTAAGTATACTTTGCATAAATCTTCATGACTTGTCAAATAAAATTACTCTAAGTTGCATCGATTATTATAACAATAAATGCATCCGCTACAATAAGGTGGATAGCATGAGCTGGACTCAAATCAATTTTGTCGGTCCACAAGGTCAAGCCAAACTTGTTCTTCGAAGATGACAACTATTAGATGTACATTTTAACACTCAGACTGTACCTATTATAATTTTTCGACGATACATTTCTCACGAGAAATATCGTTAATGGTATAAAAACTTAAACGAGTTTTTACCATGTACGTTTAATATATGTCTCGAGAACACTCATCGCCGGGCGACTTGCCCCCTCATCATAAACATAAGTTAGGCAAACTTCAATTTATAATGGGGGTCCACTTTAGGAGCAGCAGCTAAAGGGTGGAAGATCAAGACAAGAGGTTGGGCTTTCAATGCAAGGAGAGAGAGTGAAGTTCTTCAACCATGTGGTCCCTCGTGACCCGCACGTTCAAACCCCGACTTCAAGGACGACTGGATTTAAAGTCATTATTAACATCCTTTTCTTCCAAATCTCATTAATTATAGACTCCTAATCTTTTTTTAAATCAATAATTAGACGACAATCCCCCAAAAAAATAAATAAAATAATTTGGTTGTGTACTCTTCACGTTTGATTCTTCCGCATCGGGAATCTTTCCCTCCCGTCGTTGGGTCTCATCTTTACGTGGGGGAAACCAAAGAGAGTAAGCACATTGAAACTGTCGAAACCTTTTCATGGAAATTCGTTTGCGATTAAAAAAATTATGAATTCGACTGAACCCTTTGTTTATCTTCATTAATTAAACCAAGATGGAAATACGATGTGGCGCTTTAAACCCAGAATGGAGTCGCTCTTTTGAAAGATTTGTGATGGTTTGATTATAAATGGAAGGTAATTCCGCATTTGATCAAAATTTGATGATTGAGTGAGTCTTGTTTAGGTTTGAATATTGTTGAGTCTAGAAAAAAGAACTTATTTCGGAAGTTAATTGCAAATAGTTGGATTTCTACATATGAATAGTTATAAAGCCATCTGTTCATGCTACTATATTTGGATATATGTGTTTTATCGGCATATATGTATCACGTAAGATCTCGAGAATGTTGTCAATTATATTTTTATTAGCAATGTGTTGGACCTATATCAATACATAAATACTAAAAAAGAAAATAAATTTGTAAAGTTAAATGTACAAAAAAAGAAAAGCACTTAAAGTTAAATTAAAAAAAGGCAGATCAAAGATTTTAAGACTGAAATTTAGCTAAAATGAATGTATGGTAAAACAAAAGCAGGAAAATAAAAAAGCATTTGAAAATTATTAGCATATTTGCAAAAATTTATTCTTATTTGAGGAGACGGATGTACTTATCTAGTGCCATTTTTTTTACACAAATGTTTTGCTTGGAGAGTACAGAGATGAACATTCTCTCTGGCCCAGCTTTTATCATATATAATAGATGAACCCTAATTGATCTACACGTAAAATCAAAGTTTTTTAGTTTCTTTTTTGAATATATATATATACACACGCGCGCACATTTGCTGTGAGAGAAATATTACTACGCAATCAAATGTTTCCAATTGCATTTTCCAGATGGCGGAACCTTCTTTGTGCTTATCATACAATCGCCAAAAGTACACAAACGCAAGTAAAATGTATGCAAACAAAATTCTAGGCCCAATTCCCTAAAAAAATAAAAATCCTAACTTCAAGTCCAATCCTAATTGTCCCGAATTTTTCTTTGAAAAAATCCTCCAATGTTCATTCTAATTTCAAGTTTGTTCACACGACCAAAAAATTACCATTAATTTCTTTATATCAAAACATGCGACTTTATCAATACCCTCATTTTCGTATGGAATAATAGTAGTCTCCTGATATTGATAACCTCAGAGAAACTAATGATGATTTCTGGATGTGTATGCAGATATGAATGAAAATTGGGGATTTTTTAGACAAAAGAAGTTCGGGAATAAAATTAATGTTGGACCCAAAATGGAGATTTTTTTTAAGGAATCGGGCCGGAAATTTTTATAACATTATATTAAAATATGCTAGTGACTTTTACCACAAGGGAATCTCAGAAAATCCAACACGCTACGGATTTGCAAAAGCGAGACCTCGTGACTCACGAATTTACCTCGACGAGGAATTTCATGAACAAAAAAAGAATCACCATTATTATTATTATTATTATTATTATTATTATTATTATAAAGGTGAGCATGAGTTTGCTTGGAATCTGTGAATTTTGACCACCCTGAACAGAAACGACAACTAATTATATCATTATCAAAAAAACATATTATATTCTTTCATTATTAGTTTGATTAAATTCGAATGGAGCTCGAAATTGGAGGAATTATAATTAATTTAAAAAGCGCGGGGAGAAATTTTTTTTATTTGTTTTAAATGTGAATGGTTGGAGAAACCGAGGGCCGTCGCCATTGGTTGCTTGGTCGTTTCGTCGTCGTTTTCCGGGGACAAAGGGAGGGGGTGGGGCCCACCGGACTGGCGGGCGCACGTGGGCAGGGCAGGGGGATCCCCCGCCCCAGCTGGCGCGAGGTCGCGCGGCCCGGCTGCCCCGGTGGCGCTGCCCGGCCGCTGTCTGCTGCCCGCCCGCGGGGCCCCCCTTATCCGGTCAGGCCGCCCCGCACGTGCGTGGAAATATCGAACCGTTGGGTTCGCACGCGTAGCCCTGGGGTCGCGTCGTCTGGTAAGAAGTTTCGAGCCAAGGTCTTTTCCCATCTCTGTTTTCTTGTGTTTTTTTTTTCTCCCTTGAATTTCCATGAGCCCTTTTTTTTTTTTTGGTTTATTTTGTTCAATTTTATATTATTGGAAGAGATGCTCGAAATCAAGGAAATCCACTCAGATTGAGATTGATTCGTAAAATCAATCATGAATTATAATGAATCAATCTAAAATCAGATGTGATTTCTTATAATATATTTTTTTTCCTTTTCTTTGTATATATCTCATATTACACGTGTAATTTTTCTAAATTGAAGAAAAATAATGTTCCCCAAAATTCCCTATAGCTTCAACTTCCTCCATTATTTCTTGCCTTCTTTCATGGTATCAAATCATTCTCGATCCTAACTAAGCTTCCACATTTGATTGCCTACTAGAGTTTTATGTTATTGCAAAAAGACATGCTAACCTGCAATAACAAAGAACTTCTACGTCTCTCGAACATATGTGAACTTTGCTATATTGATGATTGTTTTAATTTTTTTTTTGGCAATGTACTGAAATCAAAATACTATTGATTAAGGTCATGAGTCTGATTACAATCCGAAATCCAAATTACTTTGAACATGTTTGTTATTTCTAGAGCAAATTACACCGTTGCACCTAGTCAAAGATAAGAAGTACATATTTTGGTTCTTTGAATTGCGTTCGTTTTCTTACTGGGTCCTCGAGTTTATAACACGTGCAATCAAATCCTTTTCAGCTTGTAGAATTTTTCCCTACTATGACTCTTGATCTTTGATAAGTCAACATGTATGTCCATTCAAGTGTGATGTGAGAGTTTGTTTGGTTGTTAGAACGAGGATTACGGTAGGATGAGACTAGGTGCGATAACAAATCCCTCAAATTGTAGATGTGAACATTATTAATACCCATTTGAGTGTTTAGCATAACTATGATGGATTGAAAATTTTAACTAAAAAATCAATCAACAACTAGAGAAGAAAAAAAAACTCTAGATATGACCATTGGGTTTACCTCATAGAGGGGAGGTGGGATGTTCAAATTCTCACCTTCTTGGGGTTTGGGATGGAGATGATTTTATTTTAAATGTGGATTTCGACTCAAGTCCTATAATGAGGCAAAACAAAAGTCTAAAAGTGAGAATTAGAGTAGGAGTAAAAAATGAGACTGATTAAAAAATAAAAAAAAAACCTTTAGATATAACTGTAAGGGCCACGATAATAACCACCGTTGCCGTGGTGTTCACTGGTCGATCGCCACCGCAACCAAAAAAAAAAATAAAAATAAAAGAGATAAGGGTTCGTGCGACCACTGTGGGTTGTCGCGTGAGGACAACACCCATGATGATTGCTTGCAGTCTAAGATCTACAAGTGTGAGATTGTGAGAGAAGCACAGGTGGTAGTTGCTTGACGACGTTGATCCCACGGTGGTGGTGTTGGTGGTCGTGGTGGTGGACTTGGGTTTTGGATGAGTTTGGGGTTTTTCTCCCCTTGAAATTTGGGCCTTTAATGAGGTGATTTTAGAAGTTGAAGTGGCATTTACGAAACGAAAATTCAAGGTTATTTTGCAAACAAAGCGACTATAAAACTTAAGTCGTGGGGTAAAATTGCATCTAAAGCTAAAATTCAAGGTGTAAAGACGTGATTTTCATAATAGTGGTATGACAGTGCTCGTGGAGTGAAAAGTGAGGTATGTGTCCAGAATAATCCTTAAACAAAATAAGCTTAGCTAAAAGGAAAGTAGAAGAGGTTTCTCCAGATCTTCCGAGAGGGGGTGGCTGCTGAGGCTAATTCTGAAAGGTGTTCAAAAGGCAAACTCTTAACGGTGGTGGACAAAGGTTGTGTTTGATCGCTAGAATTTCTAATTAGAATTGGATTGAAGACAATAGAATTGGAAATCAATGAATTTTATTATATTCTATTCATTGTTTGGTGATTGCAATCATAATGCTACATATTTTCATATCATATCCTATCTTTTTTTTTTTTTTTTTTTTAGGAAATGAATCCGAAAATGCACAAATGGAATTATTGAGAATTTTTCACAATTCACCATCACCAGAAACTACAAATACACAAAAGGAGACTACCTCCTTCAATCAATCCATAATCATTATATGGTCCAACCGTTAAATAGCAAAGGTGCTCATTGACCCATGTTCTTCGAGAATTAAAAATATTCTTTTTAAGTTTAAATTTGTTCATTTGAAATCTCACGTCTTCATCTTCATAATTCTTTTCTGGAAAATATTTTTCAATCAGTTATTTTTTAGGAAAATGATAATATTTTCTTATATTCGAGTGAAACTTGAAATTGAAGTGGAAATGTTTTCCGCCGTTCGGTATCTGACTTGATTTTCCTTTGTGCACTCCTTTTGATCTTTTTTTTTTTTCCTATATTCATGCAATACGATTCACTTTCAAGATGCCTTGGTGGTGAAATGGTAGACATGTGAGACTAAAAATCTCATTCTATTTTTCATTTTCATTTTTGAAAAAACTAAATTTTAAAATTTTAGTTATTTTTCTTTTCTTTTTCTTTCTTTTTCTTTTTAAAGAAAATCGAATGTTTTATAATTTTCCTTCTCTTTTTATTTCCTTCCATCGTTCCTTAAAAAAAAATTTATAAAATAATAAACTACACTAAGATACCTAAAATAAGTGATAATATAAAGACTAACAATCCATTTGTTTTGCAAAAACATCATTTTTGAAAAATATTTTTCAAGAAGCTATTTTATAGGAAAATGTTGATATTTTCTGGTATTCAACTAAAACTTGAAAATCAATTAGAAAATATTTTCTGCCATTTAGTGAAGAAAATCTCTTCCTCCATGCAATTCTTTTCAATGATTAGTTTATTTTACTTTTTACTCTTTTTTTTTTTTTTAATTTTCCTTCTTTTTTTCTTCTTCTTCCTTGGCTGGTCACTGGCCATAGGTGAGCTTTAGCCTTGTCAGATCAGGCGAGGTTCTCACGAGGCCTAAGCTCGCCAGCCTCGGTGAGCTCGGCTTCACTGTATCAGTCGAGACTCGAGCTTGCTTATAATTGGTCATTGGCCAGGAAAAAGATTGTTATTCAAGAAAAATAACTCCAGACCATGGAAATAAGAAATCATATCCGTCTTAATCTTACTCTCCATGTGTGACGGTTTTGTTCAGGTTATATCATTGTTATACTCAACCCGAAATTATACTTTCTCAAATAAAAACCAAACAAAGGACACGACGACTAACTTTTATACCGACTACCAAATATAGCCAAAAGGAACTTAACGACACATCATGAGATTCCTACATCGAAGGAGGCTAGTGGTGACCCGCCGTCCTTTTTATCTTTGAATTCTCCATCCCTCAATCGGCACAAGAGACGCAAGCTGGAGTTAGCAACCTCTTCACGAAAATGCACCTGAAGTCGTCCAGGAACCTTTTGTCTAAAGCGTGCAAGACTCTTGAAATGGAAGCGACCCACCCACCTCTCCCTTCGCCAAGTCAATATCAATTCTGCCTAACAAGCGTGCGAACATTGGCCATTTATAAGGTGCGTCCAAAAAACTCACCATACCAAAAGATATTTTCCTAAAGTCAATCATTTGTCACCGTCTCGCCGTGAAAAAATATTTTTTAATGCGGACAGAAATGTTTAAACATAAACCGTTGCTGATTTTAACGAACTTTTTAATCAACTAATTTTTTCCAGGGATGCGAAACAAGTGACCAGTGGCATGTTTCAATCAATCGATGTCCAAATCCATCGTCTCTAGGTTGGCCAACGTTTGACGCCAATGACCTCCCACTTTGAAGACCTTGCCAACATACTTTCGAGATGGCCCGAAAAGGAGAAGTTTCCTAATTTTAGTGACGAAAGTGGAGATATAGGTAGACACATTCAAGGTTCTGACTCAGAAACAGTTTTAACACGTGCTTGTAATGATCGCGACTAAAACCCACAAAAAAATCATATAATTTGTTAGATTTTTGTGAAACCATTTCAACTATTCTAAAAGCTTAAGCTTTGTTAGATGGAGGCGTGATTTATTATTTAAACATAATTATCTATTTATTTTTTAAGATTGCGGTTGTTGCGTTTTTAATGAATTTGGAATTTCCGACCAAATAAATATCGAATATTCATTTAAAAAATTTTGAATTTGTATTTTATTTCGTTATGTTTAGAAATAAGCAAATGCCATGATTAATTTTTATATTATCTTTTGGGAAAATACTATCAAAAATCCCAAATTTTATCTAAAGTGGTAAATTTACCTTTAATTTTTTTTTTGTGATATGAAACACCTCAAATTTTACTAACCGTGATACATTTACCCTATTAATGACATTTTCGTCTCATTTTTTCTATTTTTCCTTTTTTTTTCTTTCTTTTCTTTTCATTTTTTCTTCTTTTTCTCTTCCAAGAAGAAGAAAAAAAAAAAAAAATTTTAAAAAGATAAAAGATAAAAATACCTTATAACTTAAGATAAATGTGTCACACGGATACAAATTCGAGTTTTTTGTCATTGAGATAAATTTGTCATTTTTGGTAAAATTTAGGGTTTTGGTTGTCTTTTTCTTTGTTTTCTTATTTTGGCCCAACTCCGAAAGCGACGTCGTTTCCCATTCGGAGCGTTCGGCAAAAGCTGACCGCCGACACGTGCAGATGCCCGGACGAGGGCGCATTAAACCGGGGTGGGCCCCACCCCCCACGCGCGAATCTTTTGCCTTAAATTCGTTGCGGATCCAATCACGTTTAGCTCATCCAATAGGGAAGCACCTCCTCCGCGCGGAGGGAGGGGCCCACGCCCGCCCCCACGTGGGGTCCCCATGGGCGCCACGCCACGCCACGCCACGCCACCTCCGCCGTCCGTCGGTTCGGCTGCCCACGTGGCGCCTCTCCAGGGGCTCGGCTCGAGGCTCGGGCGGCCCGAACCGCCCGTGCGTGCGTGCGGGCGGGCGGATGGGCTCTAGAGTCATAGCTTTGGATGATTTCGTGCTACCCTTTTCTAGATACTACCGTAAAATTAGGCTGGTACCGATGGAGATCTTCAACCAAAACTTTTGTTGTTGTTTGCAGTGCGTGCGCGTCGTTTTCAGTGTATTAACTGCTCTTGCGCCGTGCACGATCGATATCTAAAGAATTAGGATATGCCGGATTAGATCTACTTGACATTATATCACATTTATAATCGTTTGTGGGATTTTCATTGTCGTAAGCGTTAGGAACAGTTGGGCTTTCTTGAAACATAGTAATGTGGGTCGAGATGCTTTGATTTACTTCTGTATTGACTTGAACACTCGATTGAGAATGTTAGATAAGATTGAGATTTTCAAAGAATAAGTCACATCAATCAGAAGTCGTCAATCAGTAGAGCCGCTTGAGGAACCAAACCTATCCCAATCTCTCTCTCTCTCTCTCCCTCTCTCTCCCTCCCCAATGAGCATGATAAGTTTAGTTCGGGGATTAATAGGAAGTATTGCAAAAACAAAGAGCTTGAAGGTCATGACATTTGGCAAGAGTTAAAGAGAAGTTTGCCTATCTTTTTTACTTTAGGGAACTAAAATTTTTCTTCTGAATTCTACGGTAGTTAGCTTCTCGAATAATTATATGACAAGACCCTAAATTAATTGCTTGAAAATCATTGGTATTCTAACCATTTTGATTTGTAAAATTAAATCCCAGACCATTTTCTTTTTAGCAAAAACTAAAATATACATTTTGCCTTTTTTGATCAACAATATCCCGATTAAGCTGTATTTCCTCCTTCATTGATTAGATTAGGAAAATTCCTCCAACCACACATCTAATTAGTGATTTACAAGTTATGGACATCACTAACATGCAAGCTTAACTAAAGTTAAAAGAAGGTGATATTTATATTTGCACCCCACCCATTTTAGGCAACCGGAGATGGAGAAAAATATGACCCTTCCTCATGGTTTCCTAAGTGGAAGCCTTCAAAGCAATGATCTAAAGAAAAGCCATTTGGTAATTTTTTTTTAGGACTTTTACTATAACTCATTTATAACTTAAATTAGACATGGGTTCCAAAAAGCAACGTTAGAAAGCCTTCCCTTGCTTACATTAATTAATTCGGTTTTGGGGGAGTTTTTAATTGATTTTGTTAGGATGGATATTTTCATTCCTAACAATCTGTTTGATTGCAGTAATACAGTAGCTATTACGCTGAAATATAATAGAGCTGTAATGGTATTACGCCATTTGGTTTTGTAATGTAATACCTATTACATTGTTTCATTTCATGGATGACATAAATAATACAGAAATATAATCAAAATTCTCAAAATACCACCAAAATTAGAATTAGAGGGAAATATAATTATCAATTATCTATCACTTTAATAGTCAATCATGATCCAGGAGTTGGATGCCCATATAAATTATAAGATACATAACTTATTATATCAACTATTTATTTATATTATGATAATTTATATATGATCATAACGAAGATTTAAGCATCTAAAATGTTATTGTATTAATATAAATGTTTTATTATATTATTTATCACTTTATAACCAATCATGGCTCTACCAAAGATTTTTTTATTTTATTTTCTGATAATAATTTATGATTCTCATTTAAGTTTGAAAATATAAAATGTGATTATACTAACAACACATATTATTTGTTACAAAATTAATAGTATGACTAGAACAACAATTATATAACAATTAGAGCATGAATTAGTATTTTGTAATTGGGAGAATCATTATATTATGAATATGTGATATTGAACAATAATTATTTAGATAATCGTACATTATAGTGAGCAACTAATATTATGAAGATAACGTAATTATTATTACATCAATGATTTACCTATTATTTAATATTTATTATATCGATCTCATAATATGTGATTAAGTTCGAATAAGTATAATGGGTGTTATAACATATAAATAATATAAATGAAATTTAGATGTGAAAGTATAAACTGTAATTATAATTAATAATCCCACATTAAGATGAAGTTATTTTGGGAATATAATTATTACAAAGAGCTGTCCATCTAATAGCCATCACAGCTTTAATTGCAATAGGGATTGTTATAGTGGTAAGTGATACTATTCAAAGAAATTTTTTTAATTGCTGTCCATATTCATTTTTTTTAATTTTGCTAAGTTTTAAATTGTCAAAAATGACAGTTGTTTCCATTATTTTTCACAATGCCAAAAAAAATAAACAAGAGAGGGAGGAGGCAGTGAAGTGAAGGCACGGACTCCTCTGGCTCTTTTTTAAATGAAAGGGGAAATTGTCATGTTGCTGGTCAAGCACGTGTGATGCACTCTGTCCATGGAAAAGCAGACACCCTTCCCAATTTCTTATTCAGCTCAATGTTATGGAAAGAAGTGAAATTCATTTCTTATTAGCAGCATGCCAATTTGGTGCCTGCAAATTTGCAGCTTGTCAGATTCGTGACTTTGATTATTTAAATCTCAATTGGCTAAGCTGGAGCCTAAAGGGCATATCAAATTTTTTAAAAGGACTTATTTTGGTGTTGTGGTAGTACCAAAGTTCAAAAGATATAGAAATTTACAAGCCAGCTAGCACAAAGTTTGAATCAAAGAAAAAATGTCCCCATTACACACTTGTGAATCTAAAGGGTACGTTCCAACACTCGACGAAGAAATTGTACATCAGATGTTCTATAATTCTTTCGATTTTGCAATAACGGGTCGCTAGAAAACCGTGCTTCTGAATTCGGAATAAACAATTTCCCAACACCCAATTAACATAAATTACATTTTCCATATACATATCGATATAGGAAATCATATTAGTAAAAACCCTTAAAACAATGTCTTTCCAATGTGTTTGTGTGCGCCGAAAAAGTGCGCTTTTTCAGTTGGTCGCCATCACTGAATATGCTCCAAAGAGAGGAATCCAAAAGAGAGGCGGAAAACATTAACTTCAACTAAGGCCAAATATATACACATCTTGTGACAAAGTTCAAAGGAAAAACCAGTCCTATACGTATGGAGAAACATGAGTCTTTCTGGGGGAATTACATGATGATGACATACACCGGATCCGCGGAGATACAGAGGGACAACAACGACGACGACTAACCGGAACATATACTAAAAGAGATTGTAGGAAAAATTGGGATTCCGAGAGCTGACTAGAGACCGTTACCGCCTTTTTCGAGCTGTTTGTGCATTCTGGAAAATTTTCTCTCTTCGAAAAATGATGGGTTTCGGGTTCGATTAACGCTACTGGTTACCGTACTCCGGGCCTTCTTTGATGCTCAGGTCCGACATTTCCACGGAGCCGAAACCGACGTCGTCCGTGGCGATGGTGGACATGGAGTCGAGGCCCGACCCCGCCTGTATCTCCTTGAACATCGCTAGGACTTGAATCATCGTGGGGCGCCGCCAGGGCCGGTCGTCCAGGCACGCACAGGCAACCTTCAGGTGCTGCAGCAGCTCGATCTCCAGGTTGGGGTCTTCTTTGATCAGCGCCTGGTCGAAGACATCGCTTATTCTCAACTTGGCGTGCTGCTTCACCCACCCGACGAGATTGTTGTCCCCGAAATCGGCCGAATCCGTCGGCCGCTTCCCAGTCAACAGCTCGAGCAGGACCACGCCATAACTGTACACATCACCCTTGGTAGAACACCGGAAGCTCTGGTAATATTCCGGAGGGACGTAACCCGGCGTGCCGGCTAGCGTGCTGACACTCAAATGGGTGTCCATAGCGCTCATCAGCCTCGCCATCCCGAAATCCGAAACCCGGGCCTCCAGGTTTTCGTCGAGCAACACATTGCTCGACTTCATGTCTCGGTGAATGATGTGCGGGATGCAATTGTGATGGAGAAAGGCTAGCCCCCTTGCAGCTCCGACTGCGATCTTCCTCCTCGTGGCCCAATTGAGCTTGATCCCGGTCTTCTTCTGATCGTGCAGGACATCCTCGAGGCTTCCATACTTCATGTATTCGTAGACCAAGAGCCGTTCTTCCTTCACCTTGCAGTACCCGAGAAGCGACACCAAGTTGCGTTGCTTGATCTTCCCTATGGTCTCCATCTCGGCGGTGAACTCGCGGTCGCCCTGTCCGCTCACGTGGATCAACTTCTTGATGGCGACCACGGACCCATCCTTCAACTGAGCCTTGTACACATCACCGAAGCCACCTGAGCCGATGAGGCTATCGTTGTTGAACCCATTGGTGGCCTCGAGGAGGTCGGCGAAGGTCAGCTTCCGAAGGGGCTTCTCAAACGTGGCGAAGTTTATGCTGAGAGCCTCTTGCGCAGTCGTGAGCTTCCAGCTAGCATTCGCAGGTCCCGATTGGGAACGGCTGTCGATGTAGACATCCAGCTCAGCACCCTTCTTCTTCCTTCCTCCTCTTCCTCGACTCCATCGCCACAAACATCAGCCCGAAAATGCAGAAGAGCGAGAACAGCAAACCCATCGCCACGCTTCCCGCGAGGGACGCTTGCCTCCGTTTTGACTGCCGGTGCTCGGAACTGGAAGCTACACTCTGGCCAGAACTGCATGGCGGAAGTGGGATTCCACACAGTCCAGTATTGTTCAAGAAGCCCGAAGCCGCTAAAGTACTTATCTGCCCATTTGCCGGGATCTGCCCCGTGAGTCGGTTATTCGATAAATTGATCTCAGTAAGCGAGGATAACTTGGTCCATGTCTCTGGGATACCTCCTTCCAGTTGATTGTTCGATAGGTCGAGAATGTTGAGAGTATGCAAATCCCCAATCTGGGGCGGAATAGGGCCAGAGATATTGTTATGGCCCAAGTTCAGGATAAACAGATAGAACATCGAGCCGATTTCCTTTGGAATGCTGCCCGACAGCATATTGTGCGAGATATCAAGGAAAATCATCGACCCGTTATTTTTGAATGTAGGTTGGATCACACCTTTGTACACTCTGGTGAAGTTGCAGGGGTTCCTGGTGGAAATTCTGGTCAAATCGTCGGGCCTGATCCCAGCAAACTCGAGCAAATTCCCGGCTCCGTTACACCCTTTGCTGCCATCGTTCTTAATATACGCATATCTCTTGTCGTTGTTGAACTTAACCTCGATGCTGCCCGATTCTTTGAACAGCTCAGGTGGGATGCTACCACTGAGGAGATTGCTGTTGAGATCCAACCAGATCAAGCTGCGAGAATCGCCAAGCTCGGGTGGTATTCTGCCGTGGAACGAGTTGTTGCTGAGCTTGAGGATTGCGAGATTCGAGAGCTGCCCAATCCAACCTGGGATCTCCCCACTCAGATGGTTGTTAGAGAGCGAGATCCAATTCAAGTTGGTGCAGTTGCGCAGGCCAGACGGGATAGCCCCCGTTAACTCATTGAAGTCCAGAAGCAAGTTCTCTAGCGTCTGAATATACATGAGCTCCTGCGGGATCTCACCATCGAGTTCATTCAACAGAATGATCAAATCCTGAAGCTTAGACAGAGAGCCCAGACTCGCTGGAATCTGACCGTTCAAGTAATTGAAGCTCAAATCGAGCGAAACCAGCTGAGAACAGTTGCTCAGGGCCTGTGGAATCGAACCCGTGAACCCATTATTCTGGAGATAGAGCTCCTTCAAGCTATTCCCAGGATCTTGACATAGGCCACTAGGAATCACCCCAGAGAGATTATTTGAGCTCAGATCCAATGTCTCCAACGAAGTCAAATTCGACAAAGAATCCGGCAGACCGCCTGTAAATTTATTGAATGACAAAGCCAACTTCCTCACCTTTCCCATTTGCATGAACAAATCCATGGGCAACTCACCAGTATGGTTATTAGTAGACAGGTCGATGGACTGCAGTCCATCGCAAGAACTGAAACTAGCAGGAATCGCGCCAGTCAAGTTATTCTGAGAAAGATCGAGCTCGACAAGACCTGGACAAGCCTCGGCGAGGCTAGGAGGGATCTCCCCCTGAAACCCGTTCGCAGACAAGTAAAGGAACCGCAAGTTCTTGGTCGGGAGCGAAGGGATTAGACCTGAGAAGTGGTTGTTGGAGAGGTTCAAGAAGCTGAGCTGAGAGCAGGCAGAGAGCGCACGCCCGATATCGCCATAGAACCTGTTGGAGGACGCATCCAGATGCTCCAAGGCCGAGCAATCTCCCAGGGAAGGCACGCTCACGGAGATGTTGTTCTGGGAGATGTCCAAGTACTGCAACTTGTTGCAGCCCGAGACGTCCACATCCCCAGTCAACTTGTTCCCTCTCAGGGACAAGTGAGTCATGGCACCGCATCCGCCGGGCAAAACCCAGGAAACATTGACATTAGACCCAGAAATCTTGTTGAAGGAAAGGTCAAGAACCTGCATACTCTCGAGCCCCTTGAGGCCGGTGGCGCTTTCTTGTCCGGAGTTGTTGAGGTTGTTGCCGGAAAAGTTGAGGACTTTGAGGTTCTGGCAAGGACCCAAGCTGGCGATATCCGAGATTGGGCCGGACAAGGCGTTCCCGGATAGATCTAGGCTGCCCAGGACCGCACTGCATTTGGATCCGGACGGGAAGGCCAGAGCGCCGCCGATGTTGGCGGCGGTCAGGGACAGAGACTCCAGGGACCCCAGAGTCAGGAGATGGGAAGAAACAGAGCGGAAGTCGGTGCTCAAGCCGAGGTCGGCGAGCTCAATGGAGGCCACGCGGGAGGACTTGCATGAGACGCCGGCGAAGGCGCAGGGGTTCCGGTTGGGAAGCCAGGTGGGGAGGAGCGAAGGGTCTTTGAGAGTGTTCCTGAAGTCGATGAGCTGCTGAGCATCAGCGTTCGCTGCAGAGGACGACGACGGCGACGAAGCAGCAGCAGCAGGTCGGTGGAGAGAGAGGAAGACGAGAGGGAATAGCAGGAGAGAGAGGTGGGTCATTTTCTTTTTTCTTTTCCTTTCCCTCTTCTTCCTCCTTGAGGTTTTAGCAGAGAGCGAGAGCTCAGGGGTCGAGTTCCGCCATTAGAGAGAGAGAGACAGAGAGAGAGAGCAGAGAGGTGACCGCTGCTGCTGCCACTACTGCTGCTGCGGCGGAGAGAGAGACGAGAGGAGAGAGAAAGCGGTCTTCTTGATGCTCAGAAAGCGAGACAGAGACAGACGGGGAGAGAGAGAGAGAGAGAGAGAGGGAGAAGCAGAGGGAGAGTAAAAAGAAAAACTAGAGCACAGGGAGGTGAGAAGGGTATATATCAAGAAGAAGAGAGAGAAAGAGACAGAGAGAGAGGGAGGGGGTGGGGGAGTGGACACAGCTGGTGCTCACATGCCATGTGACACTCTGATCTCTGTTTCTCTCTCTAGAAAATTGAAAAAGGAAAAAAAAAAAAAAAAAAACAGAGCAGGGTGAAAAATTTCAGTTCTTTGTAGATGATCTCTCTCCCTTTCCTTCTCTCTCTCTCTCTCTTATCTTCTTGTAGCTACAATCTGCACTTAATGGGGGTTTTGTCTGCTTGTCTCTCTCTCTCTCTCTCTCCACCCCGAACGTGTGTGATTAAGGAGTGAGGGATCTGCAAAAATCAATTTGATAATCTCTCTCTCTCTCTTACTTTTCGCTTCTGGTGATGGGTAATCAGCAAAATTTTCTCTTTCTTCTTCTGCTTCTTCTTCTTCTGCTTCTCCCTACTTCTTCTGCGGCTGTTTACTACGTAATGATTATCTTGCCTTTCTCCATGGGGGGCTTTCTCTCTCTAGAATTGTGTCTTTGTCTCTCTAGCTTTTTCCCCTCTCTCTCTCTCCTCCAGCCGTACGTGCGATTTAGGGATGGATCCATCGCTGTCAATTAGTGGGAGATTCCTCCCCTTCCTTCCTTTTTTTTAAGATTAATTAAGAGACTTTGCCACTCTTTTGTCACGAGCCCTATTTGCATGATTAATTGATAATGATGAGATCTTAAGGAAAGTATATCCCATCATCAGGGTTGCCTTTATTTCGCAAGAAATTAATGATTTGAAAAAATATTGTTATTATTAATTGCCTATATCAATTAAAATAATTGGCCAAACGAAAATTACTTTATCAATTAAAATAATTGGTCGAATGAAAATTAATTTCGTTATCGACAATAATTTGTGTTTTCATTTTCGTGAATGATGATAATAATTTTTCTATCTTTTCATTTTTATGAGTTGATCATTTTTCAGAAAACGTTTTTGCAAATCATTTCTTTTCCGCAAATATAAAGAGAGCCTTGATAAATAAATGTTTTCACCTTTGAATGTAAATAATATATTATATTGGGGGATAAACTATCAAATTAATCACAAACATATTATACATATGTTAATTCGATCGTAAATTTTCCGATTTTTCCAATATATTCCTAAATTTTTTCATGAAATTCCAATGTAATCATTTTAATCAATTACTGTCGAAAATTGTTCATCAAGTCATCGATAGTAAAAAAAGAAATGATATAAATTTTTTTTTCGGTCTAATTGACATCTATGAATTATCTATGAACTATTGGGTTGTTTTAGGCATCTTTCACCCAAAAAATTAGTTTTAAGGATGAAATTTTCCCTTGCACTTATAAGTCGACCATTAACTCATTTTACAATTGATGTGGGACAACCTTAATAAATTCTCTCTCACACATCAAACTTTGATAGCACAACACTAGTATCAAAGCCTAGATTGCCAACAAGTTTAGACCCAATAATCACGTAGGAGAGATACGGGTTGTTGTCCCCTTTGATTCAAGCCCTATATGTGAGGGAGAGATCATTAAGGTTGTAGGAGTTGGTAGTCAATTTATAAGTGTAAAAAGAAGTTTTGCCCTTTAAGCTAGATTTTGAGGTAAGAGAGATCTAAAATCATCTAACACAATCAACCTAGCATATCAAGTTGAGTTATAAGTCAACAAAGATATATATTTATTATTCCCGCCACCTAAATTTTCGATATGAGAGCACTTTGCTACCGCCATATCTCACAACTCACTTTAACAATCTACCTCTCACATGTGGGCCGTCCGTATTTGACCCCCTCACTATTAATTCCACCATCATTTTATATTCACATATTTCAACTTGATCAATAACTCGATAAGACAACAATCATGATTATTAATTCAAGAAGCCCTTGATGTAGCTCTATGTACCTTGACCCCTTTTCTCTTATCTTGCCTGACCAATCATGATGGTAATTTTGACTCCAGAGACAAAAGTTTGTGAGATTTCAGCTTCTCTTGAAACCTACCTTTGATTAAGAAGTTAGCCAAAAAAATTGACTAAGGAACCGAAACTCTGACTTTTCTTTTGAAAAGTTCAGAGGCTTTGGACCATGAAGAAGACTTTCTGGAGAGAAAAAAACAAAAACGGTTTGAAATTTTGTGATGGCAATGAAATAGCCTTGAAGAAAAATGTCGCCTGAGTTGATGTAGAACAGGAATCGAATGAGGTTCCTCTGTGAAAAGAAGAGAATGTAGAATTTCAACAGAAAATTGATTTTGTGATTTTGGAAGATTTCTAGGGTCCAATTAAAGTTTTTCATTTGGGGATTTTCTCGAGGGAAAGAAATACAAATTATCTTGAAGTGCGAATCATACCGTAATTTTGAGGGGATGCGATTGATGATCGAGTACTTTAAAGTTTGTTGAACAAGAGAATAAAGCTCAACGGAAATTCATGCTGGACGTGATAATTTTTGAAATTTATTTTCGTTCTCTAAAGGGTTTTTGAAATTTCAAAATATGTCTTAATTTCTTAGGTTTTTTCTATTTAATTTTGGTAGCAATTCAATTCATTAGGTTAGATTCTATTTTTTTCTTTAAAATAGTCTTAGATGTGTTAGGGTTCGCTGTCTATATATTAGTAATGATTTCTTTGTAAAAAACACTTTATCCTTTTGAATCAACAAATGAATCATGAGAGAATATGCTTTAAATTTGCACTGTGAACTCATTTTGTATTAATTTATCAATTGTTTCTACTCGTAGCTTCACTTTGGGCGCTCACCAATCAACAATCACTTCAATATATATTTTTTTCCGAATTTGATATAGAAGGCTGATATTTCATTTTGAGGAGAGCACTAAGAGGGAACTATCAATCTATTTAGTGGGTCATTATTCATTGAAAAGTTTAAACTAAATAATTAAGTGGTAACCATATAAAATGGTTGATCTTTGATGATGGACTTCACTATCACCCCCTCACAAACATGCACCGAAATAAATTTAGCGTAGAAATAAATATCTTACTTCAAAACTTGACCAAGTAGTTGAGACAGATTTATTGAAACATAAAGCTTAAAAAAGAGACAAAGATTCTTTTCCTAAGCGAGATCAGAAGGTGTCTAAAGATTCGCGTAATTTACTTTTTTCTTTAAACATCTTTTGGGTAATATCGTGGAGTTATAGCTAGCTTTTCAAACTAAATCCGAGCTACAATTATTAGGTAACATACACTCGAAAAAAGATATGATCAATTCGAGTTGCTATTTCCCTTTCGATCATTCATAGTACCTACTCACGCGCGTGCCTGTCACGCGCCTCCCATCGCGGGTGGCCACGTCGGATTCTCGTCGGCGCAGGACGAGGATGACGATCTCTCGGAGATCTACTGTTGGATCAGGTTTGACGGTCAAGATCTCCTGTAAAAAAATCTAAGGCACCCCAGCCGTAAAAATCTAGCGGTTCCCGCTAAAAGTTTGTTACCGTTTTTGCCATCGCACGGGCGCAGAAAAGGCGGAGGAGCCAGAGGGTAATATCGTAATAGCACCCTCAGGTGGCATTTTTCTGACGTGTAAATAAGAGCCTGGGCCCCAGCTAAACATTATTTTTTATCTTTTCTTTTTTTTTTCTGTCCTTTTTTTTTTTACCAGCAGTTAGGAACAGAGAGTGGGTCCATATTTCGTCGTCATTATTTGGTTATTTTGTCGCATTTGATCCGGAAAATGTGCAGAAAAATGGGACCGCATTTATTCATTTTGTTAAAAAAAATATTTGCTGAGAATAAAAAATAAAAAAAAAAAGAAAAGGATAAATTGGGCTATCCAAAAAAAATACCCATATGGTAAGCTTTATTTTAATTTAAAAAATTCCCTTCTCAAGAAAAATCAAGGAATTTTATTTTATTTTTTGGGCATGAGCTAGTTGTTTCTTGTTCTCGCGTTACAATGATTTTGGTCATTGATGGGGTCAAGGCGCTATGTTTGCTAAGGAAATGCCTATAAATTTAAATAGAACAACTTAAATAATTATGGGTGAAGCTATTGGATTCGAAAGTATATATTTTGTTTTTTTTGTTCTGTTGCTTGCTTAGTGTTTTTTGTCTTCAGGAACCAATGATTATTTCTCGTTTCTAATCATTGATTCGTTGGGAACTCAATTCCTATCCGCCATTTCCGATAAACTAACGTGTAATGTATTGTCGTTTATACCTTTAATGCGTTTATATTCTTTCACCGAATTGTCTATCCAATCGCTAGAGATCTTTCCTTAAATTTAATTTGAAGTATTGTCCTTGCTACCTTAAATGTAAGATCTTTTCGACGAGTTGTTTATTTGTATTTGAGCTTAACAAAAATTGTCATGGTTCAAAAATTCAATGTGGTATTTTGTTTTTTGTACATTATATGCGTTTATTCTTTCATCAAATCGTCTATTTATTTGCTAGATATCTCCAACTTATAAATTTAATTGAAGTATCAATTGCACCAACTTAAATGCAAAATCTTTTCGATCAATTGTTTATTTGTAATTAAGAGCAACGAAAAATGCCGTTTGATTTGTTCAGTTAAAAACACCTTAGCTACAATTAAAAAAAAAAATGATGGGAAACATTATCATTAGTCAATGCTTCAATCCATCGGCTTTAATCTCTTTTAATATTTCCGAAATGTAAGCCTTGTCATATAAAATGAACGTGTAATCTACTGATAAACATATTGTCCATGTTTAGGGATAACGGATTATCTTATGAATTTGAATGATTTACATATTTGTAACAAACCAAACAAGGATTTAGTTAAAGAAAGTTGGAGATAGAGGAAAATATAGCCCTTAAAGTACACTTACACCCATCATATAGATGGGTCAACTGAAAAATGGTCCGGATCAAATTGACTCATTTTCATAAAATACAAATTTAGTGATCCATACCTAACCTAATCAATACTCAACTCAACTTGTATTGTTAGGACACTTATGTATTAATTTTATATAGGAAACTTATACTTAAACTAAGGCAAAAGTACATAATGAGTGAACGCAAGACCAAATCAGGACGAGAGAGAACAAAGAGAGAATCATAGCGATACATTGAGTTTAAATAGATTGTGAATTCATTTAACATCTTTATTATCTTAAACCTTATTCTTCTAAACCCATTTATTAAATAAAATGAATCAATATAATAATTCAGTATATCAAATCTGACTTATTTGATGGATCTAGGTATGCTTGATATTTTAATAAACCGAATGTTGTGTGCTTTACGTGTACTACTCAGTTCCTTAATCACTATTAGACCCACTTGATGGAGAAGTAAAAGTCAACCCTATGTGATATTTTCGAATGATGTGGTGCGGTAACAGAGCCCTAGTCCAAGTACACTTAACTAAACAAAGCCGTGCTTTTCCCTTTTTTGTCTTTTCCTTTCTTTTCTTTTTCCTTTCCCCCTTTTTATCCTCCTCCTCCTCCCTTTTTTTCCTGTAGAATCAATTGAATGAATAGAAGTGCCCACCAGCCCATCCCCGCTTGGCCAGCGCCTTAAACTATTATCGGTGCACCTCTAACCACCGACGGCGGTGGTGGTGCCGCCACCACCACCACCACCACCTCCACCTCCTCCCCTCCCCCCCCAAAAAAAAGCAAGTCATGCAATTAGTTACTCGAGTACTAATTTTGTATGAAGGGAAGTCTAATATTTGAGTCGATTGTGCAGTGATAATGACATTTTAAACGGGACTCTTCTTTTGTGTCACAGGGCTTTACACGCCACAATTACTATAGGCCATCCAATGGCTAACAACAAGTATTTCCAACTCAACACTCTTGATCAAGGCAAAACTATCAAAAAAGTTTTAAACTCATTATATTTGTACAAATTTAATCATAAAAATTTCATATTTTATTCGGCTAATTTTAACAGGAAACTGATGACATGGTTGTTGAGTTCCTACATCGCATGGCCGGCAAAGATATGGACACCTTCAAATAACTTTTCAAAATTTTTGAATTTTTTTTTTTGAATTTCTCTTCTTGGGACGAGGGTTGACGAGGGTCGCTCAACAACACTCGCTCAGGCCAAAGTGAGGCGCACGGCCACGCCTCTTGCATCGACATCACGGGGGTTGATTGAATTTAAGCCGCTCTTGGTAACTTTACCCTGCAAATTTTTCACAGCTTTACAAAAGATCAGACCATTCAAAATTAGCAAGAACACCCAACCCCAAAAAAAAAAAAAAAGAAGAAAGAAAGAAAGAAAGAGAAAAGAAAACCAGCTAGGGCAAGAAGGCCAAACAAAAACCATCATTTCCCAAGCTGGGCCCCCTCCTTTCCCTCCCTCCTCATGATCTTCTCATCTAAAATTCAGGCACTGAAAAAAATAGAGAAAAAAAGAAAGAGAGAGAGAGAGAGAGAGGAAGATTGACGATCATGATTCATGATGATGATGATGCCGATGATGCGGCGGGGGACTGGGGGTGTGGGGGTAGGCGCGGGGCCCACGAGCGGCTGCAATCAACACGTGCTCGTGTCCGAACGCGCTGACGTGGACCAATCAGGCACGTAGGGTGCATGCACCGTCAGTCGCTTTGACCGCAGGGTGACCGACAGGTTGGCCCCCTCCCCCGCCCCCACCCTCCCGTCACTGTTCTATCCCCAGCCAGCCGTGACATTCGTCGTAATCAAAGCGTAAAAACAATCCCGAATGAGGTCGGAAAAATACGGTTCGCCAGCTGACAATAATAATAATAATAATAATACGAAAAAATAGATTTTCTAATTCGATATATTCATCACGGGGATTATATTGGCTAAATTACATACTTTATGAAATACCGTTAAAGGCAATATATCAATTAAGAATTTGATGCATAATTTCGATAGATACTCATAATCACATAAATCTTGTGATAGTGCTGATGTGATATGTCTTAGAAATGTTATAGAATCCACCACGTGAAAATTGAAATTCCGAGTTGGGTTTTTTCTTGATGGGTATCTTGACACTCATCTCGACCAATCTCGATCGGAATTCATAGAAATCGATGGATGTACTATTGATGTTACTGTGAGAATGAATGATGTTTGCTTACGACAATTCAAAAGATACAGGGCGATTGATTGAGATCTCCTCGTTTATTTGTTTTCGAGTCGACTTCCGTGCGCTATAATACAATATGAAACCCACAAGATGATCAAAGCTTGCTACAATTACTTATATCTTACATGGAACGTATATACCGCTATGTGACAACCCAACTCGACCCTTCCATTCAATTTCTATCTCTCTCAACCCATGCGCTAAATGGCCGAGAATGAAATTGAACTGACTTTACCACCTCAAGGTGTTGCGTGATATGCATGACTGGTCGTCTTTGTCCTCAAGGACAGAGGATTCATATGGACAACGATGTACTAAGAAACTTAGATTAGAGGGATCTATTAATTAATCCGAAAAAATTCCACCTTTTAGGAAAGGCAAATTCAAAGGAACGCTTGAACGAACTTTAATGTACTAACACCAATGCGCGTAACCAATCAGGGTAGGCCTCATTGTACCTATCCGGGTCTTGGTTCTTCACACATGGAAGTAAGTCTATGTCGTTCTCTCGTCTGGAAATCACACCGAGTAAGAATTGAATCCAATTCACCCGCGTACGCATACACACATATACATACATGAATATCACTGAAGGGGTTCTAGTCAGTTCAGCAGCTAGGACAAAAACACTTGATCTTTCCCTAACTGCTCATGGCTAACATGCGCGTGGGAGTTGCATTAAAGCCATGGCCATGGCGCCACCATATACTACGGAGATTGAAGAAAGGGGAGGGAGGGATGGGGAGGTGTGCTCCGCTGCGGAACACCACACGTGCGCCAACACGCGCACGCAATTATTGGCGGGGAAGGACGGACGGACGGAGGAGGGCCCCACTTGAATGGGAGGGCGGGGCCCGCGCCTTTTCGAGTAGTTAGAATTCAACTTGCACTAGATTGGCGAAAAAACCCACAAGGGCAAAGGGAAATAAACAATGATGAGTATAGCAAAAATAGGGAAAAAGAAAAAAAAAAAAAAAAAAAAAGAGGATGCGCAGGATAAGGTGGGAGATTTTTTTTTTTTTTTTTTGGGGCCTGTTTGGGTTTCCTAAATGTTGGGGAGCTCAAATTAAAAAAAAAAAAAAAATATACATATATATATATGAATTCAAGTAATGATAATGATAATAATGTGGTGATAATTAAGTTTGTGGGTTATGTAGGGTGGGAGAGGGGAGGGGTGGGTCAAGCTTCTTCTTTTTTGGGTCTAAAAAAGGCTTTGCATAATATAATAATATATGGTGGAAGTACAAAGGAAGAAAAGATGAGAATGAGAAAACAAATGCCACACGAGAGGAGGAGATGGGCGACCCCACCTCCCCAAAAATAATTTGGGTATGAGTGCATCTTTTGTGGGGTATTTTAGAGAGAGAGAGAGAGAGGGGGGGGGGGGGGGGGGGGAGGGAGAGGGGGCAATGAGGCAATCTTGGTGTTTTGTAGCTAGGGTTTGGGCTTTGAGAGAAAAGCCCATTGAGAGAGCAAAAGGATCCCAATTCCATGGTCAACGCCCATTTGGATGGTCTTTGCATTTTTGGCTATGCATCACATTCATATCCTCCTTAAATCAGGTTCATAGAGAGAAAAAGAAGCTCCTAAAGTGAGAGCGAAAAAAGGGTTTTATTTGCTGTTCGCTTGTAGAAGAGGAAGGGTGCTGAGATCTCAGGCGCATGTGTGCTCCGAACATTTGAGATCTGCAGTGAGTTTTTTTTATGAATCTCTATGAAAAGTGCGTCAACATCCCAATTGTTGTCATTGATGAAAATGTGATGGTAAACGAGATATGAGTTGTGATGTGAAAGTGAGTACCGAAATCTTGTGACTTGATGAAAGGTTAAGGGTTCTACACTGCCCTGTGGTGCGGGTGCTTGTGTGGTGGTGTTGCTTTGGTATCTCATTCCTGCATTGAGCTCAAATCCTTGCGCGACCATTTCAGTCAAACTAGTCTAGGTGTGGTGGTGGTGGTGTTTTATGTAATGATATAAACGTTTATATTTTGGACTAATGTGCAATATAATCTCTAAACTTTTAATTTATTTAATGTGGTCCATAAATTTTAGCTCAAGTGTTTAATGTGTTCCATAAAATTTCATGTAGTTTAGTGATTAAATTAAATATGTACAAAAAATTTAGGAATTATATTGAATAAATTAAAAGTCTAAGGACTACATTGTACGTTTGCTAAAGTTCAAGGATCGTATTAAACAAATTAAAAGTTTAGAGACGATTTGTGTCATTTTTCCTAAACTAAATTAGGCATTGCATCAACAATATTGAGAGATAAGACGGACAAAGAACACTCCAAGTGTCACACTTTGATGTGGAGGGATACATAAGTACCAAAACTTCCAAAATATACACTTAAGTGTCACTTTTTTTGAAAATTGGACAAGTAAGTGTCAACTTTGATGAGTTTGATGAAAATTCAAAATTGCGCTAATAAAACTAGTCTATGTGACTCACTAAAATATCCACTCAGTGACCTTGTCTAAAACAACGTCATTCTCAATGTTACCCCCAAACTAAAAACCTTAAAGCGATGTCATCCGATTTTGCCACCGCCATTGCCCATCGCCACCCGAGGGGGGGAGGGCGACCGTCGCCATCGATTGGCCCTCGACAAAGGTGGTTGGTTCCTTGCCCGACCCCAAGTGAAGGTCGGCAACCTCACTAGGCTTGAGCTCAAGCTCCCAAATTTGGGCAATGCCCGTCCTCTATTGAGACTAGTGACCATCGCTCGGCCAAGATGAGGCCTCATCACCCCGGGTGAGGGTTGATGACCTTTACTAGGCCTAGATGAGGGTGATGCTGGCACTCGCTTGAGGCTGGCGGGGCTCGTCAAATTTGGGAGAGATGTTGCCGCTTCACCTAAGGGTGAGCAACGGTCTAGGGTCGACCCTGGACCGATCCTGGACCGGCCCAACCCTGTCGGTCCTAGCCCGGTTCCTAAGAGGACTGGGTCGGTCCTTGGTCCTGAAATTCCAGGACCAACATTGTGCGGGTTGGTCCTCGGTCCTAAGAGTTTTGGATTGGTCCAACCCTGGACCAACCCTGTATATTATATTATATTGTATTATTTATAATTCTTTTATATATTCAAACCTAAGCAAAATGTCTGTTATATTATATTATATTGAGATGTTCTATCAATAGCACTAATAATAATTTCAATTTAAAACTGTTGTTGAGTATTAATTATGTGTCGTTTGTTTTGTTTTTAGATGTTTAGAAGTTCAAGTGAATTAACAAGATATAAAGTTATATATTCATGGTTTATATTAAGTATTTTGAACTTTTTATGCTTTAATTGTATTCTATTAATGAATTTCAGCTGTACTTTGCTTTTCAATTTGTGTCAAATGGTAGAAGTTTTTGAAAAGTAGAGTAATACTACAGTTGCTACAGTCATTTGCTAGTCAAGTGGTGTTGAGTGGACTCTAGTGATTAAATGCAAGAAAACGCTTTTGCATATGGTGTTATGAATATTAAAGATAGATGATTACAAGAACTTTTCCATCTTGTCTCATATCTCGATGAGCGGTTAGCAAGTACGAAATTTCTATTATTGTGTCGTCTTAAATTTGCTAAATAGGTATTGGTATATATAATTTAATCGCACAATGCCACATTATCGATGGATGTGTAATTTTAATTTGTAGGTTTTCTTTTTTAGGGTATATAAAAAATAAGACAAAAAAAATTATCGATCTGTCCCGGGTTGACCTTGGAACCGGACCGAACCCATTGGGTCGGTCCGGTCCTTAGTCCTAGGCTCAATAGGGTCGGTCCTCGGTCCTAAAAATTGAGGACCGACACTGTACGGGTTGGTCCTAGGGTTAGGGGGTGGCTTGGACCAACCCGGACCATGCTCATCCCTAGCTTCACCCAAGTCTAGGTGAGCCTCACCAACTTCGGGTGAGGGTCAACGAGGCCTCACCTTTGTTGGGTGATGGTCGTCGGCATCCCCTAGATTTGGGTGCTCTTGCTTTCACTTGGCGAGGATCATTAGCTTTCGCTTAAGGGCGGTGACGGTCGTTGACCCCTTTGGTAATGGGCAGCGATAGCAAGCCATGCCATTTTCTTGTTTTTTTCCTACTTTTTTATTTTTAAATAAATTTTAGCTTTTTCTAAAAAAAATTTTAAATCTGATTTAGAAAAATTGAATAAAAATGCCATGTGGATAGTTTTTTAAAAAAAAAAAAAAAAGAAATGTCACATCATTTTTCATTCTAGCATAGAAAAAGCCACATTAGCTATTTAGTTGGAAATTCTCGCTGTTGGCACTTAGGTATTCAATTTTTTTCCAATTTTGACACTTCAATATACTTTTGGGAAATTTTAACACTTATATATCCTCAGGGGTTGAGTTTTGGCATTTGGGTGTCCTTCTGCCACCATTAAAGTCTCCAGCTCATTACACACTATTGGATCTTGAGCTATAATTACTCCTCATCACGTTTGACAATGAGTCTTATATGCTCTTTAAATATATGTAGTCTCACTCCATTTAATAGTTTAAGTTTTAGGAATTATCGGTAGTGGTCCTAATCAAAGCCAAGTATTATCCTTTTCACTCCTGTGTCCATCTTGCTAATCAAATTTCACGTGCAACTCCTAAGCTAGCTTGCACATGAGAGAGGATGTTGAAATATCCTATGTCACTATTATAAGCCTCTATAATAGTTGGGGTGGTTCTATAAAATTTCACATGATATTATAGTTTAAGGTTCAAACCTTTCTAAACCTCTATTAACCTTCCAATTACACATTTCGATGTTTTAGCCTTAGACCAAGCCTTCAAGAGCGAGTTTAAAAATATTTAAATATTGAACAACGCATTCGTCCAATTAGTGTGTTAGCAAATTATAACTCTCCTTACTTAAAAATAGACATACCTGTTACGAAATTCGTCATGATTTCCGAAATTCAAACTCATATCCTCTTGAAAGATAGATGAATGCACATCAGGCATCCCCCATCATCACCATCGTTTTCTCAATCTTTCTCACTGCACCTGATAGCAATTTTGTCTCCGCTTTCCATCGATTCAAGATTTGAAATGTCCACAGAAGAGACCATGGCAAAAGAGCAGTGAATTTTCTCAATTATTCATGCGAACCCTATATGCATTCGGAAACATAGGAAGTGGGAAACACACGCCGAGTACGAAGATGTCGGGACCCCCTCCCCTTTGCAGCGGCAGCGGCAGCGGCTGCTCCTGAATTTTGAACCGAAAGATTTGGCATTTTCCTTGAGCAAAAAGTAAATGAGCTTGAACTAATTTCCCCAACCATTTTTCTCCATTTCCGAGGTTTGTAGGTTTGCAAGCTATTCAAACACGTCTCTTCGAATTAAACGTGGGGTCTCCTCGTTTTCCTCAGCATCTCATGTAGTTTTACCCGCAACAGTTTCTCAGTCGGTTGTTACCACTACATAGCTCCGCAAATGGTGAGTTCGGTGGCTGTGATGAAGACCATGTCCTAACACATGCATGTGTTTACATTTTACTTATCACGAGCGTGCACGTACATCTTTAATAAGAAAAATTAGCCGAGCATCAAGGTTCATTGCTGCCATGATCCGACAAATTTTGATCCTTTTTTTTTTTTTTTTAACATCTGTCATTACAATGAAAGTGCTTTATGCTTAAGTGGTAGCCCGTGTCTCGAAGCGTATCAGTGGTCTATTACTAGTAGGAATAAAAGTCCCGCCCCTTACTTTTGGTTGTGATGAAGACCATTCTCTAACTTAACTTTTTTTTTTTTTAATTGCATCGCATACATGTATTTGCGTTTTACTTACCATGAGTGTGCATATTATATCTCTATAAGAATAATTTGCTGTGTATCAAGGTGAATTAGTGCGATGGTTGACGACTTTCAATCGTTTTTCTATGTCCGTCAATATAATGAAGGTGCCTTACGCTTAAGCGGTAGCCTTTGTCTTGAAACGCATCAACAGTTTGTTACGAGTAAGAACAAAAGTGCTGCCCTTACTTTTGGTTGTGATGAGGACCATTCCCTAACTTAACTTTACCGCTTATTGCATCGCATGCATGTATTTGCATTTTACTTACCACGAGTGCGTGTTATAACTTAATAAGAATAATTCGCCGTGTGTCAAGGTGGATTAGTGTGACGGTCGATAAAACTTTATTCATTTTTCTGGTCTGTCATTACAAGGAAGTTGCCTCACACTAAAACGGTATGATTTTTCTTGAAGTGCATCAATGGTCTATTATAATTGGGTAGGGTATAGACCTAAATCCTATACCCGACCCTGTTATGATAAGTTCCCCTTTTTTGGACCTTGTATCCGACCTTATTTGTATTGGACCTCGTACCCAACCTACCATGTTTTTCTGATCCGGTTTCAAGGTCAACCTGTTTTCACAGAAATCTATTTTGCAATTTCCCGATATCTCATATGACTTCAAATTTTATATTAATACCCGAGAAAATAACGTAATCCTCATAATTTATATCGAAATATTAAGCACTTTTAATAAATAAATACATGAACTTTTTGACTAAATGAAAAATTAAGGATCCACATGGCTAATTATAATAAATAGAATCATAAGACAAATAATTAGCAACAAACATGGATTTAATATTAGTCTTATTCCCACAACTACTAAATAAAATTACTCATTTATGCAAACATAACTCCTCATTCAAAAGGGAAATTAGGTGAGCCAATTTACATGGTACATAAGAACTTAGCGACGACGAACACCATTCGTCCGTTGGATGGTGCAAGAGGGAGCCAATGAGGGAGGGAAGCAAGTGGGGAAGAGGAACGATGAAAGAGGAGTGTTGTGTGTGTTTGAGAGAGTCAAGAGGAAAAACGCCGTGTAATTACGGAAAGTAAGAATAAAAATAAGGAGAAAAAATAGGATTTTGGACCTATAATTACAAAATCGGTTTCCAAACTGGTTCTTGAGTGGGTAATTAATCGAACTCGGTTCTCAGACTAGTTTAAACCAGTTCCAAATTTCGGGAACCAATTCCCGGATTGGTTTCAATGGGAACCAGTTCCCAACCCTGTTTTCCAGGTGGGCTGATCCAATTCCCAGGTATACCTGATCCGGTTACACACCCTATTGCCCTTACTTTTGGCTCCGTTTTGTTGCCAACCTTTTCAATAAAACTAATCACATCTGTTGATGGGCGAAGTTTGCCTTTTCAATTAGAGTTTTTCAGTCAAATTACATTCCTATATTTCGTTGCCAACCTTTTCAATAAAACTAATCACATCTGTTGTTGAGGGATGAAGTTTGCCTTTTCAATTAGAGTTTTTCAGTCAGATTGCATTCCTATATCTTGCACATTCAACTACGTAGATCCTTTCACAATACAAGAAAATTTACATAACAATTTTAGCAGCAACCACATGACGAGAGATGACAATTGATTTTGCGGCATCTGTTTTTCAATTTAGAGATCAAGGGTCGCAACCTTGGACCTCATAATAGCACAAGGAAAAAGCAAAATTTTAAAACAATTGCCGAATCATCATCTTATTGAAAAAATGCTTATGGCGTGCACGCCTATCTATATATGCGCATTTCATTAGACAAGCAAGTTATGTCCAAAAAATTGCCGCATAACTTTACATTTTATATATGATAATTACAAGCACAAGCGCACAGTATATCTTAATAAGAAAAATTCACTAGGGGTGAGCAACCCTGGACCGACCTTGAACCGGCCCAATCCTACCGGTCTTGATCCGGTTCTTAAGGAGATTTGGTCGGTCCTTGGTCGTAGAATTCTTGAACCAGTACTGTGTGGGTTAGTCATCGGTCTTGAGAGTTCCGGGTCGGTCCAACCAGGATCAACTCTGACTATATATAAAATATTATTTTAATATTTTTTATATAGAGAAAACCTTAAAATAAATAGCGTCAACAACATTAAATGACTCTTTAGTGATGAATTTAAGTAATTTTACATTATTCTTTAATAACTTAGATTTTTAATGTCTTTTACAGTGTCAATAGTTATAATTTACGAATGAGGAAAATACTTTTGTGAGGAGTCCTCTTGACGTCCAAAAAGGCATAAACAGCTTCTTATGACATCCTTTTCTATTAGTCATTCTTTTCTATCTTATTTGTCATCTTAGTCTTCAATTTGCTAAAATCGAAATAAACAACTTCTTCGCTCGCCACTCGACACTCGCCTCGCTCGCTTTGGGTTATTCGTGTTGCTCGCCGCTCGATGTTCACTTGGCTTGTTGCTCCTTGCTTGATATTCGATGCTCATTATGTTTGACACTTATCCCACTTGACCCTCACTGCTTGCCTTTCTTAGGTGACCTCGCTCATCATCAAACCCATTGGGTCGGTTGCTTTTTCAAGGAGTACAAAAAATGAAATAAAAAATTATTGGTTGATCTGGGTTAACCTAGAAACCGGACCGAATCCATTCGGTTAATCTGGTCTTCAATCACTTTTTTAAGGAGTACAAAAAATGAAATAAAAAATTATTGGTTGGTCCTAGGTTGACCCTGGAACCCTGGAACCGAACTGAACTCATTGGGTCAATTCGGTCCCAATTCGGTCCTCGGTCCCAAGCTCAATAGGGTCGGTCCTCGGTCCCAAAAATTGAGGACCGACACTGTGCGGATTGGTCCTAAGATTAGGGGTGGACCAACCCAACCCGAACCATGCTCACCCCTAAAATTCACTGTGGATAAGTCATATTAGTACGGCACTTGACAAATTTTGATCTTCATTGCAACGACGGTGTCTTACAAAAAGCGCTTTGTCTTGAAGTGCATCAATCGTGAGCTCGATGTAGGCATCAAGCTCGGCGCCCTTCTTCTTCTTTCTCCTCCTCCTCAACTCCATCGCCACAAACATCAGCCCGAAAATGCAGAATAGCGAGAACAGCAAACCCATCTCCACGCTCCCCGCGAGGGACGCTGGCCTCCATTTTGGCTTCTGGTGCTTGGAATTGGCGCCTAAGTCCAGGTCAGAACCGCATGACGAAAGTGGGATTCCACATAGCCCAGTATTGTTTATGAAGCCCGAAGCCGAGCAGAAGAACACGTCAAGTGCCAAAAGTTGACACAAAGGGACACTTAAGTGCCAAAAGTTACGAAAAATACACTTAAATGCTACATTAAAAAAGAAATGGAACACTTAAGTGCCACTCCGGCCAAAGTGCTGACGTGTGCAATTTCCGACGAAATAAGTGCAAAACGACGCCGTTTTGCACGGCGATGTGGCCAAATAGTGAAAAAAAACGACGTCGTTTTTACATTGACGTGGCAATAAATTAATGTAAAAATTAATTAAATTTAATTTAAAACTAAATTTACTTAAAATATTTAAAAATATAAATATAAATATTAAAAAAATTCAAGAAAATTAAATTTAAATTTAAAATTTAAAAAATTTAAAATTAAAATTTAAAAAAGCCCTCAGTCGTATCCACCCCCTCCTTCTTTTTTTTTTTTTTTTTTTAAATTTTTAAATTTTAATATTAAAATTTATTATTTTTAAATGTTTAAAATAAATTTAATTTTAAATTTAATTTAATTAATTTTTATATTATTTTTTTCCACGTCAACATTAAAACAACGCCGTTTTGTTTTTGCCTCGCCGAAAAATTGCCACGTCGCGTTTTGGCCGATTTTCTTGACGATTGGCACTCAGTGATCCATTTTTTCCGATTTTGGCACTTAAATGTACCTTTCGTAAATAGCTTTTAGCACTTAAGTGTTCGCTTTGTCTTGGCAACTTATGGTTCAGGGTCTGCGTGTCCCCGAAGCCGCTAAAGTACTTGTCTGCCCATTTTCCGGGATCTGCCCCGTGAGTCGGTTATTCGATAAATCGATCTCGGTAAGCGAGGATAACTTGGTCCATGTCTCTGGGATGCCTCCTTCCAGTTCATTGTTCGATAGGTCGAGAATGTTGAGAGCATGCAAATCCCCAATCTCGGGCGAAAATTGGGCCAGAGATATCGTTATGGCCCAAGTTCAGAATAAACGGATAGAACATAGAGCCGATTTCCTTCGGAATGCTGCCCGACAGCATATTGTGCGAGATATCAAGGAATACCATCGACCCGTTATTTTTGAATGTAGGTTGGATCGCACCTTTGCACACTCTGCTGAAGTTGCAGGGGCTCCTGGTGGAAATTCTGGTCAATTGGTCGGGCCTGATCTCAGTGAACTCGAGCAAATGCCCGGCTCCGTGACACTCTTCGCTGCCAACATTCTTAACATACACGTACCTCCTGTCGTTTTTTAGCTTAAACTCGATGCTGCCTGATTCCTTGAACAGCTCGGGTGGGATGCTACCATTCAGGAGATTGTTGTTGAGATCCAACCAGATCAAGCTGCGAGAATCGCTGAGCTCTGGTGGTATTCTGCCATAGAACGAGTTGTTGCTGAGCTTAAGGATTGCGAGACTGGAGAGCTGCCCAATCCAACCTGGGATGTCCCCACTCAGATGGTTGTTAGAGAGCGAGATCCAATTCACGTTGGTGCAGTTGCGCAGGCTGGACGGGATGGCGCCCGTTAACTCATTGAAGTCCAGAAGCAAGTTCTCTAGAGTCTGTATACATGAGCTCCTGCGGGATTTCACAATCGAGTTCGTTCAACAGAATGATCCAATGCTGGAGCTTAGACAGAGAGCCCAAACTTGACGGAATCTGACCCTTCAAGTAATTGAAGCTCAAATCGAGCGAAATCAGCTGAGAGTAGTTGCTCAGGGCCTGTGGGATTGAACCCGTGAACCCATTATTCTGGAGATAGAGCTCCTTCAAGCTATTCCCAGGATCTTGACACAAGCCACTAGGAATCACCCCAGAGAGATCATTTGAGCTCAGGTCCAATGTCTCCAAGGAAGTCAAATCCGACAAAGATGCCGGCAGAACTGAAACTAGCAGGGATCACACCAGACAAGTTATTCTGAGAAAAAACGAGCTCGACAAGCCTCGGCGAGACTAGGAGGGATCTCCCCCTGAAACCCGTTTGCAGACAAGTAAAGGAACCGCAAGTTGTTGGTCGCGAGCGAAGGGATTAGACCTGAGAAGTGATTGTTGGAGAGGTTCAAGAAGCTGAGCTGAGAGCAAGCAGAGACCGCACGCCCGATATCGCCATAGAACCTGTTGGAGGACGCATCCAGATGCTCCAAGGCCGAGCAATCTCCGAGGGAAGGCACGCTCACGGAGATGTTGTCCTGGGATATATCAAAGTACTGCAACTTGTTGCAGCCCAAGACATCCACATCCCTCTCAGGGACAAGTGAGTCATGGCACCGCATTCGCCGGACAAAACCCAGGAAACATAGTCAAGAACCTGCAAACTCTCGAGCCCCTTGAGGCCGGCGGTGGCGAAGGCACTTTCTTGCCCGGAGTTGTCGAGGTTGTTGCCGGAAAAGTTGAGGACTCTGAGGTTCTGGCAAGGACCCAAGCCGGCGATACCCGAAATTGGGCCGGACAAGGCGTTCCCGGATAGATCTAAGCTGCTCAAGACGGCACTGCATTTCCTCCTCCATGAGGTTTTATTGGAGAGCGAGAGCTCAGGGGTCCAGTTCCGCCATGAGAGAGAGAGACAGAGAGGAGAGAGAAAGCGGTCTTCCTGATTCTCAGAAAGAAAGACAGAGACAGAGACAGAGAGGGAAAGAGAGAGAGATTGTGCTCTGAATTTGCACTGTGAACATATTTCGTATTAATTTATTAATTGTTTTTGCCCATAACTCCACTTTGGGCGCCCACCGATATCTACCATTCCAAATTCGCAATAGAAGCCTCATATTTCATTTTGAGGAGAGCACTAAGATAGATCTTAAGTCTAAAGTCATTCATCTATTTAATGGGTTATTATTCACTGAAAAATTTAAAATGAAGGGTTATCTAGTAATTATGATATACTATTGCTCGGCGGCACACTAGATCTTCGATGATGGACTTCACATCATCACTACCAACCCATCACACATGTGCATTGTAACAAGATTAGCAAAAAAAAAAAAAAATCTTGCCTTATGAACTCGATTGATTAGTTGGGACGGATCTATCACAATTAACGTGAGTTCGAGAAAAAGATAGAGATTCTCTTCCTAAATAAGATTAAGGAGTTTTCAGAGATTCGTGTAATTTACTTTTTTTATTATAACATTTTTTTGGGTAATATCGTTGGGTCAGATCATGCTTTCTTAACTAAATCCAAGCTCCAATTTTTAGGTAACATACACTTGAGAAAAGATATCATGAATTCGAGTTGCTAATTTCCTTTTGAGCATTTATAGAGTAACCTATTTCTTGCGCGTGGTCGTCACGCGCGTGTCATCGCGGGTGGCCACGTCGGATTCTCCGCGGCGCAAGGACGAGGATGACGATCTCGCGGAGATCTACAGTTGGATTAGGTTTGACGGTCAAGATCTCCTGTAAAAAAATCTAAGGCGCCCCAGCCGTAAAAATCTAGCGGTTCCCGCTGAAAGTTTATTGCCGTTTTTGCCATCGCACGGGCGGAGAAAAGGCAGAGGCCCCGGAGGGTAATAACGTAATAGCATTCTCAGGTGGCATTTTTCTGACTTAGAAATAAAAGCCTGGACCCCGCTAAACGTTATTTTTTCTCTTATTTTTTTTCTTTTTTAATAGCAGTTAGAAACAGAGATTGGGTCCATATTTCGTCGTCATTATTTGGTTATTCTGTCGCATTTGATCCGGAAAATGTGCAGAAAAATGGGACCGCATTTATTCATTTTGTTACTAAAAATATTTGCTGAAAATAAAAAAAATGATAAATCGGGCTGTCCAAAAAATACCCATTAAGGTAAGCTTTATTTTTTAATTTGAAAAATTCCCTTCTCATGAAAAATCAAGGAGTATATATATATATATATATATATATTTTGGGCATGAACTAGTTGTTTCTTTTTCTCATGTTATAATGAATTTGGTCATTGATGGGGTCAAGGCACCATGCTTGCTAAGGTGATGCCTACAAATTCAAATACAACAAGTTAAACAATAAGGGGTAATGCTATTTGATTCGAGAATATATATATATATATATATATATATATATATATATATATATTTTTATATATATATATATATTTCCCTACTACTTGCTTAGTGTTTTAGTCTCTGTGAATTGATTGTATTTCTTGGTTCTAATTGATGATTCGTGAAGAATTCAATTCCTCTATGCTCATTCCGGTAATCTAATGAGTGATGTATTGTCATTTATTCCTTTGATGCGTCATATTCTTTTATGGAATTATCTGTCCAATCAACAGAGATCTCTCCTTTAGAAATTTAATTTGAAGTATTGTCCCTGTCGCCTTAAACGTAAGATCTTTTCGATGAATCATTTATTTATATTTAAGCTTCACGAAATTGTCGTGGTTCATAAATTAAATGTGTATATTTTGTCTTTTGTACCTTATACGCGTTTATTATTTTATCGAATCATCTATTTATTTGCTAGAGATATCTCCTTTATAGATTTGATTGAAGCATTGTCCATACCACCTCAAATGCAAAATCTTTTTGGTCAACTATTCATTTGTAATCAACAGTAACGGAAAATGCCATTTTATTTGTTCAGTTAAAAACACTTTAGCTACAATGAAAAAAAAATGATGGTAAACATTATCATAATTACTACTTCCATCTATTAGCTTTAATCTCTTGTAATATTTCCGAAATTTAATAAGTAATGTAAACTTTGTTACGTAAAATGTATGTGTAATCTACTAATAAACGCATTGTCCATATGTAGGGATAACAGATTATCTTTTGAATTTGTGTGGTTTATATGTTTGTAACTAACCAAACAAAGGTCTAGTTGGAGAAAGTTGGAGATAGAGGAAAATATAGCCCTTAAAGTACACTTACACCTGTCAAATAGATGAGTTAAGTAAAAAATATTTCGATCCAAATTGATCCATTTTCATATAATACAAATTTATTAATCTGTACATGATCCAATCAATACTTGACTCAACCCGTGTTGTTAGGACACTTTTTTTTTTTTTTTTTTCTAAGGGTCCGTTCGTTTCACGGAAAATATCATATTTCTGGAAAACATTTTCCAGGAAAATGACTTTATTTTCCGATGTTCGGCCAAAACTTAAAATTTGAGTGGAAAATATTTTCCACCGTTCGTTAGCTCATTTAATTGTTTGGGAAAAATTATCAAATTTTGAATTTTAATATTTTTAATAGACCAAAAAATTAATTTTATTTTTTATATTTTTTTAAAAAATAAATTTTTAATTATTTATATTTTTAAAAAATCGAAATTTTTATTATTTTTCTTAATTTTTCTTTTTCTCTTCCTTCCTCCCTCCTCCTTCCTCCTCTTCCTTCCTCCGCCGCCATCTCCTTCCTCCTCCTTCTTCCTCTTCCTTCCGCCGCCGCCTCCTTCCCCGCTCGACGATGGCGGCCGCCCGGCTCGCGGCGAGCTCGGGCGAGGCCCGAGCCCCACCCATCTCGCCGGATCGGCGAGCCGCGAGCTCCGCCGCCGGATCCGGCGAGCTCGCGGGCGGCTGGCCCGACGGCTCGCGGCGAGCTCGGCGAGGCCCGAGCCCCGCCCACCTCGCCGGATCCGGCGAGCCGCGAGCTCCACCGCCGGATCCGGCGAGCTCGGGCGAGGCCCGAGCCCCGCCAGCTCGTCGGATCCGGCGAGCTGCGAGCTCCGCCTAGGCCGGGGACTGACTCGGCGAGGGATTTGCAGACGAGGGCCTCGGGCGACGACTGCAGCTTGACCGGGTAAGGGAGGAGCTCGGAGGTGAGGGCGGGGTCGATCGCGAGCGGGATGTCCCCGGCTGCCGGGAGGGAGGAGAGCTTCACGACCCAGTCGCCGTGGTTGTTGGCGGCGGCGAGGAGGGAGAGCGCGTGGTCCCGGAGGAGGAAGCCATGCCGCCGGAAGCCCCTCGAAATGCGCGCGGTGTGGGCCGACGGGCGATGGAAGGTCGAGGGAGGGGGAGCGGGGGGTGGTGATCGTTCTAGGGTTCGGCGGGCCGCAATGGAGGTTTCCGGTTGGGGGCGGCGAGGCTCTGCAGTCTCATGGAAGAGAGAGAAAGAGGATGGAGAGAGAGAGAGAGAGAGAGAGAGAGAGAGAGAGAGAGAGAGTAGCGAGAGAAAAAAAAATTAAAAACTCAATTTAAAAAAAGAAAAAGAAAGCAAGAAAATAAAATGAAAATGTATTGATAAAAAAGAATAAGAAGGAAGAAGCCATGGAAAATGTTTTCCACTTTTGAAAAGTGGAAAATGTTTTCCACACTTTAAAGGTTGTTTTTTCCAATGATGGAAAATATTTTCCTTGACTAATTGATTTTCCGTGAAACGAACACCGGAAAATTCGGAAAACATTTTCCCGGAAGTTATTTTCCGTGAAACGAACGGACCCTAAAGTGAGAAACTTATACTTAAACTAAGGTGAAAGCACAGAGTTAGTTAGTGAGTGTGAGATCGAATCAGGGTGGGAGAGAATGAAGAGAGAGTCATTGAAATAGGCCGGGTCTAAGTAAATTGTGAACCCATTTAATATATGTATTAACTTAAACCTTATTATTCTAAATTTATTTGTGACCTATTTGTTAAATAAAATTGATCTATATAACAACTCATATCATCAAATATGGGACATGGCCTATTTGATAGATTTTAATATGGTTGATATTTAAAAAAAATTAAATGTCGTGCGCTTAATTCACACGTTCTACTCAGTTCCTTAATCGCTATTAGAACCACTTGATGGAGAAGTGAAAGCCAACCGTAGGTGATATTTTCAAATGATGTTGTGCGGTAACATTAACTCAAGTACACTTAAGTAAAGAAAGTCGTGCTTTTCCCTTTTTTTTTTTTTTTTTTTTTTTTTTTTTTTTTTTTTTTTTTTTTGTCTTTTCCTTCCTTTTCTATTCTTTTTCCGTCCCCCCTTTTTATCCTCTTTTCCCCTTCCCCCTCTTTTCCTCTGGAATCAATGATTGTATGTATATAAGTCCCCACCAGCCCATCCCCGCTTGGCCAACGTCTTAAATTACCATCGGCATACCTCTAACCACCGGCACCTGAACCACCACTATTGTCGCCGCTGCCGCCGCCGCCGCCTCCTCTTTCTCTCTCTCTCTCCAAGTGAGTCATGCAATCAATCACATACTAATTTCGCATGAGGGGAATGTCCAATATTCAAGCCGATCGTGCAGCCATGATGACATTTTATAATTGGGACTCTTCTTCGGAGCCATGGGGCTTTACACACCACAATTACCATAGGCCATCCAATTGCTAACAATGGGTATTTCCAACTCAATACTCTTGATTGAGGTAAAATTAATAAAAAAGTTTTAAATTTATTATACTTGTACTAATATTTATTAATTAAGTTCATTCGGTCAATTTTGATAAAAAAACTGATAATACAGTTGTTACCAACAAAGACCTAAACATTTCAAAATAATTTTTTTTGAATTTCTTAAATATTTTTTTAGATTTTTCTTTTTGGTATGACAATTGATAAAGGTCGCTATCAACCCTCGTCCATGCCGCGCGTGTCCTTGCCCGAATCTGGCCAGAGGCCCTCACCTCTTCCATCACATCACTGGGGTTGAATTTACGCTGCTCATGGTAATTTCACCTGGCAATTTTTCACTGCTTTACAAAAGATAAGGTTCAGATTATTCAAATTAGCTAGAACACCCGATGAAAATAAAAGAAAAAAAGAAAGAGAAAGGAAAACCAGCTAGGGCAAGAAGGCCAAACAAAAACCATAATTTCCCAAGCAGGGCCCCTCCCCCCTCTCTTCCCTCCCGCCTCATGATCTTCTCATCCAAACTTCGGGCACAGAAAAAAATAGAGAAATAAAGAGAGGAAGATTGACGATCATGATTCACGATGATGATGATGACGATGACGATGATGGGTGCGCGGGGCCCACGAGCGGCTGCAATCAACACGTGCCCGTGTCCCAGCGCGCTGACGTGGACCAATCGGGCCAGCCGTGACATTCGTCGTAATCAAAGTGTAAAAACAATCGCGAAAGAGAGGCGCCAAAATACGGTACGGCTGCCAATTATAGCAGTAACGTTACGGGAAGACAAATTTGAGAAATTTTTATATAATTCGATATATTCATGATAAAGATTATATCGGTCAAATTATGGACATTAAATGCAATACATTAATCAAGATATGCGATATCAAATGAGATATATAATATCAAGAGATACTCATAATAAAATAAATTTTGCGATAGTGCTAATGCGATACACCTTATAGATATTGTGGAATCCACCATGTGAAAATTGAAATTTTGAGTCGAGCCTTTTCTTGATGGGTAATTTGACAATAATCTCAACCGAACGATGAATGTATTGCTACCGATGTCACTGTAAGAATGGATGATGTTTGGTTATGACAATTTGGAAGATCCATGATGGTTAGATTAAGAATTCATCGATTGTTACTCGTTCATTTGTATCCAAATCGGCTTTCATACACTATAATACGGTTTGAAACCCACAAGAGGGTCAACACCTGCTATTATTGCTTATACCTTACATGGAATGCATATATCGTCATGTGACGACCTGACTTGACCCTTCCATTCAATCACTATCTTTCTCGACCCATTCGCAAAATAGGCAAGAACGAAATCAAACAACTCTACCGCCTTAAGGTGTCACGCAATATGCATGGCGGATCATCTTTGAGGATGGAGGATTTGTATGGACAACAATGTACTAAGAAACTTAGATTGAAGGGGTCTGTTGAGGCTTTGTTTGGCAATTTCTGTTTCTGTTCCCGGAGCACAAATTTTTGTTTTTTTGTTTCGGGAATAAAAAAAGAATAGAAACACGTTTATTTACACTTTGATTCTCGAGAATATATTTGGAATAGAAACAAAATGTAGAAAAAACTTGTTTCTTATTCCTAGGAATAATTCCGAGAAATACTTTTTTTTTCTTTCTTCATTTTTTTTGGGTCGACGGCCTTGCTTAAATTCGACGAGGTCGAGCTCGCCCAGCCACGGGAGGCTTGGGGGCTAGCGAGTCTCGCTGTGTGGCCGGGCGAGGCCATTGGCCCTCGTCGGCCGGTTCTTAGTCATGGCCGAGGCCAGTGATTGGCCAAAAGGAAGAAAGAAAAAAAAAAAAAAAAAGAAAAGAAAATTAAAAATTAAAAAAAAAAAAAAAATTATACAAATTTACCAAATGTATTTATGTTCTATTTATTTATTTATTTATTTCGAAACAAAAATTTGGTGCAATTACCAAACGTATTATTTTGTTAAAAAATCATTCCCCGAAACAAAAATAATTTTTATTTTTGTTCTAAGGAACAATTTTTGAACAACCCTAAGTAATCCGAAACAATCCCATCTTATAGGAAAGACAAATTTAAAAGAATGCTTACATGAACTTTAATGCAGTAACACCAACGCGTGTAACTAATCAGGATAGGCCTTATCGTACCTGTTTGGGTCCGGTTCTTCATACATGGAAGGAGGTCCATATCATTTTCTCGTCCGGAAATTACACCGAGCAAGAATCGAATCCAATTCACTTGCGTACGCATACACACATATACATACATGAATATCATTGAAGGGGTTCTAGTCAGTTCAGCAGCTAGGACAAAAACACTTGATCTTTCCCTAACTGCTCATGGCTAACTCGCGCGCGGAGTTGCATTAAAAGCGTGGCCATGGCGCCACCATATAATGCGGAGAAGGAAGCAAGGGGGGGAGGGATGGGGGGTGTGCTCCGCTGCGGAACACCACACGTGCGCCAACACGCGCACGCAATTATTGGCGGGGAAGGACGGAGGGAGGGAGGAGGGCCCCACTTGAATGGGAGGGCGGGGCCCGCGCCTTTTCGAGTAGTTAGAATTGAACTTGCACCGGATGGGCCCAAAAACCCACAAGGGCAAAGGAAATAAAGAATGATGTGTATAGCAAAAATAGGAAAAAAGAAAAAAAGGAAAAAAAAAAGATGCCCAGGATAAGGCAGGATTTTTTTTTCTTTGGGGCGGGGGGGGCCTGTTTGGGTTCCCTAAATGTTCCAAAAGGAGGGCGGGGGTGTTCAAATGAAAAATGTGTGAATTTAAATAATGATAATGATAATAATGTGGTGATAATTAAGTTTGTGGGTTATGTAGGGTGGGAGAGGGGAGGGGTGGGTCAAGCTTCTTCTTTTTTTGGGTCTAAAAAGGCTTTACATGATATATGATATATGGCGGAAGTACAAAGGAAGAAAAGATGAGAATGAGAAAACAAATGCCACACGAGAGGAGGAGATGGGCGACCCCACCTCCCCAAAAATAATTTGGGTACGAGTGCATCTTTTGTGGGGTTTTTTTTTCTTTTTTTATTTTTTTTTGAGAGAGAGAGAGAGGGAGGGAGAGGGAGGAGGGAGTGGGGCAATGCCAACGAGGGAATATTGGTGTTTCGTATCAAGGGCTTGGGCTTTGAGAGAAAAGCCCATTGAGAAAGCAAGAGGATCCCAATTCCATGGTCAACGCGCATTTGGATGGTCTTTGCATTTTTGGCAATGAATCACATTCATATCCTCCTTGAATCGGTTCATAGAGAGAAGCTCCTAAAGTGAGAGTGAATGAAGGGTTTTATTTGTTGTTAGCTTGTAGAAGAGGAAGGGTGTCGGGATCTCCGGCGCATGCGTGCTCCGAATCTTTGAGATCTGTAATTGGTTTGTTTGTGAATTCCAGTGAAAAGTGCGTTAACATCCTGATTATCATCGTTGGTGAAAATGTGATAGTAAATGAGATACAAATTGTGATGTGAAAATGAGTATCGCAATCTCGTGACTTGATGAAAGGTCAAGGTTTCTGCATTGCCCCGTGGTGGGGGTGCTTGCGTGGTGGCGTTGCTTTGGTAAATTGGTATCCATTCTTACACTGAGCTCGAATCCTTGCCTGACCATTTCAGTCAAACTAGTCTAGGTGTAGTGATGGTGGTGATTTAAGTAATGGGACAAATGGTTTTTAAATTTTGGATTACTATGCAATACGATATTTAAACTTTTAATTTATTCAATGTGATCCATGAATTTTAACTTAACTTTTATCTAGTTTAGTGACTAAATTAAATATGTATAGAAAGTCTAAGGACTATATTGAACAAACTAAAAATCCAAAGACAATATTGTACATTTGCTAAAATTCAGGGATCAGATTGAACAAATTAAAAGTTTATGGATCATTTGTTTCACTTTCTCTATTGCATCAACAATATTGAGCCATAAGAGGGGCAAAGAACACTCAAAGTGTCACAATTTGGCATGGAGGATACATAAGTGTCAAAATTTCTGAAATGTACACCTAAGTGTCATTAATAAAACCAATGTACGTGGCTCGCCAAAACGTCTACTTAATAATTCTTGTCTAAAATGACGTTGTTCTTCATGTTACCCACAGAATAAAAATCCTAAAACAACATTGTCCACTTCTACTGCCATCGCCACCTGTCGCCGGGGGGGTAGTGACCATCATTGGCCCTGGTTGAAGATAGCTAGCCCTTGCTTGACCCTAATCAAGGGCCGGCAACCTCAGTAGGCTCGGGCTTGAGTGCCCAGATTTGGGTGACACCAGCCCTCTCTTGAGGCCGGTGACCATCGCCCAACTAGGGTGAAGCCTCACTAGCCCCAAGCGAGGGCTGGGAACCCTCACTAGGACCACGTGAGGGCGACATCGATGCTTACTTGGGGCTTGTAAGACTTGCCAGATTTAGGTGAGGTGTTGCCCTTTCACCTAGGTTTAGGCGAGCCTCGCCAACTATGGGTGAGGGTCAATGAGGCCTCGCTTTTGTTTGGTGATGGTTGATGGCATCCCCCAGATTTGGGCGCTCTTTCTCAAGCTTGGCAAGGGTCATTGGCCTTCGCTTGGGCTGGTGACGGAGTCATCGACCCTTTTGGCGATGGGTGGCAGTGGAAGTGTCCATGGCAAGCTAGGCCATTTTCTTTTGTTCTACAATTTTCTTTTTTTAAATAAATTTTAGCTTTTCATATTTATTTTTTAGTTTGATTTTTAAAAAGTTGAATAAAAATTAATAAAAATGCCAGGGGAATGATTTTTTTTTTTAAAAATATCACATCATTTAAAATTCCCACGTAATAAAAGTCATGCCAGTTGTTTAGCTAGAAATTCTTGCTATCGGCACTTAAGTGTTCATTTCTTCTCAATTTTGACACTTAAGTGTACTTTTTAGAAGCTCTGGAACTTATGTGTCATTGCATACTAAATTTTGACATTTTGGGTGTTTTTCTACTGCCATAAGAGTCTCCAACTCATTACACATAATTGGATCTTGAGCTATAATTACTTTTCATTGCCCTCAACAACGAGTTTTATATGCTTTCTAAATAAACGTAATCTTCCTCCACTTAATAGTTTAAGTTTTTGGAATGATTGGTTGTGGTCTTACAAAATCTTATATGATATTGGAGTAAGGTATATCATTTTTCACGCGTGTATCCATCCTGCTAATTAAATTTCATGTGAGACTCCTAAGTCAGTTTGCATGTGAGAAAAGATGTTGAAATAAATCATGTCACTATTATAAGCTTTTAGAATAATTGAGTGGTCCTACAAAATTTCATATTATACTCAAATTTTTCCACACATTTCTATGTTTTGGTCTTAGACAAAAGTCTATAAGAGTGAGTGTTAGAATATTTAAATATTAGATAAAAAATTCATCTTAAGTCAGCAAATTTTAACTCTCTCTACTTGAAAATAGACGTACCTCATTACGGAACTCGTTGTTGCTCCCAAAATTCGAACTCGTACTCTCTCGAAAGTTAGATGAATGCGAACATCGAGCTAGCCAGGTGTTAACTCAGATGCTCAGGCATCCTCCATCATCACCATCGTTTTCTCAATCTTTCTCACTGTACATGAAATCAATTTTGTCTCCACTTCTCGATTGATTCCAGATCCGAAACGTCTACAGGAGAGACCATGGCAAAAGAGCAGTGAATTTTCTTAATTATTCATGCAAACCCTCTATGCATTCGGAAACGGCGGAAGTGGGAAACACGCGCAAGTACGAAGATTTCGGGACCCTCCCCTTTGAAGCAGCAGCGGCAGCATCTGTTGTTGAATTCTGAACCGAACGATTTGGCGTTTTTCTTGAGCAAAAAGTAAATGTGTTCGAACTAATTTCTCCAAACATTTTTCTCCATTTCCAAGGTTTCTAGGTTTGCAAACTATTCAAACATGTCTCTTCGAATTAAATGTGGGGTCTCCTCGTTTTCCTCAGCATCTCATGCTGTTTTTACCTGCAACAGTTTCTCAGTCGGTTGTTACCACTACATAGTTCCGCAAATGGTGAGTTCGGTGGCTGTGATGAAGACCAAGCCCTAACTTAAACTTTACCGTTTATTCCATCACACGCATGTGTTTGCATTTACCTACCATGAGCATGCACATTATATCTTAATAAGAATAATTCGTCATGTATCAAGGTTAATTGCTACAGAAGTCGATACATTTTGATCGTACTCTGCATCTGTTACTACAATGAAAGTGCCTTACGCTTAAGGGTAGCCTTTGTTTTGAAGCACATCGATGGTCTGTTATGAGTAGGAACAAAAGTCCCGCCCTTATTTTCTGTTGTGATGAAGACTATTCCCTAACTTAATTTTACTGTTCATTGCATTGCATACATGTATTTACGTTTTGCTTATCACCGGCGAGCACATTATATCTTAATAAGAATAATTCGCCATGTATCTGCTGCGATGGTTGACAAATTTTAAACGTTTTTCGGCATCTGTCACTGTAATGGTGGTGCCTTATGCTTAAAGTGGTAGTTTTTGTCTTGAAGCAAAATAATGATTTCGAGTAGGAACAAAAGTCCTGCCCTTACTTTTTGTTGTGATGAAGACCATTCCCTAACCTAACTTTCCTGTTCCTTGCATCGCATGCATGTATTTACATTTTACTTACTGCGAGTGCGCATATTATATCTTAATAAGAATAGTTCGCTGTGTATCAAGGTGGATTAGTGGGACGGCTGACAAATTTTGATCATTTTTCTGGGTTCGTCCCTACAATGAGGGTGTTTTATGTTTAAGCGGTAGCCTTTGTGTTGAAGCCTATCAATGATCTATTACAAATAGAACGAAAGTCCTATCCTTACTTTTTGGCTTTGTTTTATTGCCAACCTTTCCGATACAACTGATCACGTTTGTTTGAGAGATGAAGTTTACTCTTTCACTTAGAGAGTTTTCCGCTCTGGTTCCCTTCTTATAATTCTCACGCGCCATAACATGGATTCTTTCACAATGCAAAAGGGTCCACTTACAAATTTCAAGGTGTTACGAAAAGTGGTAGGCTTTGTCTCGAATTGGATTGGTGTCCTCTTACAAATTAGAACAAAAATCCTGCTCTTACTTTAGCTTCATTTTATTACCAACATTTTTTATACACCCAATCACATCTGTTGAGAGCTGTAGTTTGCTCTCTCACTTAGAGAGTTTTCTGCTCTGGTTCCCTTCCCGCATTTTGCACATGCAATAACATGGATTCTTTCCGATAGAGGTGAGAGATGAAGGGTTTAAACCTCGGACCTCATGACAGCATGGGGAAAAAGTGAAGACCGTGCCCTAACTTAACTTCACTGTTGATTGCATTGCATATATGTATTTGCATTTTACTTAGCATAAGTGCACATATTATATCTCAACAAGAATAATTCACCGTGTATCAAGGTAGATTACTGTGACGATTGACAAAAATTGGTCCTTTTTCTGGATCTATCACCAATGAAGGTGCCTTACGCTTAAGCAGTATCCTTTATCTTGAAGCGCATTAGTGATCTGTAATGAGTAGGAACGAAAATCCTGTCTTTACTTTTGACTCCATTTTGTTGCCATCCTTTTCAATACGATTGATCGCTCAACAGACAGATGACGTTTACTCTCACTTGCAGAGTTTTCTACTTGGATCAACTTCCTATATTTCGCACATTCAATAACATAGATCCATTCACAAGGCAGGAAAATTCACCTAACAATTTCAGTAGCCACAAGTCGAGAGATGACAATACACTTCGTGGCGCCTCTTTTCCCACTGAGGTAGAGATCAAGGTTGCAACTTGGGACCTCATAATAGCATGGGGAAAAGGTAAAATTTTAAAACAATCCCCGAGTCATCGTCTTATCAAAAGAATCGGTTCCTACACAACACACTTATTTATGTACGTGCATTTCATTAGACAACCAAGTTATGTCCGTAAAATGTCCAATATAACTTCACATTATATACATATATGATAATTACATGCATGACGTACAGTATATCTTAATAAGAATAATTTGCTGTGTATAAGTAGGATTAATATGACAGCTGACAAATTTTGATCTATTTACGTCTATCACTGTAATGAAATTTTCTTATGAAAAGTGTTAGGCTTTGTCTTGAAGTGCATCCATATCCTCTTACAAGTTGGAACAAAAATCTTGCTCTTACTTGGCTTCATTTTGTTGCTAACTTTTTTTACACAACCGATCACATCATTTGAGAGTTATAGTTTGCTCTCTCATTTAGAGGATTTTCTGCTTCCTTCCTATATTTCGCACATGCAATGACATGGATTCTTTCCCATAGAGGTGAGAGGTCAAGGATTTGAACCTTGGACCTCATGATAGCATGGGGAAAAAGTGGATGTCTATAACAATCAGTCATGTCTTAGCGGCAAAGCCGGTTCCCATGCGCACACTCCATAAGTGGGTGCATTTCATGAGACCACCAAGTTATGTCCATTGATTTAACGTTTATTATTTCCGTGAAATGTATTAACATTTCGTTCAGGATAAATACATGCACGAGGGCACATAAGAACATATCTCGACGAGAATAATTTGCCATAAAATAAAGTGGGTTGGTAGTTGGTACGGTGATTCACAAATTCTGATTTTTTTTTTCTTTTTTTGTATCTGTCAGTGCAACGAAAGTGTCCTACATAAAAGCGGTAGCCTTTGTCTTGAAGCACATCGATCGTCTGTCACGAGTTGAAACATATGCCGTGCTCTAATTTTGACTTCTGTGGAGAGCTGTAGTTCGCTCTTTCACTTGAAGGGTTTTTTTCACTCTGGTTCCCTTCCTATGTTTTCCACCTACAGTAATGCAGATTTTTCCGCAAATGCAAGAAAAATCCCGTAGCAATTTCAACAACAGCAGGTCGAGACAGGACAGTTGACTTCGCGTCATCTCTTTTCACATAGAGGGGAGAGATCAGGGGCAAGAACCTTTGACCTCATCATAGTACGGGGAAAATGCGAACTTCCCTAACAATCTTTGAATCATTGCCTTCGGGAAAAACCAGTGTGTGCACACCTACCTACACGCGTGCATTTCAGAGACAGCTAAGCTATGTCCATAACTTTACCGTTTGTTATGTCCATAAACTCACAGATATGTATTTGCAAATTATTTACGATAATTATGTACATGATAACACATAATATATCTTAAAAAGAATAATTTGCTGAGTACAAGATGAATAGTATGACGGTTGATCGCTTCAAGGAACTTCTGGTGCTCTGGAGCCGACGTTTTTCTCCTCCTTCGCTGAGGTGCTTGTATCTTTGCCAATTGTTCATGCCGTGTCTTTTTAGTTGTTGTTTGCCTTCTTTTGGGCTCTGCCTTTTGTTTTACATTATCGCATCCTTCCACTCATTATGATTGTTCATCTTGAATGCAAGTTTTTGGTGCCGTGATCTTTTGTACATTTGGCCTTTCCTTAATATATTCATTACCTTTTATAAAAAAAAAAAAAGTATGACGATTGACATATTTTGATCCTTTTGCATCTGTCACTGTAATGAAGGTATTTTGTGTAAAGAGGAAGCTTTTTTCTTGAAGCGCATTGATGGTCTATTACAAATTGGAACGAAAGTCCTGCCCTTACTTTGGCTTCCTTCTTATATTTGCACATGCTATGACGTAGATCCTTTTGCAACGCAAGAAATTTCACGTAAAAATTCCAGCAAGGACACTTTGAGAGACAACGGTTGACTTCGTGGCATCTCTTTGTAAATAGGGATGAGAGATGAAGGGTTCGAACCGTGGACTTTGAGGGGAAAAGGCAAAATTTTAAATCAATTAGTGAATCATCATATTAGCAAAAAAAAAAAAAAGTTCCCGGGCACACACCGGTATGTGACATGCATTTCATGAGACAACCAAGTTATGTCCATATAATTGCTGATATGTATTTGCACCTTATATACAAAAATTACGTGCAAGAGTGCATTAGTATATCTTAATAATAATAATAATTTTTATGGACAAGATGGATTAGTATGATGTCGACAAATTTGGATCTTTCTGCACCTATCACTGCAACGATGGTACCTTACATAAAATGGTAGCATTTGTCAGGAAACGCATCAATGGTCTGTTACGAGTTGAAACAAAAGTTCTGCTTTTGCTTTTGCCTAGTTTTTTTGCTTACCTTTTTTACACGACTGATCACATTTGTCGAAAGCTGTAATTTGCTCTTTCGCTGAGACGGTCTTTCGCTCTGTCTCTACCAATACTTCGATTATGCAATACTATAGATTCTTTCAAAACGCGAGAAATTCATGTAAAAATGTCAGTAACAATAGGTCGAGAAAGACAATTGACTTCACGACATCTCTTTTCCCATAGAGGTGAGAGATCAACGGTTCGAATCTTGGACCTCATGATAGCACGGGAAAAAAGCGAAGTTTTATAAGAATCATCGATTCACGGTCTTAATGAAAAAATCGATTTTCGCTCATGCACTTACGTACATTTTATGAGACAACCAAGTTAACTAATCCAATGCGAAAACCGAGCTAATTAATCAAAGACGAAAACCAATCGAATCAATTCGTCTCAAGGCTGTTTGCAAAATGAATCAATCCGTTCGGGATATACAGGTTCCTTACAGGGTAGAATGATTTCATTATCATGTCGGAAATTGAAGAGGAGATGCTGTTGAAATATTCCAAGGACAATCTAAGTTGAACTTACGCGCCACTCAATTAACTTAAACACTCAATAGTCCCAATTGCGCCTAAAAAGCCTCTCAATAAATTAAAGAGATAAACAATGATTCTCGCTCAAATTCTTTCCAGCGGCTCTATAAAGCTTTCTTTGAAGTTAACCTTGTGTGCTTGGGCACCCATCTGGTGCCTAAAATCTAGCTAGAAGGATGAAGATCTTCTACTCCGTGCGATATCTTTATTGGTGCCTCAATGAATCTCAATCATTAATACATTCAGCCATAAATTTCATGACAAAGCTTAAAATGATCTGAATGAATGGGAGACATGGATGAGGACAGAAGATCTCATCCACTAGTAGACTCTTCGCGGCATCTAGGTTTGATCCTCTGAGGCCCAAACCTAGCCTTTCGCGCATATTTTCGCCTACGCCGGATGTCCTCAAAATCTTCGACCTCACACAAGTCCTAAATTAGATCGGCTTAGCTTCGAGCGACAAGTGACAAAAGTTATGACCTAACGCCAGAGATTTTCCTAAACCTTTTGCTAGTCACGGTCACAAAATGTAAGTATGGGATTGCAACGTACAGAATCAAACTCAAAATTTTGTTCAAAACGAGAAAACTTGCACGGCCCCATCGTGGGCGACAATCCAGTTTTCAATTCCAGCCAACCTGGTGAAACTGAAACCGATCCACGCCACGATGCTCATTTCTGATGACCAACAAGTCGGCTGAGCTATTTACAATGGTTTTTTTGTTAAATTACATCTTGAGTTTAAACCTACCATGCAAAACCTGACCCGGCCCATATTGCACGTACAATCTTGGATGGCCTGTTTTAAATTGGACTTTTGAGTCCTCTGGCCATGTCTAAGCCCGTAAAACGCAACTTTTAATTTGAAGGACCCTCGTATTTCTTCAACAAGCAAAATGTACTCTTTTTTTTTTTTTTTTTTAAATTATTTACCTTTCCAGTCAATTTTTTTTAAGTATTACCTGCCATATCCAATTATCAAATGAGCACGGACGTCCCCAGTCAAGAACAAGACTCAAAGCGGTGTTCAGAACCAAAACGTCCTCTTCGCAAATCATGTCACATCAACACGTCAAATCCCAAACCTAAGTGGCTTCTAACTTAAGGTAAATTTACTTAACATGCCCAGCTGAAAATTACTTTTCCTTTTACGTCCAAACATTCCACAAAAGTCAAAAAACTGAGGTAAACACCAAGACTACCGGCTGGCGGTTCAATAGTCTAATGCGGAGCATAAGATAGGCAGGCGTCATAACAATACAATAGCCAACAAAAGCAATGTTATGCATCTCCTTCAGGTATGGGAGCAGACACGTCCATACATTGGAACGCAATACGACTATTTGCTCGAGGATCTGCATATGGAATATGATCTCTCTGATTCTTGTCATGTTAAGAATCGGTTTGGCAATCAGCACTCCCACATCCCAATATACAAATGTTCGCTGTGCTGCTATTCGCCTCTTTATCAAAACATCGATTTTCAAACTTTCAACTGGAGGAATCCTCACAAATGCATGCAAATCACCTTATCCATGTGCATTGAATAAGACTCCAAGAGAGAAGTGAGGCCCTCAAGACTACCATGAAAAGAGAGACAGATTCGCCAAATCTAAACTAAGCATTTGACCACCCAGTACTTGCTATGGTTCTCTCTTGTCTAGGACTAAATCTCACCAAAAAGTGCCTAACATCAGTATTTACCTGGTTTATCAGCCAGGCATTAATCTCATTACTAATTATCATCTAGAACACAACCAACAACCGGTATAATTCCAAGTGTACGAATTGAAGAAATCCACTTCCACCGTACCATTACAATGTAAATCCACATCTTCTCCAGATAGCCCCTTATATATATAGTCTCCCGAAATGCTCTCTGTAGATGCTATATTGGGAAACTTTTCCATCACCATACATTCCAGCAACACTCATGCACCACACTATCTTATTTGATCCAGTGTCTCTAGGTCAAATCAAAGATTCATTCAGTTTTGCTCAATATCACAAGAGAGCCAAAGTTGATTTGAAAAGCCAACTCATGGATAAATTCCAACGATGAATCTATGAATGCTTTAGCACTTGAAAATCAATGATACAACTACCAAATCAGAAAAACTGCCTGCTTACTTTACAGATCAATAACACGAGAAAGCTTCTGAATCCTATTTAGTAAGAAGTCCCCTTGTTTTATGGTAGCTTGGTAAAGGGCATTTTTTGCATCTGGTCTGTTAGTTTCCAGGACACCGGCAACTTTGTCTATCTTGCAGTGAAGCTTTCCAGCAGCAATAAAGCGAGATAATTCTCTGTACAAGGGTTTATGTCAATTTAGGGGAGAAATATTCAAGAGAGAATAACCACATATTTCAAAGACAGACAAAGTCAAATAATTCCATCATATGAAAGTCAACTAATCCTTAATATAAAGCATGATCAGAATTGTGATAACTTACGCATCAATGAAATCAACCGTTACTCCAAAAGCTTTCGCCATAGCTTCAATTGTAACACTCTTATAGGATTCGAGGAACTGGGAATAAACAACAGTTCGACTTCCCTCATGTAATACCGGAAGTGAGGGTGCAGATAGCGATCCAATCTTATTTGCTCAGTCAGACCAGCTTTACAGAAAAAACAGAAGGAAAAAAAGAAAAGGAAAAAAAGAACAGTGAGATTTCCACATCCAAACCGAATAAGAGTCCTATCAAAATAGGTTTACGCAGAGTTGCACGTGCAATCCAAATGTCAGACACACATTATCAAAACAGAAGCAATAAGCTACAGTAATCTATGCCAGAGCTAAGTATAAAGGCTTATACAATCTATGATAGAGTTGAGCACGGTCGGACCAAGAACATGCAAGATGTTTTTTCAGATTTCCACATCCTAACCATATAAGAGTCCTATCAAAATAGGTTTATGCAGAGTTGCACGTGCAACCCAAATGTCAGACATACATTATCAAAACAGAAGCAATAAGCTACAGTAATCTATGCCAGAGCTAAGTATAAAGGCTTATACAATCTATGATAGAGTTGAGTATAGTTGGACTGAGAACAAGCAAGATGTTTTTAGGAAAAAAAAAAAAAAAAAGTAACAACAAAGTCACAGTCTATGGTAAAGTAACTCACCAAAAGCAGAAAAGAAAGATTTGTATTGACAATCATACAGAGAGTTCAGAAATTCCGACAAATGGGGTACTTTTCCAATCACTGTCAAGATCTCTGGAGCATCCACAACCTGCCCATTGCACAAGTACTTTAAATATTGACTCTGGAGTGCCAATCGGTCATAAAAGAGATATCACCAGGGGTGAAAATGGGAATTTCTAGTAGTTAAAATACCTACCTTCTGCTTCAAGGAAACTCTATCCAATGAGATGATGCTGGTAAGAACAGTGTAAAACACAAAGGTGTCATAAGGGAACAGTTCATAAGTAGTGAAGGTTGAGATGGAATCCAGGAATAAACTGGCAGCCTGCTTGAAATTTCGAGTCGACAAGCAGTACAATCCTTCATACACCTTCAAACGGTTTTTCCTTTCCCAATCGCCTCCCTCTTCAAACAAGCTGGCGATAATTTAATCAAGCATTTCATTAGAATGTTAATGTTTAACAAGCTAACAGGACAAGGAATGCTATGACCACCTACTTTTTTGCTTTATCAATGCTTTTGGAAATGAGATCAAAATCCATGTAGAAGAAACCCAGTTGGAGTGTATAGAAGACCAAGTCCATCTTCTGCCCGACAGCCACTGTTTTGCTTTCTGTTACCTTGAGCTGTTCCAATGCTTTTTCCTTACGTGCACAAAACGAAAGTACAAAAATTACATTCCGATGGTGAAGAACTCCCTAAGTAACGGGAAAGGCAACTAGAACGGCCAAAACTTACCTTGTCACCAATACGAATGAAATACAAGGATTTGGCCAGGTGGGCTTCCCTAACTTCACTTTCGCCCAAGTTCTCTTCAGCATCAGTTATCCTAGGCAAAGGCAACCATGGCAACCCATCAAACTAACAACGGAACGCATGATTAGGGGATTAATTCAGTCTAAAGGACCACAAGATGAAGCCATTAGACTGTCGCTCGACGGGATTATTACGCACGCTGCATTACCAGCCACCACGTGACCAAACACCACCATGTGCCAAAACATGGTCTAAGCAAATCACTCTATCAGTCATAAAATCTATCTAGCAATATCAATCTCGACTTTCCCCGAAAAGGTACACATTCAAGCAAGTATCCCAGCAGCAGATTCAAAGCCCAACAATGAAAATTTTAAGAGCAATGACTCTTCTCGAGCTCCATTGATCTCCACAGATTTATTATTGCACGAGAACCATACGAAACACATTCTCCATCACTAGAACAATACGGAACTCGAATCACACCGCGTCGTGAGAAAAACCCAAATCTCAAGAATTCTGGGACAAAAATGGGCGACCAAAGCTATGAATTTTGAACAAGAAAAGCGAGACGGGCGGGACTCACTTCTCGTCGAGCTTCTTGAGCTCCTCCTCGATGCGGGCGCGCATGGAGTCCAAGAGCCCCCGATCCACCTCCAGCAGGGGCTCCGCCGCTAGGGTTTCGTACAGCGAGGCCATATCTGAGAAACGCAGGAGAACCCATCATCATTCGCGAACCGGGGAACCCGAAAACAAGAGAAAGAAACGATCTTGAGCGAGGGGAAGCTCAGGGAATCGAAATCGGACCGTCGGATTTGATGGAGGCGAGGACCTCGTCCTTGAGGTGGACCTTCTCGATGTCGGGGACGCTGGGGTGCTTGAGGAGGAAGAGGCGGTGGGCGAGGGCAAGGTGGGGCTGCTGGGATCCCTCTTCGCCTTCCATTTTCGCAGATTCCGACGACGACGACGATGGAGGAGGAGGAGGAGGAGGAGGAGTAAAGAAGAAGACGAGTCGGGAAGGAGGCGCTTGAGGCTTTCTTCAGCTTCTTCAGCTTCTTGAGTTTGAGGAACAAAGGTGACTTGCGCAATCGGTTTTCTCCCTCTTTCCCCTGGGTTTTTCTGCTTTTCATGTTTCTGCCCCGGTTTGTGGAACAAATTACGGACTCGTCCCTGGGGGATTATTAGGCCCTGTTTGGTAACATGCCAAATAGTGTTTGATTCTGATTTTTTGTTCTCAGAATCAGTTTAGGATGAAAATCAAGTTTGGTAAAATTGTCCCAAACTGATTCCGGAACAAATTTGTTTCCGAATCGCTTTGGGACAAGATTTTAGAATAAGAAAAAAATATGATTCTGCGTTCTAGAATCAAAAAAAGAATTAACACAATAAAATTCTTCTTCTTCTTTTCTACCATCTCGCGACCGCCGTCGGTCACCACTTGCCACCGCTCGCCGGACCTCGCCCTGGCCGGGCGAGCTCGCCGGAGGCGAGCCCGGCCCACCGACGAGCTCAACGGAGGCAAGCCCGAGCCATCGGCGAGGCTCGGCCTCGCTAGATCCGGGCGAGGCCGAGCCTCGCCGGTGGCGAGGCGGGCCTCGGGCCTTGTCGGGATGGGTGAGGCCCGACGAGGCGCCGGGCGAGGCCCGCCCGGCCACCGGCGGGGCTCGCCTAGCCCTCGGTGGCTGGCGAGCCTCGCCCGGCCCGGCGAGGCTCGCTGTCCACCGGCGAGGCCGAGCCTTGGCAGGGCTGGGCGATCCAGGCGAGGCTCGGCCGAGGAGGACCGGCGACGCTTCGGTGAGGTTGCCGGCCCTCGTTCGGCCGGTTCGGACCGGCGACCGGCCACAAGAAGAAGAAGATGAATAGGAGAAAAAGGAAAAAAAGAAAAGAAAAAGGAAAAAGAAAAGGAAAAAGGAAAAAAAGAAAAGGAAAAAGGAAAAAAAGAAAAGAAAAGAAAGTAAAAAATTTAAAAAAATTATTTAAAAATTAAAAGAAATTAATTTGGAAGAATCAATGAACACGTTATCAAACGCAATTTTATTCAAGAATAAGAAATTTTGGATAGTTACCAAACGCGTTCTTTTACTGTAAATCGCTTCCCTAAACGTAATAAAAAATAATCATTTCTTGTTAGAATTAGATCCCGAGAACAGAATTGTTACCAAACGCACCCTTAGAGTTAGGCCAGACTTTTTACTTGAGGGACAAAGAAATGACCACCGTATTTCCGTCGGGGGGGAAAATAATATAAATAGTTTGTGAACTTTGACTCAATATGCGGTATGGTTCTTAAACTTTTAATTTACTTTATATGGTTCTTAGACTTCTAGTACATATTCAACTTAATTCCCGAACTTTATGAAAATGTTTAATGTTATCCATTCATATAGTTCAGGTACTAAGTTAAATAAGAATGAATAGTTTAGAGACCTCATTGGATAAATTGAGAATTCAAAGATAACATTATATATTGAGTTAAAGTTCAGAAGTCATATTGAAGAAATTAAAAATTTAATGATTACATCGTATATTAAGGTTTAGGAATTATTTATGTGATTATCTCTTATTTTGGCCAACAAGTCTTACATGGCAATTGACGTTGCTTGTTGTGCTTATGAGATGAGTTGGCAAGGAACTTTTTGTCATTAAAAGATGGAGAGTCTGAAATAAGGATTTTGAGTAAAAAGTAAGGGTTAATACCATCAAAAATTACATATTGATTTACTCATAACATAAGTTACTCGATATTGATATTCGCTTCATAGAAAATCTCAAATTAGTGGAAAATTATTGAAAAAGTCTTAAACCCATTTCATTGGTGTCGATTTATTCCTAAACGTTTTGACCTACTGTTTATTAAGTCATTCTAGCTAATTTTGGCTGGATATCCTTGATATGGATGTCATCTGGCCTACATGGCATAATCAACATTGAGATGGACAACTGAGAGAGTAAAGTAACCAACAATGGGCTGACCTCACCATGTTTGGGGTATCGTCTAACGACCCTTGTCCACTCTATTGACCTTCACAGCATGGACAAAGGCCGATCGATGCTTATCGTCTTTTTCTGGTTCAGCCAAATATCAAGAGAGGGTTAACGGATCCTCATTAATGCTCAGGTAAGGGTTAGCCAGTTTAACTATGGTTGAACGATGAGCATCGATCTTTTCCATCATGGTAAGGAGGCGTGCTAAACCTAGTCGGTGGCCTGGTGGCCCCTTGGCCTACCATCGTGTATACATCAAAATTAACGTGTAAATATCGGTAGATGACAATAGCAAGTAATGCAAAAACTTGATTGCATAAATTGAATGAGTTAAGTTGATGGACATGAAAAGAATTGAGGGCTGAAATTGAAAAACCTTCACGCACACCAAATGATTTTGATCTATACCATCTGTGCAATCTTTTCTATTGATCAGGCTTGACAACCCCATCAAATTGCGCATTTCGTGCCAATAAAAAATACCTACATCTCGATTCGTCTCAATGAATCATGCTATGCAATTGCTTGGTAATTAGTTATACGGACTTGCTGCAGGATTTCACTGCTCAATAACACATACAGCAGTAAGAGTTCTTCAGTTGGACTCACAGAGCCAAACCTGCACTCGTTCCCTTGGTTATATGTCACGAAAGTTATAAGCTTAGATCAATGGAATGACAACATCCATGGCCCTCACAGAAGAAACATAATGAACATCTCAGGACAATTTGAGCATATGCCCTAGTATCACAATGACTTCATCCCTCCGCCTGTTGAACGAAGTCCAATTAATGGTCATTTTCATGAAACTCAAGTCACTCTTCCCAGAAGAAGGTGCCATGAGAGAGTCACTCCTCCACAAGAGACTTTGTCAAATTGCAGGGCCCCAGCAAAAGCTTCAGAATATGTGCCAAGGCCCATAACAAGACTCTTTCTCCAATTTGATGAACACATCCACTCTTTCATAACGGACCACTCTTATAGAACTGTTCAGGCCAATCTGTCTAACAAAACCAGAAGTTCGTTGCAAGAGATGGTCCGTGCAATCTCAAAGAATCTCAGAGAGAGAGAGAGAGAGAGAGAGAGAGAAAGAGAGAGAGGATGAATTTGGTTTATAATGTCATTTTCCACAAGTACAATAGTAAAGCAAGAAAAAGGCTCTGACTTGTTTGGTGGGATCTATCTTCACAGAGTTCGACAATTTACTATGACAATTACCAAAATGCGAAGGGAAGCTCGATGTACGAACCACATTCGATACAGCAATGGCTTGGAATAGGAGGTGAACAAGAAAATCAGAGCAACACTTAAGGCTGAGGTTGGCTCATTTCAGTGGCTTTCTATAACTCAGAAACAGAATTAACAATGAGAAACTGAACTATCATGTAAAAGAATTATTCCTGTTATTCCTCTGATAAGAATTCTTCCAAGATACTCATGATCTTGACATACCAATTGCAGTAAATTGGATGTGTGCCCAATAAAACGACTCCTTGAAAGAGAGAATTCTTGGTATACGCCTCACCAACCCTTTGAACCCTATTTAGACCTTATCTTCTTGTTCGGTGGACTCTAGGAGGCTTTCCTGCTTCTGGCTTTTGTTGCTCTGACTCGAGTAGCTAACGCGTTCCTTTCCTCCAGGTTTAGAGGAGGCGTTGCCATACCAAATCATCCCTATCACGGCAACAACCATGCCCAATACTACTTGCATATTCAGGCCCTCTTTCCCGAAGAAAACGAATCCTAAGGTCAGGACAAGTATGGTCTTCATGTGGCCAATCACTTGGAAAGACACGGCTGTGAACCTGCCTATGCAGATGAACTGGCTGAGGTTGGTACCCACCGCTATGGTACAAGAGATGATCAAGAATGCCTGCATGATTAAGCATGTTTAGCATACAATCAGATGTAGAGATAAGAACTTACACACTTGCATGTATATGACGAAAGGAGATGTTCTAATATAAAATTTTTCCAGAAAAGTGTAATCCTGGGCTCTAGATCTTGGTGACAAAGTTACTAAATTAGATCTCTTGAGCAGGCTTGCTGCCATATAAATGTGATTACCTTGCAGAGGTAACAAAATCATTTTCATGCACATTTTGATGAAACCATTTCATTTTCCTCCAGTAACTCTGTCATAAAGATGACCAAAATGTTAAGACTATCTTTTACCACTGCACAACTGGTTGCACATTCTCAGATTGCATCAATTTGATGGATAATTAGAAACATAGAGCATTGAGAGAATGCAGATTCAAAGAGCATCATGGAAAGTCAATCACCATATTAGAATTTGGCCTAGTGAAGGGAAGTTGCACTTTCAAAGCTGTAGTAGTGCAGAAAGATGGGTCCAGCTCTGGTATTTTCTAAAAGGACTTCAACCTGGCTTGACCAGTCAAGAGGTCGTACAATGCACTTAGATTGCCAAAACAATAGTTACAGGCAACAATCCCATCCATATTAGATTTTAAGAGAGCCATCCTCAGCATAGCTTTGTGCCAAACATTGGGTGGAGGGGTTTTGGGTGGTCAGAATTAATTGTTTTAGGAGACCTAGATGACTAGGTCTCAGTCATTTTTAATAAGTAGGTAGCAATGGCCCAGTTTACTCACAACCGCGTGGATGTCAAAATAATTTTCTTTAAAAAACTTGCGCTGCCTAATAAATCATTTAAATAAAGACAGTGAACAAAGTCAGAAAACTTACAACAGATGTGGTAGAGTACTGGTAGGCATAAACTCTTTCACCGGTAAACATGTAGTCGAGAAAGGGACCTACTATAAGCAGAGAAGTTGCCTGCACTGGAGCTGTGTGCCCCAGTAGATTAAAAGAACCTATCGAATACTTTCTTTGAAGAAAGTGAACATACTGCAGTCACAATGCACTGAATTAGGAATTTTCCATGTTTAGATATTTGTGATGAATAATAGTTGGAGTAGTCTCTGTAGCTACAGAAAACTATACTGATTTACAGAAATGCAGTTACTCTGCTATGATTTGATGCCATGTCCGCGAAACTCATGCAAAGAATATGAAAACCATTCTCTATGAGAATAGATTTGGAATTAGTGTACCAAATGTCAAGTGTCAATGTGACAAGAATTCTTCAGTGAAGTTGGCTTTTACTCACATATTGTTGTAGAGCAGTGCTCCAGACTGCTATAAAGGCAGCTAGAAAGCCCTTGAAGTTGACACTGACATCAGTGACGGTACAAAATGCCACCCCAAGGAGAACGACTACAATGCTGAGCTTGGTATCCCTCGAATACCGCACCTGGTCCAAGACAACTTCGAGAAAACAAGACACTGGTATCATACTCAGCTTTGCAATCTGAAAGGAGAAAACAAGCATGTGAGTTTTAAGTTAAATTTTCGTCAACGCCACTATCAGAAAAGCAAATGGATTCTAGTACAATCCTCGAAGACTTACCTGGTAAAATCCGACAGAGTTCCACATCAGACTGATATTCATTCCAACAATGGAGAAGTTGGCGAACAAAACAAATTTCAAGATCTCACTCGCTGGTAGATTTGTGGGCTGAATATAACCAAGCCACCTAAAAACAAGTGTCAGCATGGTTGTTGTGGCAAAATGAAGACCGGTTAAAGTTGTGGCTGCAAGATACCAATCAGTATCAAGATTGTTAGCATACCATGTGAAGAGTTGTCAAAGAAATTGCAGTAGATTACTCCTATAAATTAAGCATGATCATTTTGCTTGCTTCTCACTGCTCTTTGTTTTTCAGTTCTTCCTCCATTAAGGGGAATCTCAAACTTAAGAATACAGAGCAAGTGATTTCAGTTGATTGAAAATAACATCATAAAAATAGCAAATATCAGTCTCATTAGGATACTTGACTAGAAAAGAAGATACAAGTGTGAGGAAAATTTTTCCTGACAATAAGTTCATTCTATGCTCTCTGCGGAAAAGGAACATTCATTTGTCTATCTAAAGACTGAGTTGCCAAGAAAAATTAAAGAGATTTGTTCACTAGTAAAGTCTTCTACTAAAATGTGCATATAGAGATGGTTTTAACCATTTGTGTGTCATGAAACAATGCCATGAGAACTTGAGAGCATACACATTTAGTTGGAAGAAACAGACAAAGAATGCAGAAACTAGCCCTGCAACCTTGCCCTCACAAGGTAAACTTGAAACAAACAAATGGGGTGCAGAACCTTTTCCAAAAGGTGCAAAGAGAACTTCGACTAATTCATCACAACCTTTGGCCGGACAATACCCTTTAGAATCCATGTTCTTTCTGTTTATCATGAAAAATGTGAGAAATTTCCACAGCTGACAAGCTAAAGCGAGGAACAGAGAAAGTCCATTTCCAGATTGCTAAATTTAGCCATGTACCAATTGAATCCTCAGGTTTTATAACAGCCATTAAGGTAACGAAAAAGTTCATCCTGGGATGCCCATTAAGTTGGGTAACATGATCAGAAACAATGATCTGACTGCTACAAAAGGTAACTGGTGCAAGATAAAAATTGACCATGAAATTGTTTGAACCAATCAGAATAAAATGCCGTTTGAAGATAGATGTTGAGAAAACGAGTAATAAAGAGCTATTAAACTTTAATGACAAATGTAATAACATTTAAGCTCCACAGGAGTTATCATTGCAATGACTAGTCAAGAACTTTTTGGGCAATTAGAGCTAGAACTCAAAGTCAACAGATCTGCAACCTAATAGCACAAAATATAAAAATTCAATCCCAGGAAATTTCCTTCAAGGGGAGGACTAAATCAGAAGAATCTCAAAGTCAAACACAGGGCTCCACCATCATCTTTCAAGTTTCCTTCAATGATATGCAACATAAACTATTTCATGTGAGTTAACCAAGAGTTAGTCCCCGTAATCTGCTAATCATGAAGGAAAACCAAATCCTCAAACTTGCATTCAAACAAAAAGAGGACATGGTGATGACCCATACAAGGATCTAGCCGAGCAAGACAATATTGTACACCGATTCGATTTCAGAAATAGCTAAACCTTGTAGCCTTGGTTTTGCAGAAAATTATTCAAGCAGACAAGGTTGAATAGCAAGTGACATTATATCAACCTTGTGGGATGACCTCTCACTTATTTAGGTGAGAAGGCAGGTAAAAATATGTAAAACGGGAAATGAAAATATGAGACAGAAACTCTTGAAAGCCAGAAACCCATATGACCACTCTAACAGAATAGAAGGTTGTCAAGATGGATACTCTCCAAATCAACAATCATCGAGAGTATTGCATAATCAGAGATAAGATAAAGGTTGATCTTCAATAAAAGTTAATCCCATGCTTATATAAATTATTGATTTGATGCAACCATGATGATGCTCATCTCATAATGATACTAAGGACGTACCGAATCTGAAACCGTATGTCGCCATCAGAGCTTTATTAACGAGTATTATTCCTACAGAGGTAACAATGTTGAACATCCATGCTGCTGCATCAACAGCAGCCTTTTTATCTGCCTTAGTTGCCGAAGACATGTTGTTCTCTCTCCTCAAATCACTACTGTCACTGCCGCTCAACCTTCATTAAAATCAAACACTGCACCGTGATGTCAAAAACTTCCTTATCTGCACAATATACAATTTGGTTAAGACAACACTCCTCAAAAGATGTGGTTCACAAAGGTCAAATCGCCACTGCATCAGAAACAAAAGCACATAGCGTTAAGGAGATTCGCATACTTTGCGAATTTCCATGTGTCACCGTATATGATTCACAATGACAAACAAAGGATTACATGGAGGGACAGAGCCACGGAACTGGCTTTTCCATCTGGGAATTTACAAAGGAATGCAGAAACTCTTGATAGTGTCTCGTCAATTGGACTTCAATTCCTAAAGAGGATGGTCATTGCCAATCTAATGTCACTATGCTTTAAAGACCAAATATAGTCCCCTTATTTCGATATCCATTAGCAAAAAGATACCGAAACCGAAATCCATTAGTCGCCGAAAGCATGAGCAGTGATAAAAAACAAGGCAACAACACAAAAGCAACCTAATATGATTATCCCTGCTTCAAACGCAAAATTCGACATCCAGACTCAAAATCAGATGAGATACAGCCAAAGGCAAGTCCCTATAACTATAAACTACCAGAAGTACAGAACCCACCAACACAATTTCCTCAGGACACCCACGAAACTCAAAACCAGGTCCTTTCTTTCGCCAATAAAACAGAAGAACCATGTGGGTTTTTGGGGGCAAACCTCTTGAGAGAAAGCTTCAGAGAATGTCGAGAGGGACTCTGTCTCCCTGCGTGTGCCCCTTCATGCAAATTCCAACGTTAATGTAGAGAGATGGAGGACGCCACGCAAAAGCGTCAACTACCTTTTGCCGTGAAACTCAATGCTTTTCTTGAATATTGAAAGAAAAATTAACACAAAATGGAGCACAAGAGAGAGAAACAAGACGTGGGGAGAGAGAACGAATGAGAGAGCCAACACCCCTCCATTTTATATACATCCATGGAAAGATGCGAACCGCATTTTCGTCCGACTCCCATCACAAATTCTATACTCTTCTCAAGACCGATCTGATTTCTTGGGTCAATACCGTGATATGTGGAGTCACGACGGAAATTAAAAATTTGGTGGGCTCGTTGAACTTGGAAGCAAGGAGCGAGATTTAGATCAGAAAGGAGGCAACTTTTCTTCAGAAAATCAGCGGAGGGACTGATTGGTATTTGACTTTTCCATGGTTAGCCCAAGAAAAGAAAGAAACCAAAGCAGCCAACTTGGGCTGTGTAGTGTGTACAGTTTAGAGTCCCTTTCTTTCCCTGTCCACCCTAACGTGCCTTAAGGGCTCATTTGAATTCCCATATTCGGTAATCGTCGGACGGAAAGAGAGTAAATCTCGTTGGATGATCGCAACATCTTCAAAGTTTTGTGCATCAGGAGTGATGATCTGTTATGCCATGAAGGTTGAGGGACATGAAATCGCACTTATGTTTCTTCTTTAATTTTAGAAATTGCGTAGGGTACAACGATGATTCCGATATCTATTTCATACCGAACATGCCTTAAGGGCTCATTTGAATTCCTATTAGTTCTTAAAAATCTCTAAGGAATGGTTCATCGGTAGTCGTAGGACAAAGAGAGTAAATTTTGTTTACTGAACGTCTTTAAAGTTGAAAATTATGACCCATTATGCCATGAAGGTCGAGGAATATAAAATTGTGCTCATGCTTCTCCTTTAATCTTAGAAGTTATGAAGGGTACGATGACAGGTGTCGATGATTCTGATGTTTGTTTCATCCACGGAAATGAACAGCCGAACACGATAAAAAGACAGAGAAGATCGATTCCTTTGTTGAATTCAGGGAAGTCCAGGTGCAATTTGAGGTTCAAGCCGGCGCTTATGGTCTTGAATCCTGACAGACGACAAATCATGCGAAAGGGATAAGTTCACCCACCTTCCACTGATTTTCCATGAACGATGTCATTGAAATAACGACATTTAGGGTCAAGTCTCTTTCGTTTTGTCACTCTGCTTTTCAAATCAAGAAAGGGAATGATCAACGAGCGACTAGATGGGAGCTGCCCTTGTATTACATCAGGCCTAAATTCCTTATCGGAACGTGCTCATTATCAAATTCATTTTCATAGAAACGATCGATTGGGAGCGGGTTTAGTTGGCTTGGCAAGTCTTCAACTAGCCCGGGTCCACTCATCTTGTACTTTATGTTGAGCGAGAGCAAGGAGTCGTCAGGCGAGCTGCCCTTGTATTTAGATCAGGCCTAATTTCCTTAATTAAACATGCTAATTATCAAAATCACCGTCATTTTCATAGAAACGATTGATCGGGCGCGGGTTTAGTTGGCTTGGCCAGTCTTCACCTAGCTCGGACTCCACCCATCTTGAACTTTATGTCGAGCGAGAGCAAGGAGTTGTCAAACTCGTGACTAGAGCTACAAACGCCTCTTTTTCTTTAGCACTTTTTTTTTTTTTTTTTTTACTATAGTTAGACAATGTTCCGAAAAATGCCCATTAATCCGAACGGTAATTCTTATTCAAGTGATTTATCGAACCAGTCCTAGTCGCACCTCTTAAAGTTCAATTTTAAAGAAAAGAGAAGGGAATAGATGTTTAGTTAAGTACTTGTCCCGTTCAAGAGGGGGCCAGTGCGGATCTCTAGTGGGATGGATGGACATCCCTTTGTCCTTAGTAACATTGTATCTAGGGCATTCTCCGAATTTATATGTACAATTTATTTCTTTATATATATATATATATATATATATATATATATATATATATATAATTACTACCCAAATAGTTTAAACAGAAGATGATCTAGCCATATATCTTACAGAAAGGATCTGGCAATTGTTAAAAAGATCAAGACCATGCCAAAATGCACTCCACGTTCGTTGCCCCAGCATTAAGGTAACATGGCATTTTGCATTAGTTGGCTTCTTCGTACGAGCGCCGGCCGTCATCTTTGTCTTCATCATTAATTGCCATTGCAATATATTTCCCCGTTAATTTAGGTAACAATGCTTTGCTTGTTCACAAAACCAGCCTCTCTCATTGAAGAGCCGCTTGAATGTCAACGATCCCATCTAGGGTTTCTAACCAAGTTCAGTGGGATATGCCTTTTCCCATGGTTCCCACATGAGATGACTCTTTAAGTGACTTTGAAGCGAAATGGATGGGTTTTTAATTTGATGTTTTTGAGTCACGCTATTTCGCAATTGTCATATTATATCCAAAGCCAACAGCAGCTTCCGAGAATATTCAGGTGAGTTTTGGCTGGTATAGCCATTCTGTTGTCCACTTCTGAAAAAACAGGATCGTCTCAATTGTCTCTTTTGAAATCGGATAATTGTTAAAAATGAGCGATTGCTCATCGAAATTGCTTTAGTCTGAACACTTTATAAGTCCCGATACCATTGTCGTCCAGCAGCTTTGATAGCAATGGCTGGCTGGATCTACTACTATCTAGTTGCTCCGGTCCATGTCTTTGTTTCCGGCAGGAATTCGATGGTTTTTAGGGATAACACCTAATTAACCGTGTACAAAGAGTCAAAGAGGTCGGAAAAATTTAGTCCGGTTAGGTCAGGCTACATACTTCTTGGATGGTTCTGCCACCACTAGAGATTGAACATATATAGAATTTATATTCTAAAAAGAATCTCTTTTTTTTCTCGGTCGTTTGGAGACGTTAATCAAGGGCAATGAGTCAAGGCTATTTGGTGCTCTGATATTGATATTTTGAAGGCAGGCTAGTCTTAGAAAATGCTCTCATTAGGGTAAAACCAAGTCAAGTTACTCTCAGCAACTTCCGCTCAACTGGTTGATTTTATGAGATTGGATCGCTTGATTTAGAGTAGAAAGATTAACTTCAGTTTTGATCTATGACCTCAAGCCACTTAAGTTATTTGTCGATGGACCTATCAAACGGATGGATCGGATTGGGTCATAAATGGTCCGACTCAAAGTGATCCATTTACCCAGTTTATGACCCATATATTGCAATGCAAATTTCTCGACCTATATCCAACACATACTCAACCTGATCAAAGCATCACTAAAATACTTTATATTTATTTCTTATATATATATTTAAAAAAATTGTATTATTAAAACACTTTCATGCTATTTGAAAATTTTTCCTTTGATATTTTCAGCTAATGATTCTATCCAAAATCCATTTTATAATTTTTTTGAAGGGAAAAACCACCAAAAACCCCAAACTTTGCCCCGAGTGATACATTTACCCCAAACTTTTTTTCGTGCCGTGAAAAACCCCAAACTTTCCAAACCGTGACACATTTACCTCATAAGGGCATTTTTATCTTTTTAGTTTCTGTTTTTTCTTTTTTCTTTTTCTTTTTTTTTTTTTTCTTCTTCCCTCCGCCGGCCATGGCGGCGCCGGCGGAGGGAAGCCGGCGCCCGCCCAACGCCGGGAGGGCCGCCCGACCCGGCGTCGGGCGAGGGCACCTCGCTGACGCGCGGGGGCCGCCCTCGCCCGACGCCGGCGAGGGAGGCCCTCGCCCGACGCCGGCGAGGGCCGCCCGCCGGCGCCGGCTTCCCTCCGCCGGCTCCGCCATGGCCGGCGGAGGGAGGAAGAAGAAGAAAAAAAAAAAAAAAAAAAAATTTTTAAAAATGAAAAGACCAAAATGCCCTCCAATTTTGGGGTAAATGTGTCACACTTGAAAGTTAAGGGTTTTTGGTGTCGTGTCAAAAAAAGTTTGGGGTAAATGTGTCACTCGAGGCAAAATTTGGGGTTTTTGGTGATTTTTTCCTTTTTTGAATTTTTTATATTTTTAATTCTATATTTTCTTTTTCTTTCTTTTTTCTTCAAAGTCCAGCAAGAGGTGTGGAGACCTGCCATTGGCAACGACAATGACCAGCTACGGCGAAGGCTGGTGATCGGCAGTCATTGGTGGCGGAAGACTGACAGTGATTCGCAGTTCAAGTTATTTATTTTTTTTTTTTTGGAAAAGGATTCGCAGTTCAAGTTAATAAGTTATTTTTGTCCCAAAAAAAGGTTAATAATTTTTATGGGTCTATATGAGTTTGTTACATGGATTTGATATGGGTTTGCTACAAACCCATATAGACCCATATAAACTTACGCTTAGATGTTTCAAACCCCTTTTGACCCATGGGCTCACTAAATCTTAATATATGGGTTTATATAACTCATACTTCACCTCTTTTTATTAAGTAGAGTTTGAGGTCACCAAAACTCTGCTCGACAAGCCTTCGAGTCTAGATGAACTTGGATTGTTATATTCATAAAGAAATATCCAATGGCCATTGAATAGACACAAAAATCAATAAAATTTCATAATATACCAACTTATATATACCTATAGTTGAACTCGAGCTTGTGCTTATTAAATTCTTTGAGGCGGTAAGAATAACATGATTGTCATAACTTTCGTATAGTATTTACTTGAGTACCATAACTTTTGTTTTTTGGCTTACTTGAATATCGCAAATTTGAAAAATCGATAACTTGAGTGTTATTGGTGATTTGCCTTGTTTGAAAATTCGATGTGGATGTTGATAATTCTACATGGCTTCGTTGGTATTGAGGTAGATAATTTTTTGATAATTTTGATTTTTTAAATTTTGTATCATTATTTTTTATTTTTCCTTTTTTTAAGGCTGGTGAGGGTCATGAGTGACCCTTGTTGGCCATGAAACCTTTGCCATGATCTGACTGCGAAGGCCTTGGGTGAGGTCGCGATGGTCTTGCCTAGGGTCTTTGCAATTGAGGGTGAGGCGGCCCTCGCCTAGGTGAGGGTTTACGGCTAGCGAGGGTTGCTAGTGACCCTTGTCGCCCTAAAAATAAACGTAAAAAAAAAAAAAATTCAAAAAAAAATCACGTAATATAATTTGTCGAAATTGACACTTAAGTAATTGATTTTACTTTGATGTGGCACTTAGGGGTGTGTTTGTTAGTCATTTTATTCTCGAGAATAATTTCTGCTTAAAAATGGTTTTGTTCCCTAAATGAATTTTTGAGCATTTGAAGATGTTTCGTAAATGCATAACATTAATATTCCTGAAATAGAAATGTATTCGGTACGACTTTCATTTTTTTTTTTTTTTTTTTTGTGATTTATAATCTTTTTAATTTTTAAATAATTTTATTAGATTTTTTTTTTTTTTCTTCTTCTTCTTCCTCTAGTTGGTCGCTGGCCTTGGTAATGGCTAACAACAGGCTAGATGAGGGCTAGCCCGGCGAGGCTTTGGCGAGGTTGTTAGCCCTCGTTTTAAAGGAAGAAGAAGAAGAAGAAAAGAAAAGAGAAAAAAAAAAGAGAAAAGAAAATGCTTGATTCTAGAATTATTTTTGAGAATAGAAAAACAACCTTTTTCACTTTTTAAATTTGTTTCAAATCTATTATTGATGACAAAAACATTACAAAATGAACTTTTTTTTTTTGGTTTTTGAGTAATAAAAGAATAGAAATAGGCACTATTTTAGCACGTATCAAACAGGGCTAAAGTGAGAAAAAAAAATTATGACGCTCAAGTGAGTACCGTATGAAAGTTATAACACTCTTGTTGTTCTTTTCTAACTCTTTGAGCTATTATATATATATATGACTCAACTCTAAATTGTTTCCAGCAGTTTGCCTTTGGGTGTTCTGGGAAGACACAACCATAATAGATATCGAAGGTGCTAAAAATAGTTTCCAATGAAAAAATTGATTCAAAGAAAATTTCTCTTGCTAGCTGTGAAAATTTGTCAGTAACTATTTTCTAATGCTGAACTTGGCGAAGGTGCATTTGGTAACATTTCTATTTAAAAATTGCTTCTGGGAACAGAAATAGAAAAAAGTATTTTTGTTTCAGGGAACAATTTTTGAACAAAAAAAAACGCGTTTGGTAAATCTGCTCCAAAATATAAAAAGAATATAAACACATTTGGTAAATTTGTATAATTTTTTTATTTCCTTTTAATTTTTTAATATTTTATTTAATTTTAATATTTTCTTTCTTATTTTTTCGTATTTTCTTATTTATTTTTTTTTTTTTTTTTTTTTTTTTTTCTTCTTTTGGCCGGTCGCCGCCTTGGCCATGGCCGGCGACCGGTTGACGAGGGCCGGCGGCCTCGCCTAGCCACGGCGAGGCTCGCCGGCCCGGGCGAGGTCGAGCCTCACCGTAGCTAGGCGAGGCTCGGCCTCGCCTTGGTCGGGTGATCTCGAGCTCGCCCGGATGGCCTCGCCCGCCCGGCGCGAGCTCGGTGTCGCCAGATCTGGGCGAGATCGAGCTCGCCTAGGCCGGCGTGAGGTCTCGGCCTCGCCGGGTCCGACGACGCTTCGGCGAGGTCGCCGCCCTCGACGGCCGGTCGCCGACCATGGCCGAGGCCGGCGACCGGCCAAAGAAAAAAGAAAGAAAAAAGAAGAAGAAAAGAAGAAAAAAAAGAAGAAGAAAAGTGTTCCTAAAATGTGTTCCAAAAACAAGAAACAAAATTTTTTTGTTTCTTGTTTTTGTTCAAGATGTGTTTCGGGAACAAAAATACGTTTAGGATAGAAACACAAACAAACGCGTTTCTTTCCTTTTTTGTTCTCAATAACAAAAAAACAAAAATTTGTGTTCTTGGGAACAGAAACACATTTTACCATGCAGGGCCAAAATTTTTTTGTTTCTTGTTTTTGTTCCAGATGTGTTTCTGGGAATAAAAAAATACTTTTGGAACAAAAACGCAAACAAACGCGTTTCTGTTCCTTTTTTGTTCCTAGGAACAAAAAAACAAAAATTTGTGTTCTTGGGAACAGAAACACATTTTACTATGCAGGGCCTAAAAATTCCTAAATGGCCTTGAGCATCGACTTCGACCACCCACTCCGGCCATCCTTCCTCTAACGCCATTCCGTTTCGGTCAAATTCAGGTTCAAATTTTCCCTATTGCGTGAACATTTTTTTTCACAGAGACATTATCCCCGACCACGGCCAACGGCGAATTAATGAACAGCAACTCTTGCACTAAAGGAAAAGAAAAGAAAAAAAAAAAAAAGAAAAAAAAGAGAGAAAATAAAGACAAACGGCTTGTTTCGTCTACGTCATACTGTTGCCATTACGCGTAAAACAACCGGCAATAACAAAGCTACCACATGGTATGAATCTTACAAGACTTGATCAAGATGATTTGACCGAGACGATTTGATGGCATTTTGTTACGGTCCCGATTGGTTTCTATATATTAGATTTAGAATTGATTGTGCAATCATCCTTTCTCATGTCACCCACTTCATGTTTAAAGTGCAATTTTTTCTACCTTTATAATTATAAAACGTGCAAATAACCTTTTTTTCGGTAAGGTTTCCCCGATCGGTACACAAAAGTAGTCGCCATGCGACTTTTATCCATCCAATTTAAAATACCCTTTAACGTTTGCATCAACATTAAAGACACTTTTGTTCATGCTTACTCTCCAATATTGCATTAATAGCATATCCATGTGTCATGGTGCGACTTTGGGACACTCAGTATTCGAAAAAGAGCTATCCATTCTTCATTCAAGTCTCTCTCTTTCTCTCTCTTCCACACAAATTTTTTTTCCTTTCTTTCCAGTTTTATATTTTTACCTTTTTCCCTAGTGGGAATCCTTTTCTTGGTGATGCTCAATGAGCATATGCCTACATACTTTGGCGTCCATCTTTTTTTTCCTATTGTGTTGATTTTTTGTATCTAATTCGTTTGGCATTATTGTCTCCTTCTCTTGTGAAAGATTCTCATTCCGACTTGATAAAGGGTGGAAATTGTCCGATTAATCATAAACTTATTGTACAGATGCTCAATTCAATCCTAAAATTTCCAAATTTGCTAATAAATCCTAAACTTTTGCATGAAATTTCAATGTGACCCTTTCAACCAATTTTCGTTGGAAATCGTTGATATGATTATGTGTTATGTGAGATGGTTGACAATGAAGGAATTGCCATATCAGCGATTTTCGGCGAAAAATGATTGAAAGGACTACATTGGAATTTTGTATAAATGTTTAAGTCTAAATTGACAATATTGAAAAGTTTAGGATTCAATTAACATTTGTCTAATAAGTTTAGGACTGATTGGGTGATTTTTTCTTTATAAAGGTCAATGATTTCACAAATGACTCGGTACATAATTGGTTGCCGCTTCCTTGTTTTCTCATGATTCTCTTCTAGGTCTCTGTTTGTTTCATTAAAAATGATTGATTTGAAAATCATTTTTTAAAAATGATCATTTATATCGTTTACAAAAATAAATAAACGAAAAAAATATTTTCATTATTTACACAAATATTTAGACAAAAATTATTGTTGATGATGCACACATTTTTTAGTGACTAATAATTTCAAGTGATATAAGTGATCATTTTTAGGAATTTATTTTTTAAATCATTCATTTTATGTGAAATAAATGGAGTCTAAGTTAAACAAATTTTGTTCAAATATTCATTTGATAATACTCTCAATCTTATGAAGATCCTTAGTCACACTTACACAAATTTGGTTCCGAAGTATTTTGATAAAAAATGATGTCTTACCATGTGCAATGCACATTTAGTAATTGTTAAAAAGTCAAATCCAAAAACTTAAATTTATAGGTAGAGGAGATCACATATAAATAAAGAGTATATAAATTTTATTGTCAAGTTATGGGAGATATTTTAGAACACCTCTCGTGTCCAAGTAGCTCATGAAAATTTGATAGGGTGGATGCACACGCAAAAGGGGAAAACCTAGCTCGAATACCACATTAAAAAGTTTAACCCAAAATGTTAAACTTATAGGTGGAGAAGACCATATATTATAAAAATCATATAAACCTCATTATTAAATGATATGAGATATTTCAATGATATAATAAAAAAGATTGAAGCTCTCTGTGGCGAATAGCTCACGATGAGCCGTTCTACTCGATCATACGGCCTATGCGCGTATTCCACGGTGCAAGTTCATAAATACAAATTGAGGGCGGGTCCACGCTAAGTGAAAATGGGTTAATATATCAACTTTGCTATAAATTAGATAATTTAAAGAAATACTTGTGGGCAAATGTTAGTAACCATTTTTAACCACACGCTCTTCTAGATGGTTGATGCTGAATGAAGTACCATGTTTTGCACATATATGTTCCCATTGAGGGAATTATATGCGTCCACTTCAATCGAGTATTTCTTTTTGGCTCGAACTTTAATTGAGTATTGACTTTTTAGGAATACAGATATAATTTTGAAACTAGATCTATGTGAAGGAAGAGAGCTCGATCTAAATAATGTAGTTCAAATTGAGGGAAGCTTGGGTGATGCAAATGAGGAGCTAGGTCAAAGAGCATGGGAGCGAGGACATATGAAGATAATCTCATCGTAAAGCAAATGAAAAAGTGGATGAATGGCTGTAAGCAGTTGGGAAAGAGCCAAGAGGTGAAGATTACTACTGCACACATGGAAGAGTTGGGGAAGTTATTTTGTCGAAAAGATGAATGATTTTGACGATTTTTTTTTAGAATGGTTATTTGTATTACTTAAAAAAATGAATGAATAAAAAATATTTTCTTTAACTATAAAGATCAGTAGATATAAATTGTGTCGATGATGAAGACATTTTTTATTGATTAATTATTTCAAATGATATAAGTGATTATGTTTGGAAAAATATTGTTCAAATTACTCATTTTCTGCAAAATAAATGAAGCATTAATGGAGATAAAAAAGGAGGAAGAGTTGCAACTTTCATTAATCATTACGAAGAAGATTGAATATTTCTCATAATTTGTAAGATCTAAAAATATAGATTTGCAAACACCTAGCTATCCCGGTTAAGAAAAAGAGATTCTAACTATCTTGGCTCCAAGTGCACGTTTTGAGCTATGAACGGTTTCATCGGCTATATATTTACCCCTCCAAACTTGACATGCGCGTTGGAGTCTTCCTCTAAGTCAAAATAACCGATGAAACCGTTCATAGCTCAAAACGTTCAATTGGAGCCAAGATAGTTAGAATCTCTCTTTTCTTAACCGGGATAGCTAGGGTGTTTGCAAATTTGTATTGTTAGATCTTACAAATTATGAGAAATATTCTCGAAAAATGTCATGAGAATGATAACCATGCTGGGACCATCTACGTACCCAAATAAAATGATTTTTAGTGTCCATAATAAAATGAGACACTCTAATGAATGCATAATCTCAACACCTTTTCATAATGAAAGTACGCAAATCTTGAATGGAAGATGCTGACGTCCCAAAAGGAGTGTTGAGCACGTTCCGCTTTCCAAAGTAAAGGATAAAAGCAAAGAGTTGAGTGGTTTAACTTGTCAAAAAGATTTGCACGGTGGTTGAAAACGAAGAAGTGCGGAGCAAGTTCCATGTGTGCCTCGTCGGCTCTTTGTAAAAGTATGAGCCTGCTCGGGTTTATAAAAAGCAATGCAGGGACCAAATTCAGGAGATTCAGTGGCTGGTCAGTGAGTAAGGTGGGTCTAAGTCCCCTTTGACTGCGTTCAGTAATCAAGTCGACAACGTCTTTTGACTGGATAAAATAACAATTAAGCAATTCGGGATAAGGACGGAGTAAATTTGAATTGGATAATTGTTTTCTTTCTAACAAAAGAACCTAACAAACCCCACTATCTTTCAACATGGAGTGATGCATTTGAATATTGCTTCACCGGCCACAGTTACCATAGCCGATCATTGTCATTTTTGACAACTGCACAATTGTCATTGCCGGCAGCCCATTGTGTTTAACGACTGAAGGTGAAAAAGAGAAACTATACGTCAAATGGCTATGACTATCGAAAAACTCTAATCCTCTCACAAATGTGCCGGATTCTTTGAGGTTGTAATGCACAACAGAGATGTGTTTGCCCTCGTCACTTGCTGCCCCAACGTTGTCCAATGGTGGATCTCAATCTACCTTCTCTCCGCCTGTCACTACCCCCGGATAAGTTGGATTCGACATCAAGTGGTGCCTGGGCTTTGCACGCCTTGTCCACTACCTCGTTGCCACCCTTCACCGCTGCATCGACCGACCGTTGCCGCCTCGTCCACCACCAGATCAGTTGCGCTTGTTACCTCCCCCAGTTGCTTCATGGCGCCTTCGACGAGCAAAGACTCATCTTCATCCGCGTTTGGATCGCCTCCGACTTGGTGAGGCTGAGCCAGAGCTACGGCTTGGGGGCGGAGATGGCGGTGGATCTGGCGAAAGGAGACAATCTGGAGGGAGTTGAAGAGAGCAAGTTTGACGATGCTGGTGAGGGACCTCAAGAGCGAGATCTGGAGATCCCGCGGGAGGTTGCGTTGGGCAAGTGGAATTCACAAAGATTTTCAGTTATTTTTCAAAGATTCTTAATTCTATTTTAGAGTGCACTGTATATATAATGGAATTTTCTAGCATTTAGAGGATATTCGAAGGATTTCTATGCTAACTTTATCCGACTAGATCCCAATTCAAATCCGGAGACGACTAAATACAACTTTAATATTTTCCAAGTCAATGAGCTAAGGGAGTAGAGTCACTAGTCAAGTGTGCCAAAATCTCGGCATGACCTGACTTGCCGTTTAGCAAATTTAGCAATTCAACTTGTGATTCCGCCTCGATCTTGGTCATTGTATGAGTTTTGAAAAAGTTTACGAGGATCTTGACTTGTGAAAATGGAGATTTACGTGCGGTTTTTAACTATATTGGTCGAAATAAACAAAACTGCTTCTTCGACTTGTATGACACTCTGTCTACTCAGGAAAAAATGGCAAACCTCCTTTGAGCACGGGACAAGTGCTCTTCTTCCATCCATGTACACAATAACACTCTAGGCATTTTGTGATATGCAAGTGTGGTACCTATAGAATTTCTCAACCACATGTTAAAATGGCTCAAAGCTTTCTTGAGGTACTTAATAGTCAAGTAGTCTTCAGTCTCTGGAATCTCAAAACCCGAAGCAGTCTGTATTGCACTCATATTATCTATTTTTGTTTATGCATACGACGGTTGCTATATGTCATCCACATCCTTTGACCATCTCAAAACTTCATCAACCGTGACCTTGAACTTGCTATGGGATCTAGCAACTCTAGAGACATTATCACATCCCTTAAAGCTCCACCTATTTCTAAATATCATGTAGATCTCTCTTTATAATTGATCTCTCGCTTCTCTTTTGATACAGATCGACTCGTTGTGAATAACCTCTTTGCTGAATATAAACCGGTGTGAATCTTGCTTGGTGCACCACAACCCATATACCTTCATTCCATGTGCAAACTCTAGGAATGTGCACTTCCTTGCCCCTAGCTTCAACGCACCATCACTAACCCAAGCATAAGCAGATTGAAATCCGACCTAATCAGCAGTCTTACTTGACCACGTTTCCACAAGAGCTTTCCAAGCAATTGTTAGTAATTCTGATCTCTTTATTAACCAACAAACAGCATTCATTGCCTTGGCCTAGAAATCTTGTTCCATTGCAACATTGGAGAGTAAAGAGGGAGATCTCTAGTATAATTCCATTTATATGTTTTGTGACTCCGTTTAGTTGTGATGGGTTAGGAACAATAGACATTTTACTGTGACTTCCTCTAAGCAAATCTGGTTAAGCTTATCAATTCCAACTTTTTGTCGGTTCCCATGCACATATCTTCATTCATATTTGCTTTTGGTCATTGCCTTCCACAACTTGAAACAACCAAGCACTTTGCTCTTGTACTTAAGAAGACAAATCCAAACTTTTCTCAAAAGAGTCGTCAACAAAAACAACAAATACTCTGCCACCACCCTTTTACTGAACTTGAGAGGGTCCTCATAAATATGAATGTATGTAGCCTATCGTGTAAATGTACAGTGAACTGTTTTGTTAAACTTCAATGTTCAGTAATTAGCCATGTCACATTATTTACAGAAGCTCACATTTTTAGTCCTAGGACTTCTGAGTAGACTCATTTTAACTCATGATAAGCATCTCTCTTTCACTCGTGTCCAAATCTCTTGTGCCATGTTTTGACCAGAAGCCTTGGTTAATACAGCAGATGAGCTAATCACTATCGTTCCCTAAAATACAACCCACACTCATCCTTCCCTTACATCATAGTAAATAGATCGCCAAAGACCTTCAAAACTTCACCTTTACTAGAGATTCAGTACCGAACTCCTCAAGAGCACTTCACAGGATAAGGCTCTTTCTTAGCTCCCATACATGCCTCAAGTCAGTCAACATACTCAGCAATCTATCAGGTATCCTAATTCACATTGTTTAGATCTTTACTATTTCACTAGCAGCACATTTTCCATAAGCACCTCGTGGTATACAAGTGACTATGAGGAGTTAGATGATAGGAAAATCCAAAGTGAAGCACCAAAACATCACCTGATGAACTCGTGGTGACTGATAGCATATCATCAACATCACTAGGACTATTATATGTTATAGTGACAACATTATCATCACTCATAGACTCCCCCCCAACTCCTTTACCCTCATAGTTCCAATGATTGCTCTTTTAGTGCATGCCTCATCATAGTAATAATATTGATGGTGCTGAAGGTTGAGCCTTGATTTATAAGGGCTCTTCCATATTCTATCTTAAGTTATCTTCTCCTATTTTCTTTTCCACTGCTTAGGAAATAAGATAGATAATTGTAGTACGCTCTAGTAATAGTGAGTAAAATGCTCAAAAGAATCTAGTAAAAATGCCAACAACATCATGCCTTGTTTTTGATCATGCAAAGCTTCCATAACGTTCTTTAAAGTTATCATAAGTTTGTTAAACTTATTTAAATGGGCTGTAATAAATGTGCTTTCAACTATTTGGAATTGAAAAATGCTTTCCAACATATTTTTAAGATGCTCAATCCTTTCATCAAATAAAGTGACTCAAGTTTTGTCCAGGACGCTATCACATCTTTCTCTTCAATCACTTTAATAAACATATTATTAGAAAATTCAACTAGAGTTTTTTTTTTTTTTTTTTTTTTGCCTTCTCTATTAAATCTACCTTATTTATCTCTTTCAGTTTCTGACAATTTATTGTTATTATTCAATGTTTTTGCCAAACCTTAACTTATTAACAAGGCACACAATTCAATGATCCACTATCGAAAATTATTTTTCCCGTTAAATAATCCGAACTCTTGTATCATGCATAACTACAAAGATAACGTTTCCAAACGATGACAAGACACACAAAAACTTCAAATCAACTCCAAAACTACTACCCATAGCTCCGATACGATTGTTGTGACATAAAGCAAAAGATAATGTATTTCACAATATGAGTCTATGTGAGAAGAAGAAATTAAAGAACGATAAAAAATACCATAGATTCATATGGTTTAGTCCAATTGTGGGTACCTACTCCACAAGCAACCACACAAAACCCCACTATGAATTTGGCTAATACAAATTACAATAGCTCAATTATTTAAGCGTTTTACAATCCTAAATTACACCGAATCGTAATCTCATAATATCTCATAAAAAACTCACTAAAAAGCTTGTCAATATAGTCGAAAGGCCCATTTTATTTGCATAAGGAGATAATGACCAAATCCATCACATACATAGAAAATCTCTTTTCGGAAACCAATGCAGATTGGGAAATATATCTCCAAATCAAGAAACTCAATTTGAATAAGATTTTCTTATGGGATCAAACCTGAGACGGCTAGAGCCCTCCTCTCAATACACTAGCAATTTCTCCGGTGTCGACCGAGGGGCAAGTACATGAACCGTCGACACGGACATGTACTTCTAGGATGGGTGACCTCTCGAGACACCGGCTCGGTTCGAGCACGTAACCCCAAGATTTTACAAGGGGTGGGGGCCCACGGGGGCGATCGGCGTGGCTGAATATCCACGTACCAACTCCATCTTTGCAGCAGGCATCCATCCATCCCCCCTAAACTTTGCCTCTTTCGCCCTCTCTCTCTCTCTCTCCGCCTTTTGCCCTCAAGTTTCCCCCATCGCCTTCTCTCTCTTTCTCTCTCTCTCTCTCTCGTTCGACGCGGTTCAATTTCGATCGGGGGGGAGAAACCCTCGCTCGCTCGCTCCTTCCAACCCTTTCCTGCGATGGCGAAGAAGAGGAAGTCGGTGGCGTCGCGCCTGGACGAGGTGGACAGGAGCCTCTACAGCTCCTTCTGCAGCGCCGCCAACTCCCTCTCCCAGCTCTACACCCAGGCCATGAGCCACCAGCGCCTCTCCTTCCAGGCCGGCGAGCGCCACGCCCTGGTAAATTGCCCCACCCCCACCCGATTCCGTCTCTCGATTCCGACGGGGGTTTTCCCCGGATACCCGATTCGCCGCGGATTTTTGGGTGCCTTTTTTTTTTTTTTTTTGGCTTTTTCTTCCTGGGGTGTGAGGTGGGCGGATTTTTTTTTTTTTTGTTGGTTTTGGATTTTATGTGATCATCCGATGGTACTGTTGAGGGTCGGAATAGGGAGAATTGGATTCGAAATCGTTCTGGTGAGGCCTGGCTTTTGCCAAGGTGAGGTTTTTGGGGGCTTCCTCGATCGGTTGCGTGTGATGTTGGCTGATTTGGGCGCGCGGCTGGTGCGGGTTTTGGGTGTTTCGTTTCTCTTGTGGTTAGTGCTGCGGAGGGTTAATGGTATATCGATAGAATCTATGGGCTTGTATGGGCTGGGAAGATTGCTGTTTGCGATTGCATTTCATGGTGGATTGTTTTGCTGGTGATACTTGTGTGTTGGTGAACTTGATGGGCATGTTATGAGGACGAGCGCCTCTCATGGGATTAGACTAATTAGAAAAATGGTTCCAGGTTTACTGGAGTCTGGAGTCGTGTTGCTTGGTAATCTGTGTCGTTTCTTCCCCCCTTCTGATTGCTGCCCGGGATTCCTATGCTGGAGATATCTTCTCCATAGGGATGGCGAAGAAACTGATATAACGGGGTAACTAAAAGGAATCATATGGGGAGATTACTGTTAGCTTCAACTTCAATTCGTTAACCTTTTTAAACAGGAAAGAATCCGTCGCTTGTGTATCGCCAAGTAGTCCTCAGTTGTAGACCTTCAGCCTCGAGCTTTTTTCATTTTTCAAGCCATCGCAAGTCTCGTGTGCCCTTGAATTTCCCTGTTAAATTATCAAGCTGTTGGCTTTCATTCGCACTAAGAAGTTCTTCTTCCTATCTGTGCCTTTTTGCACATAATCTACCATTTTCTCTTCTGCTTTCATTGTTTTCTGGGCCAGAAGATTGGGCATTCTCCGTTTAGGCTAAAATTGTCACTGTATGTAGAATGGTCACTTGGTCTTTCTGTATTATTTTCATACCTTAATCCTTAAGTTCTCGGAAAAGGCAATTTCTTTCTTATGGATCAGTGTTGTGTACATAAGCATTCAGGTGAATCTGTTTTCCCTCTTCTTTCTTCATCGTGACTTCTCCCTCAAGATTTGGAATTATATCTTCAGCTTGTCTAAGGTTGTATGAGTCATGCCAAGACATGTCATTCGGTATTGAGCTATTGGAATGCTTATGGTGGAGATTTAACCTCTAAGAATTCTTGGAGCGCTGGGCTCCTTTTCTGATGTGGTGCATCTGGAAAGAATGTAACAAAAGATTGTTTGAGGGATTCAGATGTTAGGTTGCTTCTCCTTTGCGTTCTCTTATTCATCTTTGCCCTTTGGTCATTTTGCGCTGTTTCTGTGTAGTTTTGTGATGTTTCACTTTTTGTTTGTTTTTCTTCTTCCTGTCCTTGTGCATCTCTGACAAGATATTTTATATTAACAAAATCCTTCATTACCTATAAATGAAGAAAATATTAGTCTTCTGTCCATACATGGCAATGGAATACAATTTGACTTTCCATGTTGGGTGTATTCAACGGATGTACATTCATCAAGGTATTAACAATTGGAACCAAAGTGGCATCTTTTTGGTTTTGTTCTGTTAGATAGAGGACCAGAGTTGCGTTGCACGATAAAGTACATCACAAATGAAATGCTGCTTTTGTTTTTGAGCATCCAGAAAATTTTTTGCTCCATGTGGTCTCCTGGGATCTCTCTAGCTGGCTCTCTGTTTCCCTGGACTATAAGTTTTCTTGGGATTACATGACCTTGAATTTTAGATGATGTCCACATGGAGCATATTCACTAATGGATGTGCATCTTCAGCTAGATTCTCGACTTGGATGGCTTTGGTACAAATTGCATACCTTTGCATATTATGCACGTTAAGTATTTCTATATAATATTTTCTAGTGACGGCGAGATTTAAATAAGGTTTTTATGGTGAAGTCTGTATCCATTCATTATCTATATTCACTCACCCGCATGCCCAGTTGCCACCCCCTTGACATTAGGGATGCTCAGATGCCTGAACAATAGGTGATTTTTTTTGGGGAAGCATTGATAGGACGACATTTATCAATTATCAGATTGTTGTTTGAGTAAAAATAAAAAGCCAAGACTGGTGCATAGCCCAATGAGGGGGTTGGTGCCTGGTGGTTTGAAGTTATGAACACCAAACACTCAAATGCTACCAAACCAAAAGTTGTAAAGGAATGAAATTATAAGTTTACTCATTCTCTCGTAACATTTGAGACGGTAGTCATCATAGGGTGGGAGTTGCTTCTCATTTCATCGCTGTTCTTTTCAGCAGCTTCCGATCTGTTATTTGTGCCTCTCCCTATCATATCTTGCCTGATGATATGGTCTATAATACCACAAGGTGGCTTGTGGATAGAGTTGCTATCATGCTAGGGGGTGACGAGAACTTATGTCATTGATTGGGATACTAATGTTTTAGGTGGAATATGACCAGGACCTGCTATGGTTTTGTTTTAGCTGCTTGATCTTTTTTGATACATTCTTATTTTGAAGCGTGTGAGCCAGTGATTA